>CM014274.1:62345647-62358342 GCA_004135705.1 Alloteropsis semialata
AAGCACAGAGGGATCACATCAAGAGATGCAATGCCCCTCACAAACAACTTGCAAGTTGAGCTGTTTGATGTGTGGGGCATTGATTTCATGGGACCCTTTGTCAAATCATATGACAGTAGGTGGCGGTGCATTATGTCTCAAAAGCAATGCCATGTCGAGCCACTGATTCCAAACACACGCGAAAGATGTTCCATGAGATCATCTTTCCACGTTTTGGAACCCCCAGGATGGTAATCAGCGATGGAGGGTCACATTTCATCGACAAGACCTTCTGGAAGTTTCTGGCAGAACTGGGGGCAAGGCACAATATAGCTACACCATACCGCGCCCAGGCAAGCGGTCAAGCAGAAACATCAAATAAGCAGATCAAGAACATTCTGTAGAAGACCGTGACAGAAATGAGAAAAGGATGGAAGTGCAAGCTACTAGATGCTCTATGGGCTTACCGAATGGCATACAAAACGCCAATCGGGATATCCCCATATCAACTGGTCTATGGCAAGACTTGCCATTTACCGGTTGAGCTAGAGCATCGGGCACACTGGGCTATAAAAAATAGAATATGGATCTTCCAGCAGCCCGGCAAATGAGGAGAATGCAGCTATCAGAATTGGAAGAGTGGAGAGACAAAGCATACCACAGTGCCAGAATCTTCAAGGAAAGAACCTAGAGATGGCACGACAAGAGGATCAAGGTGAAGGAGTTTCACCTCGGGGATAAGGTACTACTCTTTAATTCTAGGGTGAAGCTATTTGGGCATAGAAAAATTCGAAGCAAATGGGAAGGACCATTCGTTGTGGTGGATACTTCGTCGCACAGGGCTATCACACTCCAAGATGATGAAGGTAACCTCTTCAAGGTAAATGGTCAGCATTTAAAAGCTTTCCTTGAACCTAATAAAATAGAAGAGGAATTTGACATGATCAATTTGGTCGTGGATAATTCTCATCTATAATTTTGCCTTACACTAATGTCCTTAGCCCCTAGAACACATATGCACACACTTTGGGATATATTGGACCTGTCACGTAGTGCACAAAAAACCTGAAGGCGATCGGGCTCAGGGCTAGGTCGGCTGACCCCACCAGGTCGGCCGACGGCCTCCCGAGCCCGATCAGCCCTATCTTTTGCACATGCTCCACTCCAACGTCTCTGAAGCCGTTCCACGGTGGATGAGCGTTTCAACCGCTGAGTGATCCAAGAAGAGGGCTGTTCCTTCTTTAAAAATTCACCCATCCTCTTCTCCCTTCTCATCTGAGTTCTTTCTCGCCCCTATTCTGAAACCTCCGAGCCAAACCTTCCAAATCCACAAGAATGGCAAGAAAGAGCCACCCTACCTCCCGATCAACCTTTGATCTTGAGCGAGAACCCACTCCGGCGAACCAACTAGTACCAATCAACCTGGAGTCAGCCATGGCCGTGGTGGTACCCCCACTGGCCAGCCTCCCTCTGGAGGAGGACGCGAGAGGCCGCACCAGGGGGTCGGCCGACCCCATAGGTCAGGTGACTGGCCCTGGTGGCCCCTCGGCGCCCCGCTCGGCGGTGAGATCCCACTCTCCGAGAAGGTCCCAGAAGCGCGAGGAACGGGCGTCAAGCCCATATAGAAGGCCGACGACGAGACAACTCACTCCAAAGAAGAAGCCGATGGCCACTCCCACCAAGAGGGATGGACTCCCAACTCTTCAACCAAGGGAGAAGCTGAAGGAGTTCGTCAAGAACAAGTGGGAGGACGTCGTGGCGTATCATTATACGTCCGACGTGTCCATCTACTCTCCCGTTAGCACCCTAGAGCCACGATTCCGAGTCTTCGGGGAAAGGAAACTTGGAGGCGGCTATGGAAAAGGGTTGTTCCCTCCCCTCACACCTGAGGAGAGGAAGGAGTTGGATGAGTAGGTGGAGTCCTCGCCCACCTGCAAGATCAAGAGTCATATCAAGCCTCCTCCAATTCACAGGCCAGGGGGTCACTATGAAAGTGATGAAGAGAAGACCCCCATGGTTCCCTCCAATGCAGAGTTGCTAGAGTTGATTAATCAACTCGGTCGTGACTATGGCAAATTATAGAAGAGGTTCGCTGAAGAGCGACTTGAGCATTTGAACCTTCAAGATGACTTTGATATGTTGCGTAGATCAACAGTCGTCAAGCTCAAATGCTTTGCTAAAGCCGTAGGGAATGAAAACCTCTACAATGCACCTTAGGCACCTTGGCTTTAGAATAGGATAGACACATTAGTTTTAATTCCTTCATTTATTTATTTCTTTCATTTCCTCAATTGAATATTCTATAATGTGACTATGCTATGATGAATAAAATAAAAATCTTTAGGATGTTAGGGTTGTGTTTTTTTTGTTTCCACTTGTTTTGAATAAAGGTACAAGTGTGGGGGAGTCTCTCGCCAGAGGATTGATGGAAAATAGAACGATGTTGGGGGATTGGCCTGTCCAAGAAACGCCTTCATCCGTTAATTTGCTTGTATGCCCAAGGCATTTGCCTTCGCCACAAGTGACTAAAAGGCCTCTGCCTTCGCCGGGTCATCAGACATCGAGAGGCGATCTGTCGCTCCCGGCGTTAATAAACGTATCGTACCAGATGAGAAGGCACTGTGTGGTCTCCCATTGCCTTCGCTACTCTGACTCACTTTTATGATGTTGCGAAGGTAGTTCTCAAATATGGTGTATATTCGATTCATCTTGTTATACAGGCTCAGGGCAGGTTCGGGCGATGGCGCGGCGGTCCATTCTCCTCTGAGCAGGAGAAGGCGTCGCTTGACCGAACAGGCGCCTAGTGGTGAAGGCGGCAAGGATGCCCGGGTGGTGAAGGCAACAAGGGTCACTAGAGGCATGATGAAGGCAGCGTGGACCAGGTCCAAACCGAGTCAAAGACGGAGTTGCTGGTCTACGCTTTCACGCTATGACACACGAATGTACTCTAATGCCCCTGGAAAGTCTAAATTGTTTAGTCTAGAGAATGATGCCTGATTTCCAGGGGTATAAGGGGAATGTAAAAAGTGCCTCTTGACCTCCCTATAAAAGGGGACCCCTCACCAACATGTAAAGGGCTGATTCCCGAGAACACTGTTGATTAGTAATTTACTGTTGCTTGTCTCTATTCTCTGTCTTGGCTGTTGTTTGGGTTCATTGGCTTCGGCTATATCCCAACAACTGGCGCCCATCGCTTGTGCTGTGCACGAAGGAAACCCACGAACACCACTATGCCACCCAAAAGAACAATAACAAAATCCACCACCACCCAAAACACGGCTTCATCTGGTGAAGCCGACGTCCAAGCCACAGTTCCACCAACCACCTTAACACCCATAACCGAAACCATCAATGAAGACACGGAAGTAGATGAAGACACTCTCACCACCGAAGAAAAGCTGCGCAGGGTGGAGGACAGGCTCCGCCTTCGCCGTCTGGAGCAGCAAAGAGAGCTCGAAGCTGCTCAGCTCGAACTGCAGCAGCAAATGCAGGAGGAAGAGGAAGAACAACAACACCAGCTGCTGCAGGTCAAGAAGCAGTTGGAGGAGCTGAGACAAGCGAAGCAAAGAAGATTGAACTCCACTGGTTCTAGAGCTGCGAAGCTCCGAGAAGAACTCGAGAAGGCCAAGAAACAAGTTGCTCAACTCCAAGCCGAACTCAACGAACCAATTGCCTTCGCCAGCGCAGGGACAAACCACATTTCCACATCGGAAACTGGTTTTCAAGTGCTGTATACACGTCCCATTGATCGTACTTGCGCTCTCTCAGAAAGTCTTCAATTGGCAAGATGGCCGCCTTCATACAAGCCTATCTCTCTACCAAGATACAATGGCCTCACCAACCCCAAGCAATTTCTCATGAGCTATGAAGCTGCAATAGCTTCGGCAGGGGGAGATGATGTGGTACTGGCAAAGTCTTTCATCATCGTCTGCGATGGCACCGCAATGAACTGGTACACCAAGCTTCCAGGATTATCTATCACCAGCTGGTATGATCTGAAAAGAGAGTTGATCAAGAATTTCAGCATTATGGGAGACCAAGCATTATCATATGCAGAGCTAACCTTACATCAACAGCCGAAGGAGTCTTTGGAGGACTACTTTCGCAGGTTTGTGGGGCTCAGATCTCAGGCTCCTCATATTCCTGACGAAGCCACCAAATTTGTAGCTATACAAGGGCTTCGGCCAGGTCCTTTCGCCCAACATATTGCAAGGGAAACACCAGCAACCCTTGGAGATCTCTATGAAGAGTTCAAAAAATACTATCGATCCGACAATGACAACCGAATGCAAATTGCCAGAGAAGTCGTCCTGAAAAACCAATATGATTCCCAAAACAAGCAGCATCACTACAGCCAAAACCACTACCAAAACTACCCATCCCAAACCATCATGAATGTGGAGAGCCCACCTTCGCTTCCACAGAACAATCCCACTTACCCAGAAAACCAATACCAGAGCCAAAGAAACGAACCTACCCAAAGAGGTGGAAGAGCCGACAGAGGCCGAGGAAGAGGAAGAGGTCCACCTTCAGGACCAGAGCTGTTTTGTCAATACCATGGCAAAAATCATACCCATGGCACAGAGCAGTGCCGAGACATCAAAAGAACCATCGACAAGCTGAAAGCAGACAAAATCCAAGCAACCCAAACGAAGCCATCTTCGGCTTCGCACCCAAACACCCAAACCCAACCACAAACCCAAGCTATCCAACCATACTGCCCAGTCTATCCCTCCCTAACCTCAAATTTTGTGCATCCCACAACTGCGATGGCAACTCAATTTTCACATTCGCCGCAAACATTCCAGCACTACTACCCACAAGCCATGTACCCACAATTCTACCCTCAAAACCAGCAGCCTATCCCAAACAAAGACATCAAGGTGGAGGAATTACCACCACCACCCCCACCACCTCAAAAACAGCAAGACCACAACCCAGCAAACCCATTGCCCAGTTATGGCCTCATCATGCCTATAACTGGAGGATCCTCACTTGCCTTCGAGACAAAGAAGCAGAGAAAGAGTTACTTTCGCCAGGTCAACAACATTTCAGTTGACGGTCCATACAAGAAATCGGAATGGTCTCACATGCCAATTACCTTCACTGAAGAAGATCTCAAACTCCACAACTTTCCACACAATGACGCAATGTCCATCGAAGCCAATATTGCCGGTTGGAGAATTGGAAAAGTGCTGGTGGATACAGGCAGCTCAGCGGATATCATCTTGGCAAAAACTCTCAGATCGATGACCAACATCAACCCAGATAACTTGGAGCCATCTGACACACCTTTGGTTGGCTTCGGGGGGAAGCGCACTGCAACATTGGGAAAAATCACATTGCCAGTATCCTTTGGCGACACATCAAATGCAAGAACAGAGTTCATTACCTTCGATGTCGTTGACATGTTCTTCGACTACAATGTTATCTTCGGCAGGGGAGTTATAAATGCCTTCGACATCATCATAAGGCAAGCTTTCTTATACATGAAAATGCCAGCTCTCAAAGGGGTCATCACCGTCTATGGTGACCAAACAGAGGCAAGAAGAATTGAGTATGCCAACACCCCAGGACAGCGAAAGGTTCATGTCCTCAAAGAAAGTGATCCCATTTACCCAGAGGAGAAGCCAATTGCTGACAAAAGCAGCCACAGTATGCAAGGTGCTGCAGAAACAAAAGAAGTGCAACTGCAACCTGATGTCTTCGACAGGAAAGTTATAATCGGCTCAGATCTTGAGCCAGACGAAGAAGAAAGACTCATCGAGTTCTTGAGAAACAATAAAGATGTCTTCGCTTGGTCAAGCAAAGACTTGCCAGGTGTTGACAGGAGCATAATTGAACACGAAACGCCTTACCAGCACTCCGTGAAACCAGTGCTCTCCGCGTCAAAAACTGGACAGGAAACAAACTTGAGCCAATCGATCTGGCTGTGGAGAGGATAAGAAACTGATCTCGTACCATCCTCCAGAACAGTTTCCTCTGAAGCTACCCTCACGTAAAACCAGTATTTCTGCCAGTCTTTCATCCATTTGTTCCTCTGAGCGAAGGTAGTTTCCACCTTCGCAAAATGAGACCCCCGGCGGCGCCCAGTAAATGTCACACATCCAAAATCTGGAGTGAACAGCTCGCCTTCAACCTCAGATGATTTACTCTGATTATGCCCTTCATATAGCCGAAGGAAGCCATCAACTGTAACCGCCGAGTCATGCGTCTTTACCGACCAGAAGAAGCGAAGGAGATGGCTGATGGCATTGGGCGTTAGATGATGCAGTTGCAGGCCATAAGGTGCAATCATCTTCGCAATTATATTATCAATCGGCATCTTAAGGCCAGCAATGAAGAAATCCGTGAACACTACAGCTTCGTCTTCGTGAGGGCTAGGGGTAGTTTCAGTACCAGGAGAACGACCCCAACCCTCAGGAAAATATCCTTTTTCTTCATAAAATTTAATATCATTTCTGCCGACCTTGGATTTGCCAAACACAAGCGTCTTCGCCCTCTTGCTGGGATCTACAAGATCTTCCACGTCGGCCTCCATATCATCAAGATTTTCCTCTTCGCCACCTTCTTCGTCCCCGGTGTGATCATCGTTAGAAGCTTCCTCAACAGCCGGAGTCTCTTCTTCTATCTGCTGTGCAAGCTCAACAGCTTCGGCATCATCCAACCCACGACGAGGAGAAACTTCCGCTCGATGGGCATCGGGGCTGCCTTCGCCAGCCATATCAATAGGAACAGTAGTTTGCTTGGTGCGCGCCGCTGCAGGAATGATAACAATTGTCATTACCTAAGCGAAGAAAATTAGCAAGAACAAGTGTCAAAATACGAAGAGAGAACCTTACTTGTACAAAAGTGGGTATCGGAAGAGAAGACAGCACGAACGCGAAAGAAAATGACAGCTTACGACTTGTGTGAGCGAAGAAGCTACCGCAGCTGAAAGCGATTGATAGCGAAAGCGAAGAAGCGTAAAAAGGGGGGACCCCTTCGGTCCTATTTATAGGGCAGTAAAAAACTGACCGTTACCACAGCTCGGAATTCGAAAAGGCCCGAAAAAATTCAAAAAATAATATAAATAAAAATAAAAACAAAGTACGGAAAATCAAAAGTAAGGAATGCGAAGCCACTTTTAGAGCGAAGATATTGACTCGGGACTTACTCCAACGGGAGGAGGCGTTTCTTTGGAACAGGCAAAGGCAATCCTGAACGTTTGAGGACATCGGCCTGTTGGAGAAAGCCCTCGTCCGCGAGGGGCTACTGTTGGGGGATTGGCCTGTCCAGGAAATGCCTTCATCCGTTAATTTGCTTGTATGCCCAAGGCATTTGCCTTCGCCACAAGTGACTAAAAGGCCTCTGCCTTCGCCGGGTCATCAGACATCGAGAGGCGATCTGTCGCTCCCGGCGTTAATAAACGTATCGTACCAGATGTGAAGGCACTGTGTGGTCTCCCATTGCCTTCGCTACTCTGACTCACTTTTATGATGTTGCGAAGGTAGTTCTCAAATATGGTGTATATTCGATTCATCTTGTTATACAGGCTCAGGGCAGGTTCGGGCGATGGCGCGGTGGTCCATTCTCCTCTGAGCAGGAGAAGGCGTCGCTTGACCGAACAGGCGCCTAGTGGTGAAGGCGGCAAGGATGCCCCGGGTGGTGAAGGCAACAGGGGTCACTAGAGGCATGATGAAGGCAGCGTGGACCAGGTCCAAACCGAGTCAAAGACGGAGTTGCTGGTCTACGCTTTCACACTATGACACATGAATGTACTCTAATGCCCCTGGAAAGTCTAAGTTGTTTAGTCTAGAGAATGATGCCTGATTTCCAGGGGTATAAGGGGAATGTAAAAAGTACCTCTTGACCTCCCTATAAAAGGGGACCCCTCACCAACATGTAAAGGGCTGATTCCCGAGAACACTGTTGATAAGTAATTTACTGTTGCTTGTCTCTGTTCTCTGTCTTGGCTGTTGTTTGGGTTCATTGGCTTCGGCTATATCCCAACAAACGATGCAACGCGAAATAGTATAGAACAGAACAAAACCGAGCAGCACGCAAACGAGCTAGACCAGAAGGATTGCCCCCAGGTCCCGACCCCACCAGGTCGGCCACTGGCCTGGGTCCCTCCTGGCCTCCATTTTTCCCTGCACGCTGGTTTGATCCTCCTATACCCTGTTTCAGTTGAATCTCTGCAGAATTAGATCATGGAATTCAGAATTTAATAAAATTAACCCTTCATATGTCCCCATCACATGGAAAATTATTAACTTGCATATATTTTATTCCCTGTACCTTTTGGCTTGTGGATATCTTCATTTATTTAGGAACTCATGTCATCTAAGTTATTGCATTTTGAGATATGCCCTTTTCATGAAGGATGCTCTTACTTATTCAAGTACTTGGAATTTATAAAAAGTTTTAAAACTTTTTAACCTTGCTATGCTCCTCATGGGTTTGAGAGACAACCAATTACAATTATAATCAAGCATTTCCTTTGAGCTTTGAGTTGTCCCAAGTCTTGTGACCCTTATTAGAGATACTTCATGTTTTTAAAGTCAAGATCACGTACACTCCACCATACAAAGCTAAACCCTTACACTGAGGGTAGAGCAAAATATGCCTTTGTTTTGTACCCATAAATAAATACTTCTAAATGGCCTTCTGCCCAAAATCAATATGAAAAGAAGATATGGGCTATATGCATAGGAAAAAAAGAGAGACTCATGCTAAAAAGCATAGTGCTGAAAAAAAAGAAGAAAAAATGCAATAGCCCATATCCAAAAGAAAAGAAAAAGGGAAGGAAGCCAAGACAAAGAGTGCCATTACATTTCCACTTCATATCATACACTTGCACATCTTGACTTGATTGCATGACTTGTCTCTGGTTTGGATCCAACTCTTGGAATGACAACATAAGTAAAATAAGGTATATCTCTCGAGAGCTCCATATACAAAGTTTCATCTTGGAGAGTATGAGTGTTGTCCAACCATATGAATATCTAGAAGGAAACTCTTTGAGGAGCAAGGCATTGGTTTTCTTTGCAAAATTCTGAAAACCCAAGTACTTGGAAGCAAGGTGTATCATTTCATAAAAGATGTTGTTCCTTTCTGCAATAACTCAAGAAGACATGTTAGCCACTCAGTATAATTCCACTAAGCCTAAATGTTTGGAATAACCTATATGTTTGTTTATAATTATTCTGTGATGAATCTTAGTCTTTACTCGAGGACGAGTAAAGGATAAGTGTGGGGAAGCTTGTTGGCGGCTCTTAATGATAAAATCCTACCGCCAACATAGATACAAAAGAATGATAAAACAAATAGATATAGGGTTATTTACTAATGGAGTCCACTAGTTTTGGTGCATATGTGCTTACAGGGACTAAATGGCAAAAGAAGGACCAAAGTGGGCCCAGGGCCAGGTCGCCCGGCCTCACCAGGTCGGTCGACCTGGGCCCAGGCCCAAATGAGTCCAATCTTTCCCATGCAGGAGAAGCACACCTGGAGATCATCATAACCGTTGAATCAACGTCGGTTTGTACCAAAGGCATGAGATGAACCACCCATGGATCGACCGTACCAACCTGAAACCAAATGCACTTATGTCGACCGTACCAACCTGAAACCGACCTCAGGGCCCACTGGTCAGCCACTCAGAGGAAGATGGGCCCGAGAGGCGGCAACTCCAGGTCGGCCGACCCCCTAGGTCGGCCGACCTATGCGCGCGCCCGAACCGGTCACCCTTTGACGCGTACCTCAAACCGCCTCCAGGAGAAGATCTGCGCTGTGCACGACCTAGGACGGTGGATCCTAGGGATCGGCCGACAGGTCAGCCGACCTGGGCCCACCTCCGAACCGTCTCAACCTCCTCGTACTGACTCACAACCGCCTCTCCAAGCTATAAATACATGGACTTGGTGCAGGGCTAAGCATCATCGAGCTGGATTGAAGATTCAAGGCGAAGCCCTCCTTATATTTAGAGTAGAAATAGGGAGAGAGTGAGGGAGAGTCTGGAGGAGTCCCGGCGTGTCGGCGACCCTCCACCTGTACCTCGACGGATGCAAGCTACTCAGTAAGTATCCGGGATCCAACTAGTATTTAAGTCTGAGTTATAGATAGCTATGTTCTCTATTGTGCTTGTGGGTTCGTTGCTTTATTCGTAAAGTATTCTAATCTCTGATCAAGGTTAGGATAGCTGATATTATCTTAGGCGTGGTGCTTAGGTGTATATCTGCCCTCGTTTGCCTCGTAGCCCCACGGATTAGTATAGGTAGGTGGCAGATGGTGACAGCTCTGTCCGTCCTTTGTAATCCTCCACGTACGCGTACGTCGTAGAGTTGTTTGCCAGCAATTTCCTAAAGGTCTAGGATACCCCGGTGCCCAAAGCAAGCATAGGAGAACTCCCTTCGCTATATTCACAGCCTTAGTGCTAAGTTATCCTCTCTACCCAGCCTTTATATAAACTCGATCGATCCGGTCAGCTTTAGTGATTAGACAGTGCCTTTACGTTCCCCGTGGATTCGCTACCTGGTTTACTCATGGGTGAAAGCTACTACGACAGCCGTGCGCTTGTGGACTTTCTGTTTGCCACCGCTGGTATCAACACCAACACAGCTATTGTTCCCCAGCAACGGCGCCAGAAAGCTTGTTAGTATTTCTTATGGTCGCAGATAAATCCACAAGTGCGAGGATACCATTGTAGCTTTCACCGAAAGTATTCATGGTATCGAGTCCACAGGAACGAAAGGGCACTGTCTAATCACTAAGGTTGGCCGGATCGATCGAGTTTATATGAAGGCTGGGCAGAAAGGATAACTTAGCACTAAGCTACGAATATAGCTAAGCGAGTTCTCCTATGCTTGCTTTGGGCACCGGGGTATCCTAGGCCTCTAGAAAATTGCCGGCCAACAGCTCTATGCCGTACCCGAACATGGAGGATTACAATAGACGGACAGGGCTATCACCACCTGCCGCCTACCTCTACTAATCCGTGGGGTTACGAGGCAAATGAGGGCAGATATATTCCTAAGCACCACGCTTACGATAATATCAGCTATCCTAACCTTGCGTAGAGATTAGAATACTTTACGAATAAAGCAACGAACCCACAAGCAAAATAAAGAACTCAGCTTTCCATAACTCAAACTTAAATACTTAGCTGAATATCCCGAATACTTACTAAGAAGCTCGTATCCGCCGAGGTACAGGTGGAGGGTCACTGACAAGCCGGGACCCCTCCAGACTCTCCCTCACTCTCTCCCTATTTCTACTCTAATTTGAGGAGGGCTTTGCCTTGACTTTTTGATCCAGCTCGATGATGATCTTTAGTGACCGGGGCGCAGCTATTTATAGCTTGTAGAGGCGGTTGGGAGTGGACACATCAAAACTGAGGACGAACGGACTCAGTCCCAGGTCGGACGACGCAGGAAGGTTGGCTGACGCTGGATCCACCACCTTGAGTGGTGCACGGCGTAGATGGACTCCTGGAGGCGGTGGGAATGCATGCGAGAAAGATGAGGCGGTTTGGCCTCCGGACCAGGTCGGCCGACATAGTGGGGTCGGGCCACGTGGCACCGGCCCATTTCAGGCCCATTTTGGGCTGAGTGACTGTCTAGTGGGTCCTCATGATGGTTCCAGGTGGGTGGCCCAATTTGAGTACGTTTAGATGTGTTGGTAGGCCCCTCAATCCATGTGACCTCCCCTTGGACCATTCCCATCTCTTGGATTCAACCGACATGGAATCAGTGGCTAGGATAGTCCTGGAGTGTGCTTCTTGACTGTGGTCAAAGATGGGCTCTATTGGGCTTGGGCCCAGGTCGGCCGACCTAGGGGGGTCGGGCGACCTGGCCCTGAGCCCAAATGTCCTACTCTTTTGCCAGTTAGTCTCTGCACTCATATATTCACCAAAACTTATGAAATTAATTAGATATAAGCCCTATAGATATGATGAAAGCACTTTTATATATATTTTTTGCAAGAACTGACGGTCAAAAGTGGTACTTAAAAGACCGTCAACAGAGAGGGAGGATATCATATCGAGCTGCTCATCATCGGCAGAGACGCGATGAGGACCATGAATCTACTCCTCGATCGGGTTAGCGATGGTGGCCACCGTGTGGTGATGGGGAGCGGCATGGAGCGTGGCGGGGATTGAGAGCTTGACTTCCGCGTTGAGACTGCTTGGACGAGAAGCGGCGCGGCCCTTGCGGGCAAGGATGGCTTGCGGTTCTCCGCCGCTAAACCAGGATGGGAGGCGCTCTTGGAGAAGGCAATGAAGAGGTGGAGAATGTCCCCACCAAAATCCGCAACAACAGTGGAACTCATCAGAAGTAACTAGTGAAGCAACAGCTACCACCAGTCCAGCGCGCCGTGCCGCCGAGCACTACGAAGGTTCATAGGAGGCAGCGGATGGACGAGATCGCGTGCGCGAGGGATTTGTGCCGCCAGCAGGTGCTTGAGGCGGAGAGAATGGCGTTGCCGGACAAGACGGTGTCTCCACACGACTTGGAGGAGCTCGAAATTGCGCTGTTCGAGTATGTCTTGACTCGCACGAGGAGTCATGCACGGCGCGGAGGTCGTAGGTGAAGCAGCGGCCTGTGCGGCCCCTCCCCGACGCGACTTTGGCGGCCCCACTTGGGCCACTTCATCGTTGCACTCCCACCCACAAGCCTACCAGCGCAATTTTGACACCACAGAGACCAATCGAAAGCACCATGGTGGCGGGCGGC
>CM014274.1:62360064-62394977 GCA_004135705.1 Alloteropsis semialata
GGTATCAGATTTGAATAGGCCTATTAACCGATACGGTGTGAGCCGATTACTGAGCGCATAAAACAAACACGTGTAACGGGATTGCTTGGCACTGCAATCAGATTACGGAGTAAAAACGCCGAACCACACGGCATCTAAGATTTATGGTAACGGACTACATAGGTCTGTTACCAATTCCATGTTACCTATTTGAGGTTTTCATGTAGTGATGGCTACGTCATTAACCCTCGCCACTTGAGGAATCAAATCTATCTATTTTTTCGGACATGCCCATGCATGCGTCTACATCTTTTTTCTTCCTATATATCTTTCTTTACTTGGGTCACTTTATGATGTGCCTAAAAATAACCATAGCAACATATGAATATATTGTCCAAAGTGGCCTTTTTGTTAAAATTTAGAGGAATCAATCTATCTATTTATAACCCGTAAAATATGTCCAAGAAAAGTAATATTTTTAAGAAAAGCTGAGAGATTGATGCTACATGCTAACAGTACTAGTCAAGGAAGTTTATCCAAAGGGAAAGAAAAGAGAAAAAATGGTGCCACAAAGAAGTTGGGGGAACGCGCTCGTGAATCGTGATCCACATTGAATCACTACTACAGCAGGAGCATCACAGGCGGTTCGGTTGCCCACATCACAGGCGGTTTTCAAAAGTGGCGCTGGTTAAGTGGCGCTGATAATCTCATTTTCACAGTCGGTTTTTAACCGGCTGTGAAAACTGATTTTCACAGCCGGTTTACGTCATCAACCGGCTGTGAAAATAGTTTCACAGCCGGTTTTGGACCTTCAAAACCCGCTGCGTCAGGCGCTATCACAGTCGGTTTTCATCTAAAAAACCGGCTGTGAAAGTGTATTTTCACAGCCGGTTTTCTTCTAAACAAAACCGGCTGTGAAAGGGAATTTTCACAGCCGGTTTTCTGCAAATAAAAACCGCCTATGAAACTCATTTTCACAGCTGGTTTGAAACCGGCTGTGATATGTTTTTCCAGAATAAAAAAAATAATTAGAATGTCTCAATTTTCACAGCACAGTAATTCACAAATATATAATGCATTCACAATTCATCACCAACATAGTACATTTGCAATCCATACATCAACTTTATTACATGAAGTCTAATACAAGTTTGTAGTCCAACACTACTACTACTAAGTGCTCACAAGTATACTAATTTATTACTAATAAATCGAGAACAACAAATCTAGAATTGAAATGTCAGGGAGAAGAGTGCAGTTACTACACAATTTCTTCCACCATCCATTCCTGTACATTAGTACCTGTATGACAAAAACAATTGCATGTTGTACTTTAGTACATACAATCACCACATGTATAACCTTTTGGAGATATTTCAATAAGTTTTGATATGGAAACATTTGAAGGCACAACATTATTAGAAATAATTAGATAACTGCAAGAGATGATGCATAAAACTAACTAAAATATGTTTCTCAAATTGCAGCCTTTTAAGAGCCACTAGAAATTGGTTGTCAAAGACATAGTATATCTAATGCATGATTCAATTATCTAATTGCAGTCCATACCTTTTCAGCTTTTCCTCTGCACACAAAACACCAAGAAAGTCAACATGATTGATATTTTCCTTTCTAAAATTTCACACAAATTTCTAAAGAGAGATCGAGCGATCAAGTTATCAAGGTCAACTGATGAAGGAAAGATGAAAGCGAAATTGGCAAGGATTGACAGCCTAAGTGGACCTATCTGCCACCAACATGACCCATATTATATTTACAATACTACAATAAAAGCTTTCAAATCTGTAGACATTTAGCAAGTAAAGGATTACAAGGGCATACAGATTTTAACCAATGTGTGTGTGACAACATAATCTATAAAGGAGATATTAAGAACAGAGAGATGCATGTATTGTTAGTTAAGACTGACATGTTTACTCAAGTTTGTCATTAGCACAACAAGAAATAGAACTGCTACGAGGAATAGTCAAAGAAACAGGAAACTGGACTTCTATGGATAAGCTAATCAACTATTCAATTGACCAACCATTGCAAGCAATCAATGTTAAACAATGGAACCAAGAGTTGTATTTTTAGAGCATGAAAGTGACATTTCACAAGAATTCAATCCACACTGACCTGCTATTTTGAGTAAAAGTACAAACTTGATAACTCATAACAGAGCCGAGATGTTGTCACCGCAGAAAATGGAAATCATGAATATGAACCTGCACAGGAAAAACATAGGCTGAAAACTCTCTGATTTGGTATAGGACAAGCAGCTGCATAGTTAGGCATGAGCTATCCGGCATTATAACAAGCAACTATCCAAGCTTAGTGAAAGGCTGAAAGCATAACAGTGCATTTGCTGCACATTTGGATGGAGGTGCCCATTTACAAACTGATGGGCTTAGAATGTAATCAACATGAACAGAATAATTATATCATTGCAAATTAAACACCAAACTCTAAAACCAGCAACTCGAAAGAGCACCTCCTGAAAATGCAAACTCTGCAGTTAACCACAGCCCAAGAACTATATCTGGCTCACAAGTCAAATTGGATTGAAGCTAACCTGGTCCACTGTTTCACAAGCAACATGGTCAAAAGTAAAACGAGTTTCAGGATGCCCAATCCATGTGATGCTCTGTGCACTTTCTTGTTTCAAGCATCGATTGTAACTATGCAGGTTCTTCTCGTTATTATTTAGAGGGCGCACACGGATAACAACCTGGAAAATGAAGCACAAATGAAGAGTGTTTGACAAAGTTAACACTCCAAAATATGTATGTTTTGAAAACTCGTAGGATACCCACACAATCAGTAACTGAGAAACATTTATGCCCATCTACATAATCATAGCTAAATCAGCACAAGTGCTAGTTTTTGCCAATTGGATGTGTCACCAATTTGTGCATTAAGTCATGTACTAAAGATGTCAGTTTCTATGTTCTAACAATTGTGTAATCTGGGACCAATGTACATGAATATACTCATGCAGCAACATCGAATTTCTCGAAACTTCATAGCAGCAAAAGATTTACGGTAGATGTAGTTCACCTGAACATTGTTGTCCATCCAGAAGGAGGGGTCCTCTCGGAGCTCGAAATGAGGCACCTCTGCCGAATTCACCACCGTCGCCGGCCCAAGGGACAGCGGCGCCCCCCTCCCTGTCGTCGAGAATCCAAGCCCCCTGGGCCCGCCACCGCTCATGGGCGGCCTCGACCCGCTCATTCCAATGCTGTACGCCGGCTTGGTCACGCTCTTCGTCGGCGTGCTCTGCGTGGACCCACCCTCCGAGGCTGCCGGCACTGCTGCTGCTGCCGCCGCCGCGGGTGCGGGAGAGGATGGAGATGGCGACGGCGTCGGCGCAGGAGGCCGGCCACCGCGGCGCCGGGCCGGATCTGGGCGCCGCCGGCAGCTCCTCAGCCTGCGACGCGCCGGACCGAGGGCCGTGCAGGAGAGGAGCGCGGCTGCGCGGCGGCGCAGGAGGCGAGTGGAAGAGGGTGCGGGAGAGGAGAGAAAAGGGAGGGAGAAGGGAAGCGCTAGGGTTTCTAGTTTTATACAATGAGAGTGCGATCGGAGCAATCGAATCAGTAATGGACGGCTAGAAATAACTGGGCCATTTGGATCGAAACCGGCTGTGATTAACCCTTTGTATTTTCAAGTTAACAAATTAATAAAAACCTGATTTTTTTTTCAAAATAACAAGATCTCTCTGCGATGGAGTCATACATTAAAATAATGGCTCATGGAAAAAATCCAACATTTTTTGGAGCAGGTTTAGATGTTTCCGTATTTTTTTATGGAAAAAAATGCCCAAAAATTCATTTAAAGCACGGAAAAACATTAACGTTGTCGAAAAAAGCCGAAACTCCTCCGGGGCTCCTTGTATGCGTCCTAACACCTATGAAAAATGATAGACCTTGTATATGAGCATACAAAGTTGTCTCGGTGCAGAAACGTGAAAGAATACGCTAAGTCCTATAGAAGTGTGTCGAGTATGTTTGAGATTGTGAACAATGTGCAGTACCGGGTTCTCAAACTGACAAGATCTCTCTGCGATGGAGTCATGCATTGAAATAATGGCTCATGGAAAAAAATCCAACAATTTTCGGAGAAGGTTTAGCCATTTTCGTATTTTTTTCTCAAAAAAATGCCCAGAAAATCAAATAAAGCATGAAAAATCATTAACGTTGTCGAAAAAAGCCGAAACTCGTCCGGGGCAACTTATATGCGTCCTAACATCTATGAAAAATGGTAGACCTTGTATATGAGCATACAAAGTTGTCTCGGTGCAGAAACGTGAAAGAATACGCTAAGTCCTATAGAAGTGTGTCGAGTATGTTTGAGATTGTGAACAATGTGCAGTACCGGGTTCTCAAACTGACAAGATCTCTCTGCGATGGAGTCATGCATTGAAATAATGGCTCATGAAAAAAATTCAACAATTTTCGGAGAAGATTTAGCCATTTCCGTATTTTTTTTGCAAAAAAATGCCCAGAAATTCAAATAAAGCATGGAAAATCATTAACGTTGTCGAAAAAAGCCGAAACTCGTCCGGGGCAACTTATATGCGTCCTAACACCTATGAAAAATGATAGACCTTGTATATGAGCATACAAAGTTGTCTCGGTGCAGAAACGTGAAAGAATACGCTAAGTCCTATAGAAGTGTGTCGAGTATGTTTGAGATTGTGAACAATGTGCAGTACCGGGTTCTCAAACTGACAAGATCTCTCTGCGATGGAGTCATGCATTGAAATAATGGCTCATGGAAAAAATCCAACAATTTTCGGAGAAGGTTTAGCCATTTCCTTATTTTTTTTGCAAAAAAATGCCCAGAAATTCAAATAAAGCATGGAAAATCATTAACGTTGTCGAAAAAAGCCGAAACTCCTCCGGGGCAACTTATATGCGTCCTAACACCTATGAAAAATAATAGACCTTGTATATGAGCATACAAAGTTGTCTCGGTGCAGAAACGTGAAAGAATACGCTAAGTCCTATAGAAGTGTGTCGAGTATGTTTGAGATTGTGAACAATGTGCAGTACCGGGTTCTCAAACTGACAAGATCTCTCTGCGATGGAGTCATGCATTGAAATAATGGCTCATGAAAAAAATCCAACAATTTTCGGAGAAGGTTTAGCCATTTCCGTATTTTTTTTGCAAAACAATGCCCAGAAATTCAAATAAAGCATGGAAAATCATTAACGTTGTCGAAAAAAGCCGAAACTCGTCCGGGGCAACTTATATGCGTCCTAACACCTATGAAAAATGATAGACCTTGTATATGAGCATACAAAGTTGTCTCGGTGCAGAAACGTGAAATAATACGCTAAGTCCTATAGAAGTGTGTCGAGTATGTTTGAGATTGTGAACAATGTGCAGTACCGGGTTCTCAAACTGACAAGATCTCTCTGCGATGGAGTCATGCATTGAAATAATGGCTCATGGAAAAAATCCAACAATTTTCGGAGAAGGTTTAGCCATTTCCGTATTTTTTTGCAAAAAAATGCCCAGAAATTCAAATAAAGCATGGAAAATCATTAACGTTGTCAAAAAAAGCCGAAACTCGTCCGGGGCAACTTATATGCGTCCTAACACCTATGAAAAATGATAGACCTTGTATATGAGCATACAAAGTTGTCTCGGTGCAGAAACGTGAAAAAATACGCTAAGTCCTATAGAAGTGTGTCGAGTATGTTTGAGATTGTGAACAATGTGCAGTACCGTGTTCTCAAACTGACAAGATCTCTCTGCGATATAAATACAAATGATTGAAATAATGGCTCATGGAAAAAATCCAACTTTGATATAAATACAAATGATTTTAACAAAGTAGGACCATCCATTGTTCATAAGACGATACACAAGTCAAACTTTGATATTTGAATACCTCATAACATTTTTAAACTCATATGCACCTCAAATGTGGACACAACCTTATATTTACCATAAAATTAGAAAATATGATGTTACATTAGCAATTGTTATGCAAAGACATGTTTTTCTATTATCTACTAAGTTGGAAAGAAACAAGTCATATGAAAAAAATCCAAGACATATAAATTAATATAAAACAAACACTACTAAATGAAATATCATGATTTTATAAAAATTTAGAAGAAAGAACCATCAAATTTGGAATTAGTATGAGGGAGAAACACCAGTTACAAATTTTAATGCCGGATTAAAAAGAGAAAGATGAAACATAAATGTATTAAAATAATGGCTCATGGAAATATAAATACTAATTGCCGAATATAAATACTAATTATTATAAAATATAAATACTAATTGCCGAATTATAATTATTACATAGAGGGAAGTAAATGTTGAAACATTACATAAAATTAATAATAGTACATAGAAGGTTTTAACATTACATAAAATTAATAATAGTACATAGAAGGTTTGAATATTAAATAATGATTACAAAAATAATGGTGAAAATGGTGTTTGTGTCGGGTTGGGGAAGAAGGAGGGGAGGGGAGGCAGCTGATTTATGGGTGCGCCATTTTCACAGTCGGTTTTTAAGAAAAACCTGCTGTGAAAACACATTTCCACAGTCGGCTAAAGAAAACCGGCTGTGAAAATGCATTAAAAACCGGCTGTGAAAAAAGCCTGCAAATGTCAGGTTTTGTCAGGTATAAAACCGGCTGTGATAGGTGGTTTTCACAGCCGGTTTTTTAGCCGAACCGGCTGTGAAAACCTAGCCCTTTTCACAGCCGGTTCGGCTAAAAAACCGGCTGTGAAAACCACCTATCACAGCCGGTTTTTCCTTTCCCAGCCGCAGCACTAGAAAAACCGACTGTGAAAATATTTTCTGCGCCACTTTCAAAAAACCGGCTGTGAAAATAGTGACTTGAAAAATGGTTTCTGTAGTAGTGAATTATCTCATCACGTAGGCAAATGCAATTGCAATGGAGGATCAAAGATGTTTACATGCATCCAAGCGGTGAAAGATCGGTTCATGGACTGGGTTACTCGGAGGCACCGCCGTCGAACGACTCCGACGTGAACTGCTCGTAGAACTTGGCGATGAACTCCTCCGCCTGCATGTCAATGGCGTGGGGGGTGCAGCCCCCGTCGCCGTCGCCGCCGCCGCCACCCTCCGCCGCCGTCACATCCTCCTCCTCGTCGCCGCAGTCCATCTGGTGCAGGTCCTGCGCGGACGCGTAGCGGCTGGTCATGCCCACCTCCTCGAAGCCGAAGCCCGAGCGCGCCGGCGACGGTGGCGGCAGGAGCACGTCGTGGTACACGTCGGCGTGGCCCAGCGGCGGCGGCGGCGGGTAGTACTCCTCGTCGTGGCCGCGGAGGCGGAGCGGGCGCACGCCGTCCACGAGGCTCTTCCACGACGGCGAGTCGGCGGCAGGGTTGCCGTCCCCTTCGTCAGCGGCCGCGATGGGCTTCTTCCGGGGGCTCGTGGCGTAGTCCGTCTTCTTCATGCTGTCGCTCCCGCCGAAGGACATGAACATCGCCCTGAAAAGGCTGAACGCGCCGCGCTTCTTGCGAGTGAAAGGGCTCCTGGAGACGGGAGTGGCGCACTCGCTCATCGTGCCGTGGTCTCCATTCTTGGTCGATTCTACATTGTCCAGCCCCTTGTCGTCGGTGTTAATGGCGGCGATGGTGGTCAGGGTGGTAACGTCCCCATTGGTCTTGTGGCCGTCTGTCTCCTCCACGCTTATTACGCTAGGGAGCACATCGTCGGAGACGGCATCGGCGCCATTGCTGCCGGCGACCGTAGGCGAAACGGCAACTTCCTCCATTCAAGGATGAAGAGCGCCGAGACAGGAAGGGGACGCTGGGAAGGCACAAGGCCTTCGGCTTCGTGAGGCAAGGCTCTCCTCCAAAGCAACGTGAAATGGTGGCAAGGAGTCTTATATATACCACCATGTAGACAGTCGGAAAATCAGTTGCGCCCGGGTTATTCTTGGACAAAGTTTTGTTGTCAATGACGTCCGGACCAGAGTATTTCGCGGCACACCTTGGATGGCTGTTGTGGCATGTGATTGGCCGTGTCCGTTGGGAAATACACCGGCAAAAATAATATCTAGAAAATCCAAAACAAATCTATACTATTAAGAACGAGTTCTTTTGAAACATCTTTTACCAAAAAAATTCCCACACCCCCTCATAGAGCCATCTGCCAGACCGAGGGAGGAGAAAGTTTCTGGTGGAAAAAAAAACAACACTTTCTAAAATGTTTCGCACGTTTTTCCTTTGCTATTTTCACTCAAAATTTTGTTTACTCACCGGCCTGTACCCACCCAAGACCCAACCCGCCTCCCTCTAATCATGGCGTGCAAAATCAACAGGTTTTATTGTTTTCCTTTTTGTTTCCTTGTTTCCTCAATCACCTCCTGATACGCTGCGAACGTGTGTCAGTCTCAGACTCTCAGCTCCTCAATTTCTGCGGCGTCGATCACACATCCTTGTGCTTGTCCTTCGTCCCATTTCTTTCCTTCTCCGCAGCGCCCATCCCATCCAAACCAGGGGATCTCCTCACGCCGATTTCTCCCTCCCCCTCACGCACACCACCGGCCAGACCTTCTTCTGGCGCCGCATCTCCCTCTCCTCGTTCCGCTTCACCGACGCGCTTGGCGACATAGCAGGTGACGTCCTGACGCCAATGACGGGGCGCATGGTGAAGTCGAACTGTGCGGGCGGCGTGTCCGTCTGGGAGTGGATAATGAACAGGTCCCGCCTCGGCGCCTCCATGCGACGGCGGCGACATGAGCGCGACGGACTGCCCGCGGACCATGGGGTTCTGCAAAGGCCAGGGAGTGAGGGTAGGTGGAGGCGAGGAATGGAGGAGGTCGAGGAACAGTGTCCGCCTCGGCGCCTCGAGGCGACGACGGCGACATGAGTGCGACGGACTGCCCGCAGACCATGGGGTTCTGCAAAGGCCAGGGAGTGAGGTAGGGGCCGGGAAGGCAAGGAGCGGAGGCGCTGGAACGCGCGGCGGCCGGCACCCAAGGCCGGCGAAGAGCTTGTGGAGGTAGCATCAGGAGCACTCTAAGACTCGAAGGTTGCGGCGACGGCTTCAATGGGGCTCCCGCACCGCAAGTTCCCATCGTTCCCCTAGCTCTGCCCGCTCTCCAACGCCGCCGCCGCTGCCGCGTCGCCGTGCCGCGTGCACTCCCACTCCGCCACGCCAAGACCGACGCTGATCTCGCCTCCTTCTTGACAGGCGAGACCCGCCATCCTCCTCCGCCACGCCCTGATCCGTTCATCCTAAAGCCAACAAGGAAGAGTATCTCCAGGATAGTGGGCTTCGGTGGGAATGGCAATGTCGTCGCCGATGTCAATGGAGGCCGCCACGGCGGCCACGAAGTGGCTTCGAGACAGGCGAGTACTACGTACTGCTGCATGCTGCTAGCCTGCTACTGAAGCTCCGATGTTGTTGTGCAACTATGGTAAGTACATGCACGAGGTGGAGGGCGACATTGCGGGCGCCGAGGGCTGCTATACGCGAGCTGCTGGCGTGCCCCAGTGACGCCGACCTTCTCTCTACCGCAACCTCATCCCCGAGGCACGAGAAGGACCGCGCCGCGGGATGACTGGTGACGGGTGAGTACGAGCCAATCGTCCACGAATCGTGATTCTTTGCCCAGTGTATCGAATCCATCTTGCCACCAACACCAGGTACGTATGCCACCTGCTCCTCTTTTCAAAAGCTGGATTAATACATGATCATTGTCATGGTCGACTGAACAATAAAAAATTATCTGATTCACTGTCATGGTCATAGAGGATCATTGTAGCCTGGTCATGGTCTTGTTAGGTTAGAGTGAAAGAGAGGCATAAAGGAGCTAACAATCCCTTATCTGATTCATTCAAGCCAATGTACAATTTGTGGAATTTTTTCTTGCATTGTTTTACTTTACATTATGTCAAATGTTGCCGACCATGGTGGCATGCATGCTTTCTGCTTATGGTCAATGAACTTGATTAGTGCTTAGCAACTAAAACAATGTTCTGGAATGCACCACCAATATGCTACGCCATGATACTGAAAATTTGTGTGCCTGAAATACACCGAAAATTTCTGAAAATGTTTCTTCATGTCTAATATCCAGTTGAGGGTTGTTGGCAGCAATATGTTTATTCTCTGCATTGACCTGGAAGCAGTTGCTTTTTATCCATGGAAAACCTTCTATTGTGATGATTGTGTGCATGTTGTTTGATGAAATGTCTCATCTAATAACTAAACAAAATTAGCTTTGTGTCCCAGATTATTTATTTTGGTCAACCGAACAATTTATGTGTCTCATATACCTTAGGGAGAATGATCCCTGAAATGGATGTATGCTCAGTGGTATGAATAGGTAGCTGGAGCAAAGGGCCAGGTGATCAATTTTCTCTTGTACCTTGTCACTGTGTCACTTTAATTTTTGATGCAAATGAGCCAATCGAATATACACCGCTTCAGGTTATTAGTTGGCCACCTATTGTTCCTCGAAAACTGCAGTCAAACATGTTCTTTGGTTTTTTTTTTGCCTTTTATTCTTTTGTGCAAAAATAGAATGATCTTGATATCTAATGTGCAAAAGGAAATCCAGAAAATGTTCTTACATACTAATTTGTCAGATTGTGATTGTTTCTTGCCTATCAACGCTTTGCTCCTTGCTTTTAGGTTACAGAATAGAAAATGAGGTGTCTAGCCAAGTGACCTGCGAGCAAGGTTCTGTGCATAAAATCTCCATGTTAATTACCTCTGCAACATGTATAGCAAATTAAAACAATGTATAGCATCCTAAATTGTTTTACTAATCTCTCATATATATTAGTTGTTCTTATCATTTTGCAATTTACAGCAGTGATGTTCTTTTCACATCATAGTATGAAAAAAGAATGTTCATTTAGGTATAGTAATCTGTGAAGGCTGGATAAGTTTGATTCAAACAGGAGAAAGCGATATATTCAGATCATTGCTATTCATCGGTGGCCATGACGGTGGGCAGCATAGCTGAGCAACTGGCGCACTTCCACGAGACTTGACGGTGGAGGACTCCTACACCAAGCACGATGGCCGCGGCATGCCTCATGCATGCTTCAAGAGTTATTTCAGCTGATGCTGCCACAAATTGCAAGTTTCCAATAGAGATAATTTCACTGTAGGTCCGTAAACTATTAGTGAGTTCTCATCTAGGTCCATGAACTTTAAAACCGGTAATTTGGGTCCAGGATCTAATTAAGAGAAGAAGTGGAGCTCCATGAGGCGCCACAGATGCGCTTTTCGCCGACGTGGCGCTGCCAGCGTGGACAAAGGGTCACACGCGCTGCTCGGGGGAGAGGTGAATATGCAAAAAGCCCCCTGTCTGTCACTGGCCTCTCACTCCCATCCTCGAGCTCTGCTGTGCTGCAAGGCGGAGGGGAAGAGAGGTGAAGGAGAAGAGGCACGGCGGAGGCAATCGCCGGCTGGTGAATGAGAACGAGGAGGAGCGTAGGTGCGTGACGTGCTCATCGGCCTCTGCCGATTCCATCGCTCCGCGGTGATTTCGACGGGGACCTGCGATGGCGGGGAGATTGCGGGGGGAAGGTGAACCGCCCCCTGTGTATGGTGAGTGCCTCCATTCCCAAATCTCTTCATTTCGTGATTGGTGCAGTTGTTGAAGAAGATAGGTTTAGCTGATTGTGGATTGGATTGGCATGAAATGTACACTCTTTTGCGCTAGGGTTAGGGTTCTGCGTATTGGAGTTGAAATTTGGGTGTTCTCTTGTTGTTGTAGGTCGCGGTTCTACCGATTTCACGATAGAGGTGCATCATGGTGGGTTTTTTTGTGGGCTTGGTCAGAATCGTGCATATCTGAATGAGAAGGTGGCCTGGGTTGATGAGTGTAAAGCCGAGTTCTGGAATTTCATGGGGATAGAAGAGATAACTTTGATGCTTGGTTATGGGTTGGGAGGCCCAAATTTGAGAGTGTACTGGTTGTTACCAGGAAAGGATTTATCAGATGGATTGTGCATTATTAGCTCTGATGAAGATACTGTTGTCATGAAGCAAATTGCAAATAGACTAAAGAAATTTGTGTTGTACTATGATCATCACAATGATGTTGGGAACACTAAGTGGGAAGACATTGTTACCAATCCAGTGTCCTATTTGCCAAAGGTGCTCAGTCCTAAGAAGGTTCATCAGATACCTAGTAAACAAGGTGAGAAGCTACCTGCCTTCTACCGCAATGTTCAGAGCAGCAGTGGTAGTGGTGTGGTAGAATCAGGAGAAGGTGATGGTGGGGTATATGCTGGAGTTGATGAAGATGAAGATAGTGAGGACCCAGACTTTTATGACTCAGACTATGAGGTCCAAGAAGATGATGATGATGACTTGTTCTGTGCCAATGTTGAAGAAACATTCAGTGGTCAGGGGGTGAGGCATGTTGCAAGCAAGAATTTGGAAGAGGAAGGCTAGGATGAAATTGAGACAGATGATAGCAATTGGAGTTGCCAGAATCAGATGAAGAAGGTGAGGTAGGGAAGAATCTGAAGTTATTCAGACCTGAGGATATTACCAACCCAATATTCAAGATTGGGATGAAATTCCCTTCAGTGGAAGTGCTCAGAAAGGCAATTGCAGAGTATAGTTTGAAGAATAGAGTTGAAATCAAGATGCCCAGAAATGATAGAACTAGAATTGAAGCCTTTTGCGCAGATGGTTGCCCTTAGACTTTATATGCTTCATTGGACACTAAAGTTGGTTGTTTCTTGGTGAAAAGATATGTTGGAGATCATAATTGTGTCAAACAGTGGGTTCTGAAGAGATGCACAGCAAAGTGGCTTGCAGAGAAATACATGGACAAGTTCAAGGCAGATGAGAAGATGACTTTGACCAATTTTTCTAGAACAGTTCAGCTGGAGTGGAACCTGACTCCTTCTAGGAGCAAACTGTCCAGAGCAAGGAGAATTGGGATGAAGGCCATCTATGGAGATGAGATCAAACAATTCAACATGTTGTGGGATTATGGTGAAGAGGTGAGGAGGTCTAACCCTGGCAGCTCTTTCTACTTGAACCTAGTTAATGGTTCTTTCAGTCACCTATACATATCATTGGATGCATGTAAGAGGGGGTTCTTGAGTGGATATAGACCATTAATCTACTTGGATGGTTGTCATATCAAGACAAAATTTGGTGGTATTTTACTGACAGCTGTTGGAATTGACCCCAATGATTGTATATTTCCAATAGCTATGGCAGTGGTAGAAGTTGAGTCACTTGTAACCTGAGAGTGGTTTTTGGAGACACTAAAAGGTGATCTAGGTATTGACAATACTTACCCATTGACTATCATGACAGATAAGCAAAAGGGATTAATTCTTGCTGTACAAGAAGTGTTCTCTGACTCAGAACATAGATTCTGTGTCAGGCATTTGTACTCC
The DNA here is from genome assembly GCA_004135705.1 of Alloteropsis semialata. NCBI lineage: Eukaryota > Viridiplantae > Streptophyta > Magnoliopsida > Poales > Poaceae > Alloteropsis > Alloteropsis semialata. The sequence continues at coordinate 62,373,430 of CM014274.1, forward strand.
AATTTCCAGGGCCACTTTAAGGGAGAAAACCTCAAAGATCAGCTTTGGGCATGTGCCAGATCAAGCACAGTTGAGGAATGGAATCTTAACATGGAAAATATGAAGGCCTTGAACAGAGATGCATATGCATGGTTACAGAAGATGCCACCAAAGACATGGGTGAGAGCCTTTTTCAGTGAGTATCATAAATGTGACATCCTTCTAAACAATAGTTGTGAGGTTTTTAACAAGTACATATTGGAAGCAAGAGAGCTGCCTATACTTAGTATGTTGCAGAGGATCAAGGGGCAACTCATGACTAGGCATTACAACAAACAACAAGAAGTTGCAGACAAATGGAAAGGAATGGAGATCTATCTCAAGATTAGAAAGAAAGTGGCAAAGAATGCTGAGTTTGCTAATACATGCTATGTACTGCCAGCTGGACAAGGCATTTTCCAAGTACATGATAGAGACCATGAATACATTGTGGACATTTTTGGTAGGCACTGTGACTGTAGAAGATGGGACTTGACTGGCATACCTTGTAGCCATGCAATATCATGTTTGAGGCATGAAAGGATCTCCCAAGAATCAGTGCTACCTTTCTGCTACTCAATTGGAGCATTTCTGCAAGCTTATGGGAATAGCATAAGGCCATGCAATGACAAGAGCAAGTGGGTCAATGTGGAAGGCCCAAAAGTTAGTCCTCTAATGTATGAGAAAAGGGTTGGGAGGCCTACAAAAGCAAGGAGGAAGGCACCACATGAGGTCCAAGGGAGAAATGGACCAAATTTGTCCAAGCATAGGGTCATTATCCACTGCAGCCATTATCTTAGTTCAGGGCGCAACAAAGCTACTTGTCCAAGAAAGAAGGCTGGATTGCCACCAATTCCCAAGACTAGATATAGGACAACTCCATGTGTTGATCCTGTATGGCCTGAAGCTACTGAAGAACCTGTCATTAGTCAGGTAATCCATTGTGACGGTGTATTTTGACATGTATGCATTTTATCATTGTGATAGTGTGTTTTGATAGTGTGCTTTTCATCATGTAGGAGTCTTCTAGCCAACAAGTCAATGTTCATGAGCCAGCAAGTCAGTCAATGTTACTGTCACAACTTGACAATCCCATGGTCTCTCAACTGGAACAAGAGGTATAAAATGTTTAACTCCACATAATGTTCATGTTCCATTGCAACAGTTCACACTAATTTTTTCCCTAGGATACACAATGCACAAGGCCGGCCAATGTTATTGTTCCATTGTCTGACAGTGCTTACATCATCTCCAACCTGCCATCAGTAAGGAATGTTCCAACTACAACTGCTACAAAGTCTGGAAGGTTGTCAAAGCCATCAGCCAAGAAGAGGGACTTGGGTAGTAAGAAGGCTGCAGAGCCATCAGGCAAGAAGAAGAAAAAGAAGAATGCTGGACCATAGGCCAAGAAGAAGAAGATGATGGTTGACTTTTGTGGATGATAGTTGCCTTTTGTGCAGTTCATATACACTGCATACTTCTTTTATGCAGTGTATATACACTGCAGACAACTTTTGTGGATTAAAGTTGCCTTTTGTAAATGTTAGCACTTGGTCTGTAAGCTTTATGGTGAAGCCAAACACCTAATATAATTGGTATCATGTATGCCAGAAACTGATGTGTATGCAATGTCACAAATTGGTCTATGGAATGCAACTGAAAATTGTGACATCTCTTATGACATTCACATTCACTCAATCATCTGCATTCATTCATATATGTTTGAAATCAACTTGCATTCATTCAGAGCAACAAAAGGCAACTAATGGCTACAACTTACATACATAAACCTATAGATTTAGTTTCCATTACTTAAATCTCTTGTCCAATTCAAACTAAGCTAGCAGTTTTAGAAGCACTGCACCTACTCCAATCACTACACCTACAACCAAGACAATTGACTTCAACAATGCCACATCCTCCTTCACGCTACCCAACTCTTTCTTCAACAATTCAACATCTCCTTTTAGCTCACATGTGCCCATCTGCAAGCCATCAGTTTTGCTAATTTCAGTGCTCCTCCAATTGCTCCTTGTGACTGGACTTGCAACAGGGCAACCGGCATCAAGCCAACTCTTATAGTTCTCGACAAACATGTAGAACTTGCATGTAGATGGGTCCTGCAAATGAAGAATCAAAGCCAAACAATGGGAATCACAATCTTCAAATGCAAAAATATGAACTCAGATGGGACACATACATCGATCACATTGGTGCAGCACTTGAAGAAGATCTTCATAGGATTACGTGTTGACATGGACAACAGTTCGATGACTTCCTCGCTGCACCTAGGGCAAGTAACCAGGGACAACCCACTCAAGGGACCAAACTGGCCCAGATGCCGTGGTGGCAGCAGCGGTGGCGACCGCGGCGGTGGGGACATATGTGAGGAGCTCCCGTACCACACAGAAGAACTACCCTGTGACATAGTGCGTGGCAGATCGGGGGCATAGGAGTGGGGGTGCTTCGCTACGGGTCGTACCTGGGGGGGCGGCGGGATACGGCGGTGCTCCACTTCACTCGCCTAGAGACAGAGATGAGATGGAGGGGATCGATTTTGAGGGTTCAACTGCATTGCCAAAATACAGCGAGGTCCATATTGCATAATAACCAATACCCCATGTGACCCTTTGTCCACGCTGGCAGCGCCACATCGGCGAAAAGCGCATCCGTGGCGCCTCGTGGACCTCCACTTCTTCTCTTAATTAGATCCCGGACCCAAATGACTGGTTTTAAAGTTCATGGACCTAGATGAGAACTCGCTAATAGTTTACGGACCTATAGTGAAATTCTCTCTTTCCAATATATGTTCCAGCTGTTTATTAGCTGGTAGTTGTTATTTGATTAGTGACTTTATCAGGATGCAACCATGCTTCAAGAGTTATTAGTGACTTTATTAGCGAAAATCCGACCTTGGAACGTCTTGATCGAGTTTTTATTACTGAAGACTGGATCATGTCGTTCCCAGATCATGACCTTGGGGCCATGTCATCGGAGCATTCTGATCACACCCTGATGCTACTTCAAACTAACGGTGCTCACCAAGTCTTTCGCCGGTTTTGTTTTGAAAATATTTGGCCCAAGTATGAGGGTTGCCTGGAGACGATCCAGCAAGCCTGGAAGTGTCCGTGGCCGCCGGAAGAAATGGATGCTTTTCGAACTCTAGACTATGAACTTCGGAACACTGCAATCGTGCTGCAGCGTTGGAGTGCGAAACAGGTGGGCAGCATTCGGCTCCAGCTTGCCATAGCGAAAGAGTTGGTATTTAGGCTGAACCAAGTGCAAGATGTTCGGCGACTGGCCCCTCATGAGCAGAATTTAAGAAACCGGATGAAGCTCAAGTGTTTAGGACTTGCATCTTTGCAATGCACCATCATGCGCCAGAGATCAAGGATCACCTTCTTGGCCGAGGGCGACGCAAATACAAAATTTTTCCACCTACAAGCTTGCCATCACAGTCGCAAGAACCATATTCGCTCACTGAAGGTCGGGGATCTGGAGATTATAAATGAGGAAGCAAAAGCAGAAGCTATCTATCAGCACTTTGACGCCATGTTGGGCACACCTAAACCCCACATGGTGTCGCTTAACTTCCAGCGTCTGAACATCCCCTCGGTGGACATGTCGCAAACGGACTACTGCTTTACAGAGGAAGAAATTTGGCGAACCATCCAGGATTTGCCATTGGACAAAGCCCCTGGCCCGGATGGTTTTACAGGGTTGTTCTACCGGGTGGCATGGCCAATAATCAAAGATGATATTATCCGTGCCTTTCAAGCTTTATGGTCGCTAGACAGGCGGAGTTTATACTTGGTTAATCAGGCGTATATGGTCCTGTTGAAGAAGAAAGATGATGCACAAGCAATTGAAGATTATCGGCCAATTAGCCTAATACACAGCATTTCTAAGCTGTTCACTAAGGTCCTAAAAAATCGGTTGGCTCCGAAACTCCAAACACTGGTCAAGGACAACCAAAGCACTTTCATCAAGGGCAGGGTCCTACATGACAACTTCAAGGCGGTTCAACTCTCCGCAAAACTGCTCCACAAAAACAAAAAGGCTAGTGCTCTATTCAAAATCGATATTGTAAAAGCGTTTGACATGGTTAACTGGGTTTTTTTTGTTGCGGATCTTGGAGCACATGGGGTTCACACGAAGATGGCTCAATTGGATTAGCATGTTGCTCTCGACAGCAAGCATTAAAATAATCCTAAATGGCTCCCCTGGCCGACGAATATGCCATGCAAGAGGACTACGCCAGGGGGATCCCCTTTCACCAATGTTATTTGTTCTGGTAATGGAAGCGCTCAATGCTCTCCTAATGCTGGCAGATCAAGAGGGACTTTTTCGACCACTTGGCGACATCAGAATAAAAGAGAGGGCTTACCTGTATGCCGATGATGTTGTGCTCTTTCTCACATCGTCGCAACAAGACCTGGTCGCTGCAGGTGTTATTTTGGATCTTTTCGGGGGCGCCATGGGTCTACAGACCAACCTGAACAAGTGTCTGATCTCACCTATTCAGTGTGGACTAGAGGAGACGGTTCTATTGGTGCAGTTCTTCCTAGGCAAACTAAACCCTTTCCCATGTAAATACCTGGGCATCCCCATCTCGACCAGGAAGCTGAAAAAGAGTGATCTCCTTCCATTGGTGGACAAGATCAGCACAGCTCTCCCAACCTGGAAGGCCAAAATGCTAACTAAAGCAGGAAGAGGGGTTCTGGTAAAAGTTAAGCTATCCTCCATCCCAATTCATACAGCTATAGCAGTAGCCCTGTCCCAATGGGCCATTGCCTGCATTGACAAGCGTATGAGAGCTTTTTTATGGAGAGCAACAGACAAAATGGCAGGAGGACACTGCATGCTCGTGTGGCCAAGAGTATGCAGACCACCCAATCTGGGGGGGCTTGGAGTTCCAAACCTAGAATTGATGGGTTATGCCCTTAGATTGCGGTGGTTGTGGATCAAACGCACAGATGGCACCAAACCTTGGGCAAGCCTCCCTGATGATGTCGAACCTCAAGTATCTTCAATGTTCCAAGCTTCTGTCACAGTGCAGATTGGAGATGGACGCCGGACTTTGTTCTGGGCAGACAAATGGATCAACGGCCAATCCATAGCTGACCTCGCTCCTTTCTGTTGCAGACAGTGGGTCCTCAGGTGCAAAAGACTCGAACAGTTTGGTCGGCAATGCAAAATAAGAGGTGGGTTAAAGACATCAAAGGAGCACTAACCGTCCAAGTCATCCTTGATTATCTAGACATCTGGGAGCTGCTTCGTGACGTGACGTTAGATGACACGGCTCAAGATAAATTCATATGGAAATGGACCCCGGATGGTCGCTTCACAACGAAATCAGCATACCGGGCATTCTTCATCGGGCAGCAGGGGGTTCCCGGGGCTAAGCTCTTGTGGAAAACCAGGGCACCAGGCAAATGTAAATTTTTTGTTTGGCTCGCTCTGCATGACAGATGCTGAACTGCAGCAAGGCGAAAGCGGCATAATCTACAGGACCATGATACCTGCATTCTATGCGGCCATGGTTCAGAAACGATCGCTCACATGCTGCTTGCTTGCCCTTTCAGCAAAGAGGTATGGACTCGGATCCTTCAGCGAGTAAACGATGCAAATTTATCGCCAGCGCCGACAGAAACTTCCTTGGCAAGCTGGTGGGAGCGGTCGCGCAAGAGGTTAGCAAAAGACAACAGGAAAGTTTTCGATTCTGCTGTTGTGCTAATCACATGGTTCCTTTGGTTGGAAAGAAATGCACGTACTTTCAATGGGACGAGGCAAAAGTTTGGATTTTGGCCCGGTACAGAGACCTGGCGCCTATAGCTATATTTGCACAGCAAGGTAGAAACGGAGAGGCGAACGCTGTAACCTTAGGTCGCGCAATGATCACTGTGTAATAGCAATTTTATTAAAGCTTTGTAGCCCCGGGCCAGCCATCTAAGGATGACATGGCTCTAAACCTTGTACTTGTTTGCTTCCCCCTCTTAATGAAATACATGCCAAGGCATGCTCGCGAAAAAATGGATCCAACCAGGAGGTTGCTCCAGTAATTATGAATTTATTTATTTATTTTGCAGACCACGATCTGGAATCAGAGTAATGCCGAAGGTTTGACACGCATTCTATTTTTCTTTTATGTGCCCCTCTCCCCATTTTATTTCTCCAGGCTGTATAAGTGGTTAGATTTGCTCAATTTAGACGCTGCCATGTACTGTTGTGATGATATATCTATTGTATAGAGGCTTCTATGCAATCCACCCAGTTGCTATACATATGGCACATCATCGACGTGAGTCCTGGTAAGTTTGATTATTCTCTCACCAGTTCAACATCCTTGCCTATTGTAACACTTCTTTGTTGCAGAGTTTGACATAACATTGATAGAAGTGTGATTTGGACACAACATTTTTCCAATTACTGCATACTTGTGGTCAATATTCCTCCATGCATTCTATCTGTTTATTGGATCAGCACCAAAGGAAGTTTTTAAGGTATCAGTAAAAATAGTGGGTAATCCAGCAAAGGGTATGGATAGGGTTTCATGCATGGGGGCCTTCAGCGATTCAGAGAAGGGATGATATGTCAGAAGCCCTAGACTCCGGCGTGCAGGTATGAAGTCTAATACAGTATTAATGTAACAGTTCAAATATTTAACTTTAGTCGACTGAAATATGGAAATGTCGCTCATGTTTGGTTGTTGTACTGAATGTGCTTGAGACAAAACTTTCTCATCGTAATTCAAACTCAGACGTACAAGACAATGCTTTTTAGAATTTGCATCTGTAGTCATGTGCTTCCCTTTCTTTCGAGTAAAATATTGTGAACAGGCATCCGTTCAGAAGTGATTGAACCATTTGCTTTCTTTTTAATTGTTGATATATTTTTAAAATGAACTTGCAGATTCTAGGCATTACATAGAAGGCTGAGAAGGTTGAGAGTGTGAAGGCAGCAGTGAAGGTCTTTTGACAGGAACAATATGCGGGATCAACTAATATGCTTGGAATGATATTTAAGAAGTATTAATGTAACTGGTGAACGGAGCTATCAAAAAAAAAAAACTAGCTGCTCAGAAGCAATTTAGATATCAATGCTTTCCTTCTCCTTTTCTTGTTCTTAATTTCATATTTTTTCTATTATTTTATTTGGTTTTTGTATAACACTTCTGTCATTTAGGAGTTGTGCTCCTTTTCCCTTTATTTTATGAAATTAATGGAGACATGCTAGGGCTCTTGTTTTTGTGGCTATAGAATCTTTATTTTACTTATGACTTATTCTTGGCTATAGAGCTTTTCATTTCAGAAATTAAGTGACTGCTTGCACTTGAAACTTTGAATAGTGCTTTTAATTACACTGAAGATATACATATTTTAACTCTTTTGTTTCCAAGAAATTGTGATTATATTTGAGAAGTACCAATGTAACAGGTGAAGGGAGCTATCCAAAACAAAAAGCTGCTCAGAATCAATTTTATATTTCTTCTATTATTTGTTTGGTTTACGCATAACACTTCTGCCTTTGGGGGGTTGAACTCCTTTTCCTTTTTATTTTCTGGAATTAACAGGAAACATGATGTAAGATTTAGATATCTTTTTGCTCTAAATATAATTTTTATTTTATTTTAGGACTTATTCGAAGCTATAGAATATTTATTTGGTTTTAGGACTTATTCTTGTTTCAGGCCCTCCATATAATCTTTTTTTGTAGCACGAGGAGAAGGAAGATGGGAGGTGGTCAATGTGCATGTCGGCCGCTTCGTGAACTTCTTCAGCTCCCACTTCTGGAATTTCTAGGTGATCTATTGACTCACCTCCCCTGCTCCCTCGCAATTTCCTAGCTTACTCTGTGCATGGAGGATATCAAAAACATGCATGCTAATGGCACTATTTCAATATTTTTCCTATCAAAATTTTTTATCTTAATCCCAACCCAAATATGTGATATTTACCCCCAGGACATCATCCATGATAATGCCACTTCGTATCCCTTATGATTTGCAGCCCTGGTGATAGCATTACTTGGATCAGTCTATCTTCATAGTACTAAAACGGAGCTCTAAGTGGCGACCCTTTGTGGACTTGACCACTGCAATGTAGTAGCTAGGTACGTCAGACCATAAAGGACTACTATCAAACTACGATTCTTTGAGTTTATGATAAATATTTTTTCTCATTAAGGCTCATTCAGCAAGCTAGGTATAACATATGGTTCACTTAATTAATTCCTAGGTATTGTGCGATCAGAAGGGTAATTTAATGTGTAGTCAAATTGAAATATTTATTTTCTCTTGGAAAATATAAAAATATTCTTGCTCACTGGTTCTTTATCTATTATAATAAAACTCAAACATATTCTGAAAACTCGATGTCGATAGAAAATATTGTGCTAATATCAAGCTTCTGGCTAATGAGTACGTCCATGCCACATACATCTTTTTCATGAAAATAGAATTCTTATTATTGGCTTTTTATTAGCATGGGCGTGCCGCACGTGCAATCTACCAGTACGCGCATGTCCCCTTGCACTAGAGCATGCCCATGTCCCTGACTTGCGATACAATGGCATCATGATCGCTCTCCCCAAGTCGACTGCCATGGTTGTGATTAGTCTTGTTCAGGGTTATTGTTATACATCTTTAGGAGCCATAAATTCCTTTTAATTTAGAAGCTCGAGTAAATCACAACGTACTCATACAAAACCGAGGAATCTAGGATTTTCAGTGTGCCATCTGGAAATGCTTCATGATGGGATACTTTTGCTCAGCAATCTTACCATTTTGCAAGAAGAAACAAAAAATCTTAGACGGCCACTCAAGTTCGGCCATAATCTGCTATTGACCGGAAATTACACAATGTTGCTAAAGGTCGTGTTGAATTGGTTAGTCTTTTTCTTTTTGCAGCAATCACAGACTACTATTACGTCTTCTCTGAAAATGGCCTCGTAGTACACAAGAATGGGGAGCTAATTGCAACTCTAGTAAGTCTGTGGGCACCACTTATATACTGTCTTATATCCACTGATGGACTGAACCTGAGATCATTAAATTTACATGCCAAGGAAATGTTAGCAAACAGAGCAAATTCATATTGACTCTGACTAGAATATCTCTAGGTCCTTTGCATGCGCTGATAAATATCATTTTGATTTATACAAGAGTTTGAAAATATTTCTCATGGAAGACATGCTGAAGGTGAGCCTATCTGGTGTATTCACTTTCTTTTACTGATTCCATTGGTTGAATACTGGGTTTACTAAGGATTTGCATGTTTTCTCAGGAATTTATTAACTTCATTCACCATTACATGGCTGACTTAGATATCCAAATTAGGTCAGTGAAGAACCCTGTTCAATAATTCCGTTTTACACTGACCACTACTGAATGTTTTCTCAGGGGTACCTTCATAAAGTTCTGAAGTGGAATGATTAAAGTCTCTCCTAAAGGGAGAAACTGTCTCCAAGAATAATGTGATAAATTTTAGAAGTACGATAAGGTATGGATTGTCTACTAGAAGTTGGTAGCTACATAGTCAAAACTGGAAAGTTATCAACGATATATGGACTGAAACAATGGATTTCCTTCAGGTGCATAACAATCGGCCAAAAATGGTATCTGTGCTTCCTGAAAAGTTTGCTCACTTGAACTTGATGTTTTCTTCTTGGTAAGTAAACATCCTATCAATAAAGATCGTGCTTTTACGAACTTAATTTGTTGCATATTTTTTATCTGGGCTTATAAATACTTGTACACCTTGGAGGTGTAAGTTTTTAATATAATGAGAGCTATGCATAATTATTGAAGAGCTTACTTTGCTGTTCACAAAAGTTTTTGTAAAGTTGCTTACTGATGGACAGGAGATCAGGATCCCGAGAGAGAGCAGCAACAATTGTTTCCTTGTAGGAGTGAAATATTTTTGTACCAGTGGATGCCATTGCCCAAGCTGCCTAGGTAAACTTCGCCATCTGCTCCACAGGCCTCCATAGTTCAAATGCACAGTTTTACCGTTCTTCCTCATGTTACTAGGATTCTTGGGTCAAATACCCTATGTAAATTATGCTATGAATCACATCTTGCTTGGATTTGTTTATTAAAACTGTAAGGATTCCAATCATCTTTAATCATATAGGTTTATCATGATATACCATAGATGTAGTCCTAACTATAGTAGTTAGATTACTTATTAGTTCACATTCTATGGTGCTCAATTGCGTATCAACAGTCAGTTTGTTTTTTTATCTGTAAAACAAAATAATGTTAAAGCAAATTGTGGCAATTATTATTTTTGTAAAGTCAGATGCCCATGAGCAATAGTGAGTTGATAATGTCAGTTTGGCTGTTTGAAGTTTAGAAATATATAAATAAGCGTATTCTCATGGCTATGATTTTTCTCTACCCATGAACCATCAAATTTTTGTCTATGCTGGTGTTCCTGTTGAGGTAGTTTGTTCTTGTCCAAAAAATGGAAAAAGAATGGAACACTTGTTAGTCTTTTTCATCCTGGATCTATGCATAAACCCGCTTTGTCCTGTGCATTAGCCATTTCTTTTTAGTGAGGAAGCCAGACGCAGATTAAGAATTTGGTATATTCATATATTTCAGTTAAGATTGTGGCTGTGTGGTGTCATATTTGGCACTGGGAATTAGGTCGCATTTGTTAATTGATTGTCTGATTCCATCATTCAATGAGTTGTGGTGTTAGCTGACACAAATGTCTGCAAGAAGGTTCCCTTGGATTGCTCCCATCCAAACCCCTTCTGCTGCAATGGATTTTGGTCAAAGGTAATGCAATTTGCAGGATTATGGTGGCGTAACATCCATCAACAGTTTGGAAGCCAACAACTTAGGTCCTTGTATTGTTGAGTGCGATTCCATTTCAAAGTAACACCACACTTGTTGCAAATATTCCCTGTCAGGAGCTTTGAATACCTCCTGAGTCATCCCTATCTATGAAAAACAAGTCTGCTTCTCAACAGAATCATGTATCCTTTAACGATTTTGTATATTTTTGTTGAGTGGTCAGGGCTGCAAGTTTATTATTAATGTGACACAAATGCAGGTGGAGGACTTCTTTTTTAGTGGAAGCAGCAGGGAACCACCTTTTTTCATCTACAATTCAATGGCCTACAAATAATTAGTTTCTAACTACCATTAGTCTATATATTCACTAAAAGTCCTCTTTACTTAGGTGTTTATTCCCTTTCAAACCTCAAGCTGGTAATCTTCAGTTCAGGCATAGTTTATCTCTAGATTTGACAATTCGATCAAAATGTGCTTTGTTTTTTCCTACAGTTATATGCTGTCGAGAAGGCTATAAGGTCTTCCAGTACAGTGGACTTGTTAGATGCATGGTATGACCTACTGCACGCTGATTCACTTCTGAACTTTCCCCTTTTTTCATGATGTTTTTTTTTTTCATTTTACCAAATCTTATGTACAGAGAAGAATCATCCATGTCCGTAAATCATTGCTATTGCTCATTTCATTTCTGGTGTTGCAGGTTGCTCGGATCATATTGTTTGAGTAAACCATATGTACCTTCACTTCAAGTAGGTAAACCATATTTCAAAGCCTAACGCATGATCATCAGTCTTGAAAAGGACACAACTTGATTACGTTTTTATTCTGATTTGGTTTTATCCTCCCAAAGAGCTCTTCCAGGTTCTACAACATACTGTTAGGTTGATCTCCCCAGTCCCAAAAGGGCCCAAAGGCACGTGGGCCTTGATCTGCGCCCTGATCGGAGGCACCCAACCTTTCCTTGACTGGTGGGCCCCCGTTGCCCCGCGCTATAAAAAGAGGTGGGGGCCAGCGGCTCTGACTACTAGGTTAATCACGAGTCCACTGCCCCACCGACACAAACCCTAGGGAGCACAGGAAGCGGCGGGAAGCTTCACCGCCGTCACCACATCGTCCCCGTACTCCGCCACTGCCGTCCCCGGGCAGTGCAGGTGGAGACCCAAAGGCCGACACTACCCCGCCCGCGAACAGTACCTACGACACACGCGGCGACGACCTCCACCACCGGCCGAAGCCATGGCGGCTGCCCCTGCTCCGTCACACGAAGGTACACCCACCAACTCTCTAGTTCTAGATCCAGTCAACTTTTGTCAAGAATAGAGAATAGACCCATGTAGATCTACTGCTAGGAGATCCAAATAGTTCAACAATGGTATCAGTCGCCTACCTAGTTAGTTGATATAGATCGGGAAAAGTAAATCTCACAAGAGAAAAAGAAATCGTCGGATTCAAACGCGAATCGAAAGAAAAGAGTGAAGAAATACGCAAGAAAATACCGTTTTGGCAACAAATCGGCAAAGAACAAGGTTCAAACCCTAACCCTAAAGGGCTCGGGCCGAGGGCATCCTCGCGAGGCCACTCGATGGTGGCGCACTCACCATGGGTGAATGCGCGCGCCGGCGAGGAGCCCACAAGATGCCGGCCATCAGATTACAGAAAGGTGCGACCGGCGCCGACGACCGGACTCGCGGAGCTCGGCCGGCTAGGCGCGCATGGCGCGAGCCCTGCCATGTGGACGGCGACGGTCGCGAGTCCGGCCAGAGGACCAGCAACAGTGGCACAACACAGAGACAAAAAAAAGGAGAAAGACGGCCGGCGACAGCAGGTCCGGCGCTCGCGGCCGTTCGGCGCGGGCGCACGGCACTTGCGCCCTGGCGCTCGCGTGCGGCAGCCCCAGAGGCCCGTGAGGAGCCGTGGCCTGAGGCCAGCAGGCTCGAGACCACAGGCACTCCGTGGGGTGAGGCCCGAGACCAGCCAACGCCAAGAAACGGCGGCCTCTCTGCTCACTGAACAGAAACGAGAAAAGGGCTGCTGGAGAGGGAAAATGATTTTAGGGTTAGGGTTTCCACTCTCTCCAAGCTATATACCCGCGAGAATGAAGGAGGATCGTCCATCTTGCCAGACGGCTCAGATCGCTTCGCGGGGATGGAGAGCCGACTGGTCTCCTTTTGGCCCACTCGAGCAGGAAGTTTCACGGCCCAGGCCCAGGTTGCGGCCTGGGCGCGGGGAATGGGCCGCAAGGCCACACTGTACAGTGCTTATTTGGAATTAAGTTTTATATTTCAGAGGCATTATATGATGAATTTCAATGAATTTTGTATAAGATTCTCTTCAATTTATTTTGAACCAACGGGATAAATACTTTGGAGATTTAGAAGAGTTAAAGATGCCTCTGAATAAAGTTTTTATGCATATTTCCGCTGCAAAGTTAATTGATATTTTGTCTTGATTTTAAATTCAAACCAACGGGAGAATTTACTTTCAAGTTAATAGATTATTTTCAGATTAATTGTAATATTGTTATTTTCTGACCAAAGTTGTTAATGACAATATTATAATTTTATAGATTTTTTCATGCATTATTTCTATTTCCGCCCAACGGTGATGTAGTTTTAATGCACAAAGTTCTGTATTTTTTATTTTTGACCAACGTTGATTTTAAGGCATGCAGTTAAAAATTATTATTATGTTTAATTGTTCTGACTTGATCTGAATTGTTTTGAGGAGATACTCATTGATGGTCTCCATTAAGGACATCCCGGTACTGAAAGGAGAGAATTACCATGAATAATTATTCAAAAAAAAGAATTACCATGAATGGCATAAAGAGTTGTGTTTCTTCTATACTATGACTGATTTGGACTGGGTTCTCTCTGCACCAGTTCCTTCAGAGCCACCGGTACCAGAGAGAGCAGAAAATGAAATAGATGGTGCTTGGTAGCAAAGAGAGCGTTCCTATACGGAAAGCAAAGAGAAGTATGATCAAGATCATGCTAAATGGTTCCCCGCCAACAAGAAATGTTTGGCAGTGGCAAAGAACACGATTGAGGCTGCCATTATGGGCTCAATCCCAGATTGCCCCACTATCATAGAGTACCTTGACAAAATAAAGAGTCAGTATACTGGCTCTTCAAAGACTTATGCTACCTAGTTGATAAAACAACTGGTTTCAGAAAGGTACACAGGCGGGGGGCATTAGAGACCACATACATCGCATGGTTAATCAGAACAATAAGCTCAAACCATTGGATCTGGCCTTTAAAGAGGATCACATTGTCCATTTGGTTTTTGCTTCATTGCCAAAGGAGTTTGATACTTTTGTTGTTAACTACAACATGCAGCCCAAGAAATGGGACATAGAAAAGACCATTGCGATGTGTGTTCAAGAGGAGGAAAGGATAAAGTCTGCCAGTGGTGGCTCTATCAATTATGTAAACAAGAAAAAGAATGCCAATCCTAAAGGCAATCGCTCCTCCTCTAAGGGAAAAGCTCCTCAGTCCCAGCGTAGGCCTCAAGATGGATAGTTTGTAGTGGAGAAAGATCAATGTCTCTACTGCAAAGAAAGGGGACATTACAAGAAGGATTGTCCTCAATACTTAAAGATGATCATGGCAAAGAGAGGTGAGAACATTATTTCATTTGTAAATGAAGCATTGTATGTAGAATATTCGAAATCTACTTGGTGGATTGACTCAAGTGCAACTATTCATGTTGCAAATTCTTTACAAGGATTCCGTTCAATGAGAACCACTCAAAGAAACGAAAGGCAAATTAAAGTCGCCAATGGAGTCCAGGCGGATGTCGAGGCAGTTGGAGATCTCCACTTAGAGCTCGACACCGGTTTTATTTTCATTCTTAGAGATGTGTTTTATGTACCCACATTACAGAGAAACTTAATAAGTGTGTCTCGTCTAGATGATGATGGTTTTGGTTGTCATTTTGGAAATGACAAATGTTTGATAGAGCATAATGATACAATTGTTACTATTGCATTCAAAAGAAATGATCTTTATTTGTTATCGCTACGTGAAAGTGTGAATTCCGTATGTGATGTGAATGCAATTGTACCTTCATCTCAAGTTGAGAATAGAAAACGAAAGAGAACTCATGACACGTCATCGAAATTATGGCATTATCGTTTGGGCCACATTTTGAGGGGGAGAATAGAAAGATTAATTAAGAATGAAATTATTCCTTCATTAGAGTTCTCAGACTTAGAATAATGCATTGAAAACATAAAAGGAAAATATGTAAAGATAATAAAGAAAAATGCTCAGCATAGCGCAGGTGCCTTAGATGTAATTCACACAGACATCTGTGGTCCATTCTCAGTGAAAAGTGTGGATGGCTATGATTCGTTCATAACATTCACAGATGATTATTCCCGTTATGGCTATATTTATCCAATCAAAGAAAGATCAGAAACATTGGATAAATTCAAGATATTCAAAGCTGAAGTTGAAAAACAACACAGTATAAAGATAAAGGTAGTCAGATCCAATCATGGAGGGGAATACTATGGTCGGCATACCCCATATGACCAAGTTCCAGGTCCTTTTGCAAAGTACCTTATAGAGCAAGGTAGAGTAGCCCAGTATTCCATGCCGGGCGACCCTCAGCAGAACAGAGTTGCTGAAAAACGCAATCATACTCTGATGGATTTGGTGCGAAGCATGATCAACTTCTCTACATTGCCAGTGAGTTTATGGATGGAGGCGTTAAAAACCACTATCTATATTCTCAACAGAGTACTCAGTAAAGCGGTGCCAAAAACACTGTATGAGTTGTGGACAGGAAGAGTACCCTCATTAAATCACCTATGGGTGTGGGGGAGTCCTACTGAGGCAAAAGCTTTTAACCAAACTATTGGGAAACTAGATTCCAAAACAGTGACTTGCCATTTTATTGGCTACCCTGAAAAATCAAAGGGATATCGTTTCTACTGTCCAGATAGATTTACAAAGTTTGTGGAAACGAGACACCTTTGAGGAAGAGATGGTCAGGAGGAGCGTGACAGTTCGAAAGATTGATCTTGAGGAGAAGCGGGTGTATGCACCCAATCCTATGATTCAAGAGCCTTTCTTTTAACTGTCCATTGAGGCTGGGCCAATGGTGCAAGACACTGCGGTCCCAGTCCCTGTGGTGGTTCCTCCTATGGCAACAATGAATGATGATGTGGAACCTGTCCCTCAGGATCCTATAGAGGCTATTGCTACAAATCAGCGGGAGCAGCAGCAGCCTCCAACAGAAACTGTTCATGATGATAAGGCCCCTAGAAGGTCTCAAAGAGAAAGAAGGTCTGCAATTCCCAATGATTACATAGTGTATAACACTGAAGAATTTCAAATGGAGGATGATCCCACCTTATTTGAAGAAGCCATAAAGAGCGAACATTCATCCAAGTGGCTTGAAGCCATGGAAGATGAAATGAGATCGATGAGTACCAACGGTGTTTGGGACTTAGAGGTAATTCCTAAAAGAGCCAAAACAGTAGGCTGTTAATGAGTCTACAAGACAAAATATAACTCCCAAGGGAACATAGACAAATTTAAAGCGCGACTCATGGCAAAAGGCTTCATGCAAAGAGAGGGGATTGATTACAATGAGACCTTTTCTCCAGTCTCATGTAAAGGTTTCTTCAGAATTATAATGGCCCTTGTGGCTCATTATGATTCAGAGTTACATCAGATGGATGTTAAAACAGCATTTTCTAAATGGGGATCTGGAGGAAAATGTTTACAGGGCACAACCGAAAGGTTTTGTCGTGGAAGGAAAAGAAAAGATGGGATGCCGCCTAAAGAAATTGATTTATGGGTTAAAGCAAGCTTCGAGACAGTGGTATTTGAAGTTTGATAATACTATTAAAGGTTTCGGGTTTAAAGAAAATGTGGAGGGCAGTTGCGTTTACACAAAGTTCAAGAATGGAAAGTATATCTTCCTAGTCCTGTATGTGGACGACATCTTGCTTGCAAGCTATGATGTCAGTCTGCTACTGGAAACAAAGAAGTTCCTGTCCTCACACTTTGAGATGAAAGACCTCGGTGAAGTGAGATTCATTTTGGGGATCGAGATTCACCGAGATAGATCAAAAGGGGTATTAGGGCTATCGCAAAAGGCATACATAGAAAAGGTCCTGAAGAAATATAGTATGCACAAATGTTGTCCCTCGCCTGCTCCTATAGTCAAGGGCGACAGATATGGGGATTTCCAGTGCCCCAAGAATCAATATGAAATTGATCAGATGAAATCGGTACCATACACTTCAGCTGTCAGAAGCTTACAGTATGCACAGGTGTGCACGCGCCCTGACTTAGCTTTTGTTATTAGAGCATTGGAAATTGATAAAGAAAGTTCTGCGCTATTTGCAAGGAACAAAAGGCCTCATGTTGACATATAGAAAATCAGATTCTCTGTGTGTCATAGGATACTCAGACTCTGATTATGCAGGAGATGATAGAAAATCCACGACTGGATATGTGTTCACTCTCGTGGAAGGAGCCATATCGTGGAAAAGTTGTGAACAAACCGTCACTACATCGTCCACATTATATGCCGAGTTTGTTGCATGTTATGAGGCCACAGGGCAGGTGAACTGGCTTAAAAAGTTCATACCTGGTTTAAGAATGGTTGATGACATCACTAGACCACTAAAGTTGTACTGCGACAATGAGCCTGCAGTAATGTATGCACACAACAATAAGTCAAGTGGTGCTGCCAAACACATTGACATAAAGTATTATGTTGTGACAGATAAAGTCCGAGATAAAATCATAAGTCTCAAGCATATAGGCACAGTGAAGATGCTCGCGGATCCGCTAATGAAAGGCTTACCACCCAACGTGTTCAAGGAGCACGTAGCCGGCATGGGGATGAGGGATAGCCTATGATCTCTAGACTATAAGGGCCCAAAGATTAGAGAATCTACTTCTGAATGAAAGCGTGTATTGTAGCTGTTAAATCTATTGGTAGTTGACCGTGACGATGAGGCATGCTCTATGCACAAATCTATGATGAAGTGAGAAAAATGTAAAAGTAAAAGAAAAGGTAAAAGATGAGATCAAGGGGGAGATTGTTAGGTTGGTCTCCCCAGTCCCAAAAGGGCCCAAAGGCCCGTGGGCCTTGATCTGCGCCCTGATCGGTGGCGCCCAGCCTTTCCTTGGCTGGTGGGCCTCCGTCGCCCTACGCTATAAAAAGAGGTGGGGCCGGCGGCTCTAACTACGAGGTTAATCACGAGTCTACTGCCCCACCGACACAAACTCTAGCCGATCTAGAGGGAGCGCAGGAAGCGGCGGGAAGCTTCACCGCCATCACCACGTCGTCCCCGTACTCCGCCGCTGCCGTCCCCAGGCAGTGTAGGTGGAGACCCGAAGGCCGACGCTACCCCGCCCATGAACAGTACCTACGACACACACGGCGACGACCTCCACCACTGGCCGAAGCCATGGTGGTTGCCCCTGCTCCGTCACACGAAGGTACACCCACCAACTCTCTAGTTCAAGATCCAGCCATCTTTTGTCAAGAATAGAGAATAGACCCATGTAGATCTCCTGCTAGGAGATCCAAATAGTTCAACACATACTATAGTGTCATCCGTGCTCTCATTGATAAACCTACTCTGGTTCTGGAAGATATATGGAAGGGGTTGGTGAAAGCACTCTGCGAAGCGAAGATGAGTTTGGGTGTGAAACCGGATTAGACTTTAGCAACAGAGGCAGGTTGCATGTGGTCGCTTGCTGAAATTAGACTTTAGCAATTAGGCGTTCATCTTTTAGTTTCCTGCCGCCTCCTTGATCTGTCAGGAGCATGTGGTCACTTGCTGAAATTTTAAAAATGTTTAGTAAGAACTATGAATTCACATCAAGGTATTGGCACCAGCCAAGCAATAACATCCTCCAAGTGAAGTATTCCATGCAAATCTTTAACAATGCTATTTTAGGCATTTTTTGTAATCTGCTGGGGTTTCAAAAGGTTATTTCATGTTACAAAATTGTAATGCATGCTAGCAATGGTTTTTTTTGCATGATCAGATGAAGAATTCTGAAGAACACTATTAGAGCACAACATGATGTGGAAACAAATAGGATCTCATACTCCGAGAGCATATGCAACTATGGGATATCTTGCAGACATCTACAATTAAAAGAGATGTACATAGTAGTACTGGGTTCACGAGAGTTTAAGATGAAGGAATTTTTTGAAAAATAGGACGAATCAAAGTTTAGAGGATATCGTCTTATGTGTAACTGAATTTCATTTGTTTAATTTCAAATGTAGAACCTGGTCTTTAAGGGAAGCAACAATACAACATGGATTCTCTGTAGCATTGGTTGTAAGTAAACACGAATGTGGAAACTGAGTGGCGTATCAAGCAGGAGAGTAAAGGGCAGTACCGCTGGAGCAAGCAGGATAGTAGAGACCTTCAAGTACTAGGGCACAATATGTCACTGGTAGCTAGGATAATGCATATGTCAAGTTATGAATGACCATTTGCATGGATCATAATTAACACTTTATAATAATAATAAAGACACTAAATTCTTGTTTACTAGATTTTTATAGTCATGTGCATGCCACATATACAAGTCAAGTTGTCCTGGATGGAAATAATTATGGTATGGATTAATTTCTTTAGTTACCGAATCTGAAATTCTTCTTTATTGGGTCTTATGTTAGTTACCGAATCTGAAATTCTTCTTTATTGGGTCTTATGAAAGTATATCATTGCTGCAGATAATTTTTTATAAATATAAATAATTACTACTAAGTTTTCTTGTAATATAAATTTTTGTTTATAAGATTTTCCACAAAGGCACGTGCATCTACAATAGCCCATGCTACCATCTACCATGTGATCTGCTTTGAACTCTACTTCTAAAAAGAAAAAAGTGTGGACACATTTTTGTACAATCTTTTTACCATCGTACTTAGTCCCATAAATTCTAAAATATATATTTAAAAATTATTTTGAAAAACTATATTTAAATTATCATGTGATTTGTTTACACCCAAAATGGTTTTCAAAATCTTAAAATATTTTAAAAAATACTATAAATTGAAGTGACCTATTTTGCTATGAACTCGTATGATAGTAAATTTAGATCTTTAACTAAAAATTATTCTAAAAAACTATATTTAAATTGTCACATGAACTATTTACACTCGAGATAGTTTTTAAAAAATCAAAACTTTATAAATAAATACTACGAATCAAAGTGAACCACTTTGGTTTGATTTGGCACGATAGTAAATTTATTTTTTAATTCTTTTTTGAAAAAACTATATTTAAATTGTTAGGTGAGCTTTTTACAATCAAGATGTTTTTTCAAAAATCTTAAATATTAGTAAACAAATATTATAAAACAAAAGTAACCCTTTTTCTTTGAGCTGGCATGATAGTAATTCAGACTTTAAATTAAAATTATTTAAAACTATACTTAAATTGTTAAATTAGTTATTTACAGACGAGATTGTTTTAAAAAATATGAAGTCTTTGTAAACAAATATTATAAATCAAAAGTGACCAAATTTTTATATGGCATAATACAAAATTAGATTTTTAATTAAAAATTATTTTGAAAATTATATTTAAATTGTCCTGTTAGTTGTTTACATTCAAGATGTCTCTCAAAAATCTTAAAACTTTGTAAACAAATACTATAAATTTAAGTGGCCCACTTTTCTTAGTTCTGGCATGATAGCAAATTTATATAATAAAAATCTACCCCTAAAAGGGTTAAAGTATGCACGTTTTTTTTCTACTGTTAAAATGCCTTGACTATTCGTCCTCTGATCGGTCAAAACTTCGTCCCGTACTTCATCGTGGTTAGGCCTCCGGCAGATCTTGATCCTTTGTTTGATCGTGGGACGATCCCACACTGCGATCTCTCGCTCCCACCATGTGCTAGCGCAGATCACGCACGGAACCACTGACAAAAATTTCGATGCACGTCCTACTCTACGTCCCCTGCCACCCGAACACGACCGCTATGGGGAGTAGCCGCAGCCATCTCCTTTGGACCATTGACGCCAAGGAGGTGGCCACCATCGCTGCAGCTGCAATCCTATTCCCTCATTCGCCAACTGCTCTTCAAGCTACAGCCGCCAGAAAATTGCTTAGGGTTTTGGGATTTGGGATACTCGGGAAAATTTCTTAGGGGCAATGCTGGCGAGCTTCCCGTGTCTAAGCCTCCTTGCATCCATGAGTTCCTCCATGAAATCCCTTTGATTCCTTCTCTCATGTTTGTGCTCATGCCTCAGGGATGTGAGTTGTTCTTGTGTTTTGGTTAAATCATATCTCCAAACCATTCATATTATTCTTATTCGCTTGAATTATATAACTATTCATGAGTGTAAGTGCAGTTCACTTTATTTTTATTTGGTGATCTCATAACACATACCTGTTATAAGAGCTTTGTGTAATTTTGTTTGAACATATGTGTTGGCACTCTACTATATTAAGAAAGATGCAGAAATAAAATTCTTATGACTAAGTACGTTTTAAATACATGTCTACGGGGAGGGGCATTGTGAGACTGTGGGTCAGTCTAAGGAGCAATGGCTGTCGTGACCGGCGTGCAAGTCTACATGGTTCAACTCAATTAACACAACTAGAAAACATATATGTTCTGAGAACATAGAACAACAAGTGCAAGGCGCAAGCCACAATGACTTTTTAAAATATATGGTCTCTTTTTAAGCACGTGCGTGGGCACGTGCACTCTACTAG
>CM014274.1:62419950-62442690 GCA_004135705.1 Alloteropsis semialata
GAGAAAGTACTATTTACTATTGGATTTATTTAGGCTTGATCTTTTATATTTTTCAAATTAAATCTAAAATATTTGAACTCCATGATTAATGCAAGAGAGTTAAAAGTGATTACTACTATATTGGTAATTGAAGGAATCCCAACCAACTTATTAGGTGGACATATGATACACCTATGTGAAGTTGACAAACGGTAACCGGGATGCCACACACGTGCGCTCGCTCGCCGAGCTGAGCCAAGGCCATGACGGTGCGGACGTTGATGTGTTGCAATGCTCTGATCGGTTTTGCCACCTGTCAACGGGATTGAAGCAGAATCGATTGCCTACCTTAAACGCTTACGGAACATGCCTTATTTGCTCCGCGGGATTTTTACCTTTTCTTTGGAGGCATCCAGGTGCATCCTCCCTCCTCTAGAGGCGCCTATAAAAGGAGGCCCTCCCCTCCTTAGAGAGACACACCAACACAACCTCTCAGGTACTGCTATTTAGGAGACCCCTCTCTTTTCCCTCACTGTTTTCTGCTGCAAAGCTTGCTGCCCTATCGCTAGCACTGCGTGCATGTTTCTAGTGAGAGCAGAGCCTCCTGAACCTCGATTGGTGTGAGATCCTGTTCGGGATAGCCAGGCGATAAGGTTTTTGGGGAGCGCTTTCACGCGACTGCTCGAGTTCATCTTCTTTGTCTACTTCCTGGTGGCTTGTATGACTACTTCCTCTATTTCTCAGTGTCGTTCAAGGGACTGCACTGCATCAACTCGTCACTGCACCAATTTTGTACGGCTAACCGATTAGCATGACTAATCCAGTTGATAACGGCGCACTCAATGCCTCCGCAGTGGTCCCATCTCATGGTATTTCTGAACCTTGTCTGGTTCTTTCTTTTGTTCTTGTTTGATATGAGACTAAACTTGAACACGTCCACGTATCATGTTCTCACTGGATCCCTAATTGCTATCATGACTTACATGATTATATTCAAAATTAAAATATATCAAAAAATGCCTATATTTCGAACATTTACCACCCGAGCGGTAGCACCCACATACTCCCTCCTGTTTCTCAACTTTTAGTCAACATAGATTCATTATGGGCCAAAATTGTTCCTTCCTAGTATTCAACAATATAGCTTGTGTGTTGCTTTGGCTCATATTATTCATTCTACCAATATCAATATATATATATATATATATATATATATATATATATGTGTGTGTGTGTGTGTGTGTGTGTGTGTGTGTGTGTGTGTGTGTGTGTGTGTTTTGCTATAATGCACCCAGGTCTGACTGCGCGCCTGGGCCAAGCCAACTTCCCGAACCGACCGGCCCGACCCGACCTCCCGCAACCGACCCCGGCCTCCCTCCCCGCGACATTTTCTTTAACTATTTTGGAATCGCCGCGCGCAGGTTCGTGGGCCCACAAAATCACAGTTTTCTTTTGTGTTTACTGTTCTCCCGTGCTCTTCTCTCTTTCTCCGCTGTTCTTTTTTCTTCTTCCCCCGAGCGTCCGTGTATTCTTCCACCCGAGCGTTCGTGCGATCGAGTGATTGTCGCCGGTTTTCTTCTCCCATTTCAGCGGATTGTCCCCTGATATTGGAGCATTGGGGTTCCCTTGTTTTGTTCTACAAGTTCAATTGGTTCGTAAAGTGAACTAGCGCATTGAGGTTTTCTTTGGCGGAGCATTTGGTGATTCAAGCGGCTCCGTGCTCTTTCCAAGGTGTCGTTGTGCTACAAATCCGGTTGTTTATCTTTACCTCGAGGTATATATCGATTCCCCTCTTCTTGCACTGTGGCAATCGTACATTATTTTTCCTTCGAATCGAGACCTAGGGTTTCGTATGGTTGCTGTTCTTGTTTTTCATTGCGGTGTTGTAGTCTTTTCTGGTTAAATTTATTCGATTTAGTAGATCCCAAGGTGATTGTTTAGTTCAATGCTCTGGTAGCCGTTGTTGAACATTTGTTGAATTGGTTGGTGGTGGTCCCTGCTTTTTTGAGCCCTGATAGCTATTGTGCAACAAATGTTCAATTGGTTGGTGTTGCAATTGTGTTTACTGTTAGTTTGCAAATGTGTTTGCTTTTGGTTGCCATTGTATTTTTTTTGAGCCCTGGTAGCTGTTGTGCAACAAATGTTCAATTGGTTGGTGTTGCAATTGTGTTTACTGTTACTTTGCAAATGTGTTTGCTTTTGGTTGCAATTGTATTTTTTTTTAGGCCTGGTAGCTGTTGTGCAACAAATGTTCAATTGGTTTGTGTTGCAATTGTGTTTACTGTTAGTTTGCAAATGTGTTTGCTTTTGGTTGCAATTGTATTTTTTTAGCCCTGTTTAGCTATTGTGCAACAAATGTTGAATTGGCTGGTGTTGCAATTGTGTTTGCTGTTAGTTTGCAAATGTGTTTGCTTTTGGTTGCAATTGTATTTTTTTAGCCCTGTTTAGCTGTTGTGCAACAAATGTTCAATTGGTTGGTGTTGCAATTGTGTTTGCTGGTTGCAATTGTTCATTATAAGGTTAATTTTTTATTTTATTTCCAGTTATATAATGGATAGCGATCAAGCTGAGCGCACTGGTGAAGATGATTCCTGTAGGAGGAACCCTAGGTGTAATGCTGGTTCGAAAAGGCATTGTACAGATCTTGCTAGACCTAGCAAGAGGGGTCGGTCTAAACGCAGTCCATCTTGCACCCGAGCTGTTGTTCAGGTAAATTTGGTTTTGTTCATTTGTTAGTGCAAACAAATTCTTTAGTTAATATCTGGTTTGTTTCAATTATCGTTATTTGCTATTGTAGACTCCTTCACGTGCTGTTGTGCCCACTTCTGTTGATGATAAGAAGAGTGGAAATTATTCTATCTGTTGCTCCCCTAGTTTATTTAGAAAATTCCTCCTGCTGTTAATGCTGATATGAGGGCAAGGATTCAATCCATGGGTTTCGGTGGACTCCTGGATTTGAAGGCAGAAAAAATTGACAGGGAGTTGGTTATCTGGCTGATGGATAGATTCAATCCAGATACAATGACTCTTGATATTGAAGGTGGAAAACAGATCCGTGTCATTGAGCATGCTGTTTGGTGCATGTTCCGTCTTCCGAATCGTGGTGGTAACCCTCCTTATTTCAATGACAGAGATAGACAACTTGCACGGCATCTGGCCGCAAATGAAATATTAGGTGATGCTGGTGCTAAGATGTCTGCTACAACCTTGGGTCAAAAGGTTTCATCTGGGACACTTGATCTGAATAATTGTATCAGGTGTTTCTTCATGGTTGCCTTTTGCACCCTTCTTTTCTCCAACACAGATTCCTACATCAGAAATCTTGATGCGGTGTACACACAGTTTCTTGATGATATTCCCAGCATTAATTGGTGCAAGGCTGTTGTTGATTCGCTTTGCTTAGCTGCAAGGTGTTATCATGATGCTAAGAGGAGAAAGGAGAAGCCTCCTATATCTGGCTGTACTATTTTTCTTAGTGTGAGTTTTTGTTGAAGTTTTGTACATTTATTTGTTTTTTGAGTTATTTGCACTGTGTCTAATGTTTTTCTTTCTTGAAAATATTGTAGTTGTTGTACGTTGACTTCCTGCAGCATGATTACGATACTTCTCCTTCGATGCTGCCTCGATGTGCCTACCTTGAGCAGAAGATTGTTGATATGATCAGCAGCTGATCGCAGACAAGATGTAGCTGGAAGATTTGGTCATTTGACAGTAATTGATGCTAGACCTTTTCTTCTCTTTAATGTTCTTTATATATTAGTTTTCCAATTTTGTAATGCGACTTGGATGTTTAGTAGTTTGCTTATAATTTTATTGTTTTGTTTTTGTAGTTGAAGCCTATCGTGAAAACATGCTATGTTGAGGTTGAGGTGCCGCTGCAAGCCTGTGCCTCTAATGTGCAGTTTCATACGGATGTGCCTAGAATTCAGTAGGCTTCAACAAATTATTCTAATCCTGGTATGGATTCATCCATTGCGCAGCTACTACTTGATGTTGCCAGTAAGGGAAAATACTTAGAAGCTCAGGTGGTAGTGAACAAGTTTGGTGAAGATACTGCGCAGGCGCAGGAGTATCTTACAATGGGTCAAAATTTAATGGCCAGTGCTCAGCAGGAATGCATTAGCAGTTTGAGGAACCTGTTAACACAGGCTTATGAAGAGATGCAGAAGTCCAGTAACAACCAAGTTCCTATAGAGGACGCTCCTGCGGGCTTTGTTCCTACAGAGGATGCAGTGCATGTTGAGACAGAGTAGCCTCTTCATGGAGAGGAAAATGCAGAGGATGCAGTGCATGTTGGCACTGGTGGTGTTGATAGAGAGCAGCCTCTTTATGTAGAGGAAACTGCAGAGGATTCAGTGCATGATGGCACTGGTGATGCTGAGAGAGATCAGCCTGTTCATGTAGAGGAAACTGCTAATTTTGAGAAAGACCAGTCTGCTCATGAAGAGGAGACTGAACAGGCTGAAAAAGAGGAGTCTGTTCGTAATGAGGAAGGTGCACAAGTTTTAAAAGAGCAGGCTGATGAAGAGGAGAGGGAACAAGAGGGGTTTGTTTATCATGAGGAAATTGGTTATATTGAGTATCCGCAGTGTGATGAACAAAATTTTGTTGCGCCCAGTCCTTTGGATGTGATAACGCCTGGTCAGGATGATACTTTTTTTAAGGACATGGCTTCTCGTGGAATGGGTTCTGGTGGAGTTAGTAGGAATGCTCTAACAGATGATCAAGATGAGTTCGTTAAAGGAATGCTTGCAACTCCTAGTCCTTCTCAGTCAGCTTCTTCAGATGGTGATGATTCTCCTGCTGTGTCAGGAATGAAAGTTGATTCTCCTGCTGCGTCAAGAATGAAAGACGGTGATGATGAAGATGAGAAGGCAGTTATTTCAAGTGAGTGTTGCAATGTAAATTTTTTATTAGTCTTCATCTGTCTTTATTTTATATCTGTTGCTGATGTTTTATATCTTTTTCAGCACCTCCCCATATGAGGTCTTCTTCAGGGAATTTAGATTCCGTATGTGACATGATTTTCCAGAGCAGTGCAACTGTTGGTGTGCAACAAGGCTATGATGCTTTTTCCATGGCTTGTGGTCCTTTGAACAAGGAGGTACTTGATCCTATTGAGTCAGTTTCAGCTTTAGCTTCAGCTTCAGCTTCTGCTTCAACTACAGATTCAGCCATCAATGATGATGAAAATAATCGGTTGAAGGCTCAAACTTTAATGCAAAGAGCTGAGAGCTACAGGCACAGGCTAAAAGG
Source organism: Alloteropsis semialata (assembly GCA_004135705.1). Classification (NCBI taxonomy): domain Eukaryota; kingdom Viridiplantae; phylum Streptophyta; class Magnoliopsida; order Poales; family Poaceae; genus Alloteropsis; species Alloteropsis semialata. The sequence goes on from CM014274.1 coordinate 62,425,186, forward strand.
TAAAATGGCTGTTGCTGAAGCTGCTGGAGGAAAGAAGGCAGTAAAGAAAGTTACAGAGGCTCAAGCAAAAAAGATAAGGGATAGGCACATAAAGGATCTGAAGCCAGTTGAAGAGGAGGCTGATAGCACTATTGCCTATCTGAAAGCTCAGATCCCACAGGACGGCATCTCGTTTGAAGCTGAATGCGATATGGATTTGAACAGCTTGACTCCTCCAGTTCGCTTATCTCAAGAGGAATTTTCTAGAACTTCTGGAGAGTTTTCTGATTTTACATATAGTATATTCAAAAAGCTGATGAGCTCTTTGATATAAAGAACAGTCGTCCGAATGTTCCACTTGTCAAGGCGTTAGCTCTGAGAGATAGAATTGCAAATGACAGCAGTCTCCATGAGTAAGCTTAGTCATTTTGTTCTTGCTTTTTTTTCATTCAGAATTCTGTTTACATTGTACATCTAATTATTTTGTTTATTCAACAGGAAGACACTTGTGGAGTTTAGTGTATTCCATTCTCTAAGTGGCTTTGAGTTGTTAGATTTATTTGCTGATGGAAAAGAAGCAGAGAGAGTGGTTCTAGAGCTTGGTATTCTTTGCCTGCGCCATGATGATATTGTTTATAAGCCGGAATCTATTGGCTATAGGATATTTATTTCGCCCGGTTTTTGGTTAGTTACTTCATTGCTACTCATGTATTGTCTACATTATTTTCAATTTTAGTAATTTTTTTCCCCTATTCTTTAATGGGAGCTTGTCAAAATTAAGGAACCTTACACAGAAGATAATGCCGAGACCGAGGAGTTCGCTGTTGCAGTTTCGTTTTTGAGGTGTGATGTTGCGCTTTATGGTGACATAAGCAAGTCAAAACTAGTTAGTAAATTGCATCTTGCAGAATTTGTTCTATGATCTGGATACATAACTTACTCTATCTGTTATTTAGATTTTTATTCCTGTTCTCGATCGTGGGCATTACTTCATGTACTGTGTTAATCTGATACACAAGAGGATTGATATCATAGACTCCAACGACTATGTGGTGAAAGACACTGATAGAGTTTGGCGCCATCAAGAAATTGTGGACAGGTTGCACATTGTTGATGAATGTTTTTATGTTGCATCAAATGAAAAGCTGCCTCATTTCAGTGAGTGGGAGACCCATTTTGTTGAAGATCTTCCAAAACAGGGTCGAGAGGGAGACTGTATGTTTTTCCTTTTGAAATATCTTGAGCTGTACAATGGACATGGTATATCTGAGCCCATGAATTCGGTGAGTTTTATCTATATTGCTTGTTTGTTTCACAATTCTTTTCTTATCTGTTTATAACTCTTTTTTTTGTGTTTTTTTTTGGTTTACAGTTCTTAGGTCCTGTCTATCGGTGTGAGCATCTTCATTACATCTTGTTCCATCCCATTAATCAAGCCGACGTACCTAAAGAACTTGATGTGTTTAGAATAGGCGGACGTCGACATGATTTCGACGTTCAGTGATGTTAACATGTTTTTATGGGAAAACATTTATCCGATCTCTTCTTCTAATTGGATTTTGTCAACTGTTATGGAGTGTATAGTTTTATTATTCTGTGTAGTTTTTCAAATTATGTGTTGAAGATATGGTGTTTTTCAAATTATGTAGCAGCTGCAACTGTAATTTTTAAGCTTTTTGCAAGTTCATTTGCAACTGTAATTGAAACTGCATCCATCCTGCAAAAAACTGTTTTTTGCAAGTTCATTTGCAACTGCAATTGAAACTGCATGCATGCTGCAATTACTGCTTTTTGCAAGTTCATTTGCAACTGCAATTGAAACTGCATGCATCCTGCAATTACTGCTTTTTGCAAGTTCATTTGCAACTGCAATTGAAACTGCATCCATGCTGCAATTAGTGCTTTTTGCAAGTTCATTTACAACTGCAATTGAAACTGCATCCATCCTGCAATTACAACTGCCTATGTGCAACATTTAATGAAATGTTATGCAATTGCAACTGTGTATGTAACATGACAATATCCATCGTGAGTACCAGCTGACCTTGTTGATTAATAAAAGATTACAGATACAAAAAACATTATCTAATGCAGATAATGCTAGAGATAATACTAGCCTACTGGATATGGTAATATAGGAAACATTACAATATAATTTAAAGTACATATGATGAGTGACCCCAACCTGAGGACTAGTTGCCTTGGCTGAGAAATAAAAGAGTACAAACACATAAAATGTTATCTATTAAGATAACGCTAGCCGAGTTTCTGATGGGAGTCTGGTGGACATAAGAGATTCACTTGGATGGCATCTCACGAAAACTCTCCTAGCGTCAGCACCAGTACTTACCCTTTCCAGGAACTTCAGGCTACTGGACCTTTCCCTGCACCTCTATAAATTCAAACTTTAGCATGCCAGTCTATGTTCGCTTTCCCATATACAATTACAATCGAGTTGATAATTGCCTCTTGAACCAGTGCATGCCAGTCTACGCTGCCTTTCTCAAAAACCAATGTTTTGCAGAAGCCACTGGCACCAGTAGTCTCGTGATGAAGCAGTAGTTGCAAGTGTAGTTGCAACTATTCTTATAGTGTGTTTGCAAGTCTTTTTCAGTGTATTTGCAACTGTTATCGTTGTGTAGTTGCAAGTGTCATCGTAGGGTCTTTGCAAGTGTTTACACAGTTTAGTTGCAATTGTTTCCACAGTGTAGTTGCAAGTGTGTTGACAGTGCTGTTGCAGCTGTTTACACAGTGTAGTTGCAAGTATTTTAATAGTGTAGTTCCTAGTGTTATCAGAGTGTAATTTCAAACACTTATTTTTAACATAGTGCAATTCTTTTAAAACTATTTTTACAGACAAGTGGAACTAATTATTGTTTTACGTTTATTTATTATTGCAAACGTAGCTACAGATCACTTTTGTTGCAATTGTATCTTTACTAACTTTGTAAACTCAGCAGCTACAATTTTCCAAGTCTTGGCAAGATGGTTTCATTTATTCGGCAAAGGATTTACAATTACAAAGAGGAGTCGGCCCTAGGCCGTTTACAAGCACAAAGATATCGACTGCCATGATGGCAGCCATAGGAAGTCGCCGGTGCACCAAATGCTGCGTGCGCAGCAAGCTTTGTCCACATGAGCTCCTCGCAAGCTCTGTTCTAGCACCATGGCCTTTGGCGACAGAATGCGGACTAAGGCGACGAGGAGAAGGACCTTCAGATTTCCCTCGGCCCCGACAGTACTCTCACTTCAACAAGCTCCCTGCCACGGGGAGGCGCATTGCGAGGGAGAGAGAGCACCCAGACGCTCATCAACTACTTAGCCGCTCGCAAGCACTCTTCTAGTTCCACACTCGTGAATCTTTCAGATGATTCTCGGGTGGACAAGTGTAAGACCAAACAAATGACATCTCTGTGCGCGCCAACATCTAACAGTCAAATTTGTGATCTTTAGCACTACTTTAGCACTAGCAGCTGCACAATGAGTGCTAATGGTTAGTGCTAAAGTTTAGCCAAGACACAAGAACTTTCTCTAGGTGTGAAGTGAAATGGCTAGTTCTAAATTTTTCAGAGATGTGCTGTGTGGCTTCGTTGCCACATTGATGCTGGTAACCTCTATTTATAGTGGCAACATCTTCACGGGGAAGGCTGAATACAGAAATCTCGTGAGTGAGAACAAGGACCGAGGTGATAAGGGTGGCCTGCACCAGTGCATGCCAGTGTAGGTTGGCTTTTCCATATACAATTACAACCGAGTTGATAATGGCGTCTTGAACCAGTGCATGCCAGTCTACGCTGCCTTTCTCGGAAACCAATGTTTTGTAGAAGCCACTGGCACCAGTAATCTCGTGATCAAGCAATAGTTGCAAGTGTAGTTGCAACTATTCTTATAGTGTGTTTGCAAGTCTTTTCGAATGTATTTGCAACTGTTATCATTGTGTAGTTGCAAGTGTCACTATAGTCTCTTTGCAGGTGTTTACAGAATTTAGTAGCAACTATTACATAACATTTTTAAAATAATTGCGAGTTGAAACAAATGTTTGAAATTGCGCTATGATAACACTAGGAACTACACTGTGAATATGAAAACTTTTTTGTTAGAAGACGCCTTACTAAATAACGATAGCAGATCCATTAGCATTATCATAGTTACTCAGGATGCATTTAATCTGACATCAAACTAATAGATACATACCACAAAAGTATTGTTCTTATACATAGTTAGTCCATGAATAGTACATCAAACATTATAGGTTTGATGTCTCTGTTGCATCCAGAACAAACAAGTTGCATCCATTGTAACTAAACTAGCTTAATCATCATCTTCAGATGATGAATCATCTTCAGACGATGCATCCAGAAAGATGACCTTTCCAATCTGTATCTTATATTTCAGAGCTTGACGAATCTCCTCTGCCTTAGCACTAGAGATGGCAATGGGTACCCGAAACCCGATGGGTTTTTGCTCTATTAGGGCACGGGCATGGGTCAAATTTTCTACCCATGGGTTTGTTCATAGGCAAAATCCTAGACCCAGTGGGTTTATGGGCATGGGTCTGGGATCATAGTACCCAGACCCGCAAACCCATGGGTATTTTTGACTCGATCAATCTTAGCAAATTTGTCCATGATAACCCATGCATTGCTATTGCTTGTTAGTCAATTGGTGTAATATTTAAGTTAGTATCGTGACTATGTGCTGCCATGAGTTGAAATGTTAACATTGATTCACTGAACTTGATAGTTTAAAAGCTAGATTACACATTTATGTCACTAATCTACCATTTATGTGTTGTGTAGTATTACATTTGGTGAAATATTATCTTCTATGTGTTTATATTGATTTATATGAGCAACGGATGCATACATATGCATAAGAATATATACGTGACTATTGTTGTATGCGGTTTGCCTTCTCGGACATGGGCGACCCGTGGGTACCCGTTAACCCGACGGGCACGGGTTTGGGCATAAAATCAAACCCGTGACGGGTCATGGGTTTTTTAACAGGCGGGTTTTACTTTCATGGGCATGGGTTTGGGATGGCAAAACCCAGCGGCTTTGAACCCGTTGCCATCCCTACTTAGCACGGATCTGATAAATTTGAAAGGGCGTCAGATATTACATGGAAATGAAAGGTGACTAGCTAAATCCAAGATAATTACCTGTCTGCTACTCATAACTTTGCGTTTGCGTTCATCGTCTCTGCCATCACTGTATATCATGACTATCTTCATTTTGTCAACCTTGAACTGGTAGTAGTGGTCCTTCAATAACAAAAAATTCATGTTTGAAATATATAGAATCATATTACAGTATTAATTGCATTGAATCATATAATCTTTATATGTACGGTATAAACTTTTGTTCTAATAGCAATAAGATGTACTCCGTCCGTTTAGAAATGCTGGCTATATTTTCATCAGTGAAAAGTCAAGTTATATAAAGTTTGACTAATAATTAGTCAAAATATATGCAAGTTTAAGACTTAATAATTGCATCAATAGATTTAAGTCCATAATCCCTTTAGAATGAAATTAATATTCTAGAAATTGAAGACATATTATAACAGAAATTAAGAGTCAAAATCTACTTTGTTCAAAATACATCTATCATTTTTTAATGGAGGGAGTATCATGAAGGGCATTTAATAGTGCTATTCACTATGCTATCTAGATCTAATTGTGTGCCATNACGCGCGACGGTCGGCCGACGCGCGGATCGAGAAAAAGGCGAGAACGGGGTTTAGGGTTTTAGATGATTTTCTGTAGATTGGACAACGGGATTTGGGATCAAGGAAAGATCAGGAGTTTGGATAAGGGTTTGGATTTGGATTTTGATTTAGGAACAGAGGAACTCATCGATAAAAGGATTTTTAAAGCTCGTGATTTAGGATTTGATTTTCCGGGTCGTTACAGCACTAGAGATGGCAATGGGTACCCGAAACCCGATGGGTTTTTGCTCTATTAGGGCACGGGCATGTGTCAAATTTTCTACCCATGGGTTTGTTCATAGGCAAAATCCTAGACCCAGTGGGTTTATGGGCATGGGTCTGAGATCATAGTACCCAGACCCGCAAACCCATGGGTTTTTTTGACTCGATCAATCTTAGCAAATTTGTCCATGATAACCCATGCATTGCTATTGCTTGTTAGTCAATTGGTGTAATATTTACGTTAGTATCGTGACTATGTGCTGCCATGAGTTGAAATGTTAACATTGATTCACTGAACTTGATAGTTTAAAAGCTAGATTACACATTTATGTCACTAATCTACCATTTATGTGTTGTGTAGTATTACATTTGGTGAAATATTATCTTCTATGTGTTTATATTGATTTATATGAGCAACGGATGCATACATATGCATAAGAATATATACGTGACTATTGTTGTATGCGGTTTGCCTTCTCGGACATGGGCGACCCGTGGGTACCCGTTAACCCGACGGGCACGGGTTTGGGCATAAAATCAAACCCGTGACGGGTCATGGGTTTTTTAACAGGCGGGTTTTACTTTCATGGGCATGGGTTTGGGATGGCAAAACCCAGCGGCTTTGAACCCGTTGCCATCCCTACTTAGCACGGATCTGATAAATTTGAAAGGGCGTCAGATATTACATGGAAATGAAAGGTGACTAGCTAAATCCAAGATAATTCCCAGTCTGCTACTCATAACTTTGCGTTTGCGTTCATCGTCTCTGCCATCACTGTATATCATGACTATCTTCATTTTGTCAACCTTGAACTGGTAGTAGTGGTCCTTCAATAACAAAAAATTCACGTTTGAAATATATAGAATCATATTACAGTATTAATTGCATTGAATCATATAATCTTTATATCTACGGTAATAAACTTTTGTTCTAATAGCAATAAGATGTACTCCATCCGTTCAGAAATGTTGGCTATATTATCATCAATGAAAAGTCAAGTTATATAAAGTTTGACTAATAATTAGTCAAAATATATGCAAGTTTAAGACTTAATAATTGCATCAATAGATTTAAGTCCATAATCCCTTTAGAATGAAATTAATATTCTAGAAATTGAAGACATATTATAACAGAAATTAAGAGTCAAATTCTACTTTGTTCAAAATACATCTATCATTTTTGAATGGGGGGAGTATCATGAAGGGCATTTAATAGTGCTATTCACTATGCTATCTAGATCTAATTGTGTGCCATGGGGATAGATGCATAACCCTTATCTATTATATAATTTTGAGATGTATGTTCTGCTGTGATTTAAGATAGATGCAGTTATAAATTTGAACCTGTATCTAAAACTTTCTGCTTCTGTGTTATGAATGTTTCCAGAAATATATATTGGAATTTATACATGATGTATATATTTTGCATATAGACATGACACATCCAAAACATTGGGGTTTTTTGCAACTAATTCAGCAGTAAATCAAGTATTAAATGATTATGAGATAAATGATTATGACATGAAGAATTGACATGCTAAGTAAAGTGGATTCTATCTTAATGCTAAGAGATGATTTTAATATCTGACTTACATGAGTGTTGGGCGATGGCTGGTTTTCTGGAATGGCGGTCGGGGAAGGAGGTGCATGATTGGGAAGCGGCGATGGAGGTGCGTCGATGCCGGCTGGCGATGGAGGTGCGTCGATGCGGGCCGACGATGGCACAGCGACGATGGCGCCTGGTGATTGCACGGGGACGATCGGGGTCGGCGATGGCACAGCGACGACGGCGCCGGGTGATTCCACTGGGACGATGGCGCTTGGCGATGGCACAGCGACGATGGTGCTTGGTTGGCGGGAACCAGCCATCTTTGCTCTGCAAAAAAAAGGAAGGAGAAGAAGGAAGTCGTCGCCGACGAGTGGAGCAGAAAACCCCAGCGGCAATGGAGTGGAAGAAAACCCCAGCGGCAAATGGGACTTGTTGTGGAAGAAGATTAAGGGGATTTAATATATAAAGAATGCCTGTTGCCTCTTCACATTCGCGAGGAGCTGCAGTGCCAACATTGACATACATTTTCCTTTGCAAATAGTACTACACATAATTTGCAACATGTAACGCTAGGCATTTGCAATTATGTTGCCTGCGCAGATGGATCCAGTGGTTTTTCGAACGTTTGTGCTAAGTTAGTTCGAACAATTGTTGTAAGTGGATAAAGTATCTTTAAATTAATTCAAACATTTGTTGCAGTGGCAATTGCAAATAATATATTGTTAGAAAATATTAATATGAACATTTGTTGCAGTAGCATTCCCATGTATTTGAACATTTGTTGTTAGCTTCACTTTTAAATTGAAATTACATTTTTTTATAATATTGGTGAAACATTTGTTGGAATTTTATGTTTATTTAATGCAATTTTTAAAAATCTGTTGGAACAATTGTTGCACTGCAGTTTCAATCTATACTATTGAAACATTTGTTGATTTTGCAAATATACTTTTGCAACTGACACCGTCCAACATTTGCAAGTGATTTTTCGAACATTTTTTGAAACCGCTAGTTAACTCTAAACAATTCTAAATGTGTTTCAACATTTGTTGCAACTAATATTGCTGAAACATTTGTTGGAATTGCATGTTTATTTTACGCAATTTTTTAAAATTTGTTAGAACAATTGTTGCACTATAGTTTCAATCTATACTATCGAAACATTTGTTGGTTTTGCAAATACTTTTGCAACCGACACGGTTCCACATTTGCAAGTGATTTTTCGAACATTTGTTGGAACTGCTAGTTTACTTACTCTAAATAATGTTAAATGTGTTCGAACATTTGTTGCAACTACAATTGCAAGTGGTCACTCGCAGTATAATAGTTGCATATATCTGAACATTTGTTTTAGCTTGACTTTTAAATTGAAATATCATATTTTTGATAATATTGCTGAAACATTTGTTTTAATTGTATGTTTATTTTACGCAATTTTTTAAAACTATTGGAACAATTGTTGCAGCTGCAGTTTGTATCTATACTATTGAAACATTTGTTGATTTTGCAAATACAACTGACAGTGTCCAACATTTGTAAGTGATTTTTTGAACATTTTTTGGAACTACTATTAACTCTAAACAATTCTAAATGTGTTCCAACATTTGTTGCAACTAATATTGCTGAAACATTTGTTGGAATTGCATGTTTATTTTACGCAATTTTTTTAAATATGTTAGAACAATTGTTGCACTGCAGTTTCAATCTATACTGTCGAAACATTTGTTGGTTTTGCAAATACTTTTGCAACCCACATGGTTCAACATTTGCAAGTGATTTTTCAAACATTTGTTGGAACTACAACTGCAAGTGGTCACTCGCAGTATAATAGCTGCATGTATCTGAACATTTGTTTTAGCTTGACTTTTAAATTGAAATATCATATTTTTGATAATATTGCTGAAACATTTGTTTTAATTGTATGTTTATTTTACATAATTTTTTAAAATCTGTTGGAACAATTGTTGCAGCTGTAGTTTCAATCTATACTATTGAAACATTTGTTCATTTTGCAAATACTTTTGCAACTGACAGCGTCGAACATTTGCAAGTGATTTTTCAAACATTTTTTGAAATTGCTAAACAATTCTAAATGTGTTCCAACATTTGTTGCAACTAATATTGCTTGGAATTGCATGTTTATTTTACGCAATTTTTTAAAATATGTTAGAACAATTGTTGCACTGCAGTTTCAATCTATACTATCGAAACATTTGTTGGTTTTGCAAATACTTTTGCAACCCACACGGTTCAACATTTGCAAGTGCTTTTTCGAACATTTGTTGGAACTGTTAGTTTACTTACTTACTCAAAATAATGTTAAATGTGTTCGAACATTTGTTGCAATTACAATTGCAAGTGGTCACTCGCTGTATAAGCTGCATGTATCTGAACATTTGTTTTAGCTTGACTTTTAAATTGAAATATCATATTTTTGATAATATTGCTGAAACATTTGTTTTAATTGTATGTTTATTTTATGCAATTTTTTAAAATCTGTTGGAACAATTGTTGCAGCTGCAGATTCAATCTATACTATTGAAACATTTGTTGATTTTGCAAATACTTTTGTAACTGACAGCGTCCAACATTTGCAAGTGGTTTTTTGAACATTTTTTGGAACTGGTAGTTAACTCTAAACATTTGTTGCAACTAATATTGCTAAAACATTTGTTGGAATTGCATGTTTATTTTACGCAATTTTTTAAAATATGTTAGAACAATTGCTGCACTGCAGTTTCAATCTATAGTATCGAAACATTGTTTTGCAAGTGATTTTTCGAACATTTGTTGGAACTGTTAAATGTGTTCGAACATTTGTTGCAACTACAATTGCAAGTGGTCACTCGCAGTATAATAGCTGCATGTATCTGAACATTTGTTTAAATTGAAATATCATATTTTTGATAATATTGCTGAAACATTTGTTCTAATTATATGTTTATTTTACGCAATTTTTTTAAAATCTATCAGAACAATTGTTGCAGCTGTAGTTTCAATCTATACTATCAAACATGTGCAAGTCATTTTTTGAATATTTGTAATTTTGTTGCAACTAATATTCTTGAAACATTTGTTGGAATTGCATGTTTATTTTAGGCAATTTTTTAGAATATGTTAGAACAATTGTTGCAGCTGCAATTTCAATCTATACTATCGAAACAAATGTTCTTCTTTAGATGTATATTTCTAAGTTCGAATTGTTGCTTTTCGTACATTGCTTACTTTAAATAGTTTTGATTCTATTCGAACATTTGTTGCACTTGTATTTGCAAATTTGAACATTTGTTGTATCTTTTTACTGATTTTTAAAAATCTCTTAAAACATTTGTTGTACCTTCATATGCTTGTATGTTCCATTTGCAAACTGTGAAACACGTTGCTCGCAAATTACTAATTATTTGAATATTTCAAGTTATTTCAACTTTTGTATCTATATTTCTAGTTATTTGAATATTTGTTGTAATTGCAACTTCAGATACAATTTATATTATTGCAACAAATGTTCTTCTTTAAATATATATTTTGAAGTTCGAATTGTTTTAGAATGTTTGAATTGTTTCTTTAAATAGTTTTGATTTTATTCGAACATTTGTTGCACTTGTATTTGCAAATTTGTACATTTGTTGTATTTTTTTATGATAATAAATCAGAAACATTTGTTATGCCTGTATTGTGTGCATTTTTTTATTACATTCAATGTTTTGTTGCAATTGCAATTGCAACTAAAGCAATGTCATTTACAGCTTGTCATAACTGCCTCCCGAATGTGGTCTACCCGAAACGACGCGTCATTTGGTCTTCTTTTTATATTTTGCGCACTGTCGCTCAACAGATTCATTTACTTGTTTTGTCTTTGTCATTTGATCGATCTGTAGACGCACGAGATGTTTTAAAGAAATATAGATTCGCACTCTTTATAAGCAATTGAAATAAATTTGTACAGCATCATTTGAAAAGGTAAACTGTGAAATAGAACGATTTAGCAAATAGGTTCAAATGGTGCATGTGAAAGAAACACATAGATGTCTGAATCCGAAAACCTAATGACTGGCACGGTCTAACTAAGATAATGAAACTAACATTACTTTGGGATGGACTCTTACAACTTGGAGTGACTTCATGTCGATGATGGGGCACGTCTAGTCGAAGTCATCTGCAGTTTCAGCGGCAGTGATGACATGGCTGGCGATAACTTGAGCATCGGCACGGACCATGTCGCGCCACTCGTCCTCGTCGGTGTTGGCGTCAGCGTGGATCCCCTGGAGCGCGACGGTGTGGTCAAAGCCGTCCATCCTGCTCTTGTACGATGCCATGACGTATTCTGCTGTTGCCTCGGTGATGGCGCGTTTCTCCTCCTTGGAACGCTCGGTGACGATTGCCGGCAGCTTGGCGAGGAAATCGGTGGCACGGTCAATCGCCGACGCGTAATGCTCTAGAGTGAGCTCGAGCGGTCCGTTGACGGCCTGCAGATTGAGATCTCTTACCAAAACGTCGAGCTTGTTGAACGCAACGCTCACCATCTCCATTGCCCACTTGTGCTCAGTGCTTCCACGACTGCTCCTCAGTGGAGCGGTCTCATCCGGAGTGTTGATATTTTTAACGATCACAGATAAATCCACAAGTGTACGGATACCGATGTAGCTTTCACCCAAGAGTATTCCAGGGTATCGAATCCACAGGGAACATGCGTGTACTAGTGACGATTTAAGAACGACCAAGGACAAAAGAAGTGATGAATGTGTAGAAGGTAGAGAGGGTTATTTCTAGGTATTCTGGATAATCAGAAGATAGCTCAAGTTGTTTATTGTATTACTTGCTTCGGGACGCCCGACCGTCCAAACCCGGAAAGGGATGAGAAGGGGGCAAGGCAAGCCAAGCAATGGTCCTACTACTCTCTAGTACTTCTCATGTGGTGGACTACGTAGACCGTCAGGGTTGTCACCACCTGAGGCTACCACTACAAATCCGTGGCACTAGGCGCACTCCAAGGTATTCAACATGATTAGACATCCATCTATTATATTTAATACTATCTTAGCTTTGCAAGTACTAAGACACCTATCATAGCAAGGAGCCCACAAGCAAATAAAGTAAAGCTTGAACTTAAATAAATATTAATCCAGAAATACTAAGAAAATACCCTGATGAATACTCAAACCTGAGCCGCATCCGTCGAGGAACATGAAGAAGAGAGGAGCCAACATCCCCGGCTTCTCCCGGATTCTCGCCTCACCTTTCAACTATTCTAACACTACATTGGATCTAACATTGGAGCTTTGCTTCACTTCCTTGTGTGTTGAATGAGGAAGAGGGTCTCTCTTTTTATAGTAGAGGAAGTGCCTTGGGGATGTGGAGATCCTCCCCTTGATGCTAGGAAATATTCCCTTTCATATTCTCCTTTTGCGACACCTGTCCCTGTCCCAGGAACCGACGTCCAGAGTCGGTCGTGCGAAGGAATAGGGCGCGATGGTAAAATCCCCCGCGACTGTGCTTCTCGCGTGAAAATCCCAACCGTAGCCTGGCCTTGATCCACGTGAATGGTCCTGCGGGCGAATCCTATCACAGCACGTGTCCCTGCTCGGTCGTTTTCCCCCGCGCGTGTAGCGCTGATCAGGTCTGAGCACTGGCCTGCAGGCCCTGGTCTCCCACGTGTGCCGACCCTGGCCAGGCCGCTCGCCCTCAGTGAGTTGACCGCATCTCCCTCGCGGCTACTACTGCTTGTGGGCCATCGGCCCCGCATGGGCCCTGTCGGGCCCTATGGCAAGCTGCCACGCTGCCATGGGGAGTTGACCCCGCAAGGTACGTACGCCCTGGCTCCAGCGTTTCTGCATGCGTCGGCAGGGGCCCACCTGGCCGTGCGGCACTAGAGGCCCTGGCTCCTGGCCTTTGACCGTATGAAGGAAAGTTGTGTGCGTGTGCCCCTTGCATATGGCACGGACTGCTGGTTGCCTTCCTTGCATACGTGCATGTGTACGGCCGTGGGCCCTCTTGGCTTTTCCAATCCATTAATCCCAGCAGCAATATGGATGCTCACGTGAGGAGCAAAACCTCATATCAAATTATTTGTTTAATATCTTTTCGATGTGAGATCCAAAATATACTGATAAATTATCCATTACAACAATCTCGACCAGCTCTTCATTGTGGCAGTTAGGAGATTATGATAATAGTGTATTTAGTCCAATCTCAAGCATGTCCTTTACACCCTAATTATAGTGTTATTCTGGGTATTTTCCTGCATGCAAGTTAAAACACCAACACTCATGGAAATAGTTAGTAATAAACCCTATCACTATGTTTGGTGATTATATTTGACATATTTTCTGCAGGAATTGATGGTCTAAAGTAGCACTTAAGGACCGTCAACAAGCTCCCCCATACTTAGCCTTTACTCATCCTCGAGTAAAGTTCAAAGACTAAGGTGGAACACATAACTCCTTTTGATATGATGCAAGCATATAAAATATTCCAAGACATACCTGCACTTGTGAGTTTTGAAGTGTCTACCATGTCATCTTGGATGGTTGAGGAATGGAACAGCCTTGATTCAAGTCATCTCCACTCCTCTGTTAAGTAACTTGGGTTTTTGATAAATTTTTAAAACAAAACCTTACCTAGCTCCTCAATTGATTCTCTCAGATCGCTCAATGTGTATGATTCCTCACCAAGGCATTTCTTTGCCTTCCTTTATCCTACTTCTAAAAGGTTTATGTGGAGCTTAAGGTAGGAGTAAAGATAAAGCATACTTGTATCACATATATTGCAAAATCAAAGAGTGGATCCAAGAAGAAAACTATTCATACAATCTGATCAAGATGTGCATGTGTGTGAGAAAATGAAAAGTGTATGAGAACTCATTTTTGTATGATCTCTCTCCTTTATTTTGAGAACATGGCTATCTCTTCTTTTTTCACTTTTTTTTCATGCTCAATGCTTTTGTTAGCATGTATATATTTGTTTTCTTCCCCCTTTTTTTCCTGGACCTTCATGTGTCCAAAATATCTTTCTATAGCCCATGTCTCTTTTGCAAAGGATATTTGGAGAGAGATTCATAAAACACATGGAGCATTTATTTGGTGGATGAATGAATATTGCTAACTTCCAGTGTAGAAGTTTAGCATGCGTATGTGGAGTGTACGTGATCTTGATCAAGAAAGCATGAAGAGCATCTTACAAGGGTCGCAACAATTTGACAAAGCTCAATGCAATAACAAGTAGCATATGTATAAGGTTTTCAATGTGAGCAACGTATGGCTTTGGTAGGAACGGAATATCATTGAGGAGCTTTGTAAGGATAATGGTTTTAAAATTTTTGCAAGAATAACATCCCAAGTACTTTATACATAAAGAGCAAGATTCATCTCATCGTACAATATCTCATTCTTCAACCATTTAGATAAACATGTGTTCCTAATGATATATGTTCACAAGCAATAGGTATATGTGCTAGGAATAAAGAATATGCAAGCCAATCAAGGATGAGCATAGGAACCATAGGAGCACAAGTTTCACTTGAGTTTAATTTTAATGGTCATCTTAAGATTACGTTTAAACTCGTGAGTGAGAGGGAGTGAGGGATTGGCATGCAAACCATCGCATTGGACGAAGTGGAAGACATGGTGTACCAGGGGTTCTTTGGTTGATGAAGAATTTATTCGAGCCCCTCTGGTTCCTGTCAGTTGTGATCTTGTTCATGTCGGTCCATGCGATGTTGTGAGGCGTAGTTGTGGGTGGTCTTGAATGTGCGTAAGCCTAGAAGCCCGAGCGACCCCCACACTTGATCTTGTACCTGCGTTTATTCAAAACATGGTGGAAACAAAACAATGGCTCTACTGGCCTTACAAACCAGGGAGCCTGATCTTTATTCGAATTTGAATATTTTTTAGTGTTTTCAAGTTATGCAAATTTTTATTGATTTTTTTATTATTTTTTCAGGGCAAACAAATCTTGCAAGGTAACTTAGAAGGGAGATTGAAGGAGAATAAATGCACAAAATATTTTGGATACTTCCATGGCGAATCTTCCCCAAACTGAAATCTCACAGGTGAATGCGAGATTTGAGCTTAAGAGTGCCAGAATGTTGAAGTTATGCTCGCCATCATTTAGTCATCATTTCATCCCTGTAAAAAGTTAGTGGACAACAAATACTCGAAGGACTATATTGAATAAATCACTATAGCCATCCGGTTAGTTGTTCACATCCACACTTAAAAATAGATTGGCCTTTCACATGTTAAGCGTAGATCCTATTTGACATTATTTTTTCTTATATTTATTTTCAAATGTTCTCTTTTTTTTCAAATTTTATTTTCACCATATAACTCAAACAAGACTGAATTTAATTTGCATCAACAAGATCACAAGGGGGTTTTGCAATATACTCATGGTGGACCTTCAAAAGGTGATGTACCTCCTTGTATGTTGTGCAACATTGTTGCAGAGCATCCAATGTCTTGGTTTATCTCCAGTTTGAATCAAGCTTGATGACTTACCCGTTCGAATTTGAAATCTTTCCTGCAGGGGTTAGTCAATACATACAACCAATATCTATACATGCACTTACTCCAAAGTTCATTAATCAAACTCAACACCATGTCAAATTCAATTAAAGCAGGCTGTTTAACCTAAGAACTACGCTTAATTTAAAAAGCCTATGAATGTATTCTGCAGAATACATTCAAACTAGAGCATACGAGCATAGATAAAGGAAGCATGAGAACTTGACCAAGCATTTTTCAAATGGAGATAAACATGAGTACAAGGTGAACTTCGGGTTACCTCCAGAAAGGACTTTGTTTAAAGTCAAAAGCAAGACATGACACTTACCTTAGCATACTTATCGCTGGCATTAGATGATGAGTTTAGAATTTCCATCGCGGTAGCTCCTTGGATCGTGATGACATCATTAACGGTGACGCGATCACTCGTGGATTGCAAGTGCGCACTAAATGTTGGGATGAACCCAACAAGTAGCTGGCACATATGCAAAACACAAGCACACAACAATCGTCTTTTCTCATGAAAGCGCGCACATGAACCAAGGATGCAATGCAAGGTGGGGCCAGGAGCCATATGGGGACAGCCGAGGTGAAATGCCGCAATGGCATGTACCCCAGATGTCTTAATCCCACTGAGACTCGCTGGCTAAAGTTTTTTTTGTTTTTTTGAATGCAATCATGGTTGGGAAATAAACATGCCAACTAGTTAAAGATGCATGAACAAAACAAACATGCTGGACGATTGAAAAATCCAAAAGAGGGAGAATTAAAACATGCTATGCAATTTGTAAGAAACTCGAGGCCTGGCATTTCTCAAAGCGCGAACTGATCAACCCTTATATCTAAATGACGTGGTGGGAGCCAGTTCCCTTTAACCCTATTGATCAGTCTACCAACCACGTTCTGGCAATTAACCGACCCTGTAGGGGCTGCATGAGTTGGACTAGGAACCCGAATAAATAGGTGATGAAAGATTTCGCCACCCACCTAGACTAGGCATAGTGCCCGAATACAGTTCAAAGCCGAGGAGCCACCCAATCAAAAAGAAGGCACAAGAGTTTTCTTGCAAATGATGTGCAACATGAATGCTTCGAAACAAATATGATGTGCAATAAGAATACTTTGAAATGAATGCAAGGGATAATGCCAGGTTACCTCCAGGCAGGCATTTGTTTTTTTAATTTTTTAATAGCAAGAAAGGATACATGAACTAGCATCATCCATAAACAAAGATAAAATTTAGCATTAATGGAACTTGTCATGAGATAGGGCAAACCTCCCCCACACTTAGATTTTCGTGTCGTGGGACAGCAAAATCAAGTGTGTGTCGGCCTCCTTCGAATTTGCTCCATCACCAAAACTTACCAAGGTGTTGTAAATGATGTAGCTCTCATGTTCTTCAACATCGTAGATCCGTCGTTCTTTTCAGTTTCAACCTGTAATGGTTAGCGACTAAAAATAGCTGAGGGAAAACTTAACTGAAGAACATGCTCTTGCTAGTTTTTTTATTTTCATGTAGCGGATGGGTAGTGATGATGAATA
>CM014274.1:62444843-62462948 GCA_004135705.1 Alloteropsis semialata
GGCCATTTAGTTTATTGAGTTTTGCAAATACTTTTGCAACCAACACGGTTCAACATTTGCAAATGTTTTATTCAAACATTTGTTTCAACTCTTAGTTTACTTACTCTAAATAATTTTAAATGTTTTCCAACAGTTGTTGCAAGTTCAGTTGCAAGTTCAATTGCAAGTGGTCTCTCGCAGTATTATACCTGCATGTATTAGAAAATTTGTTCAAATTTTGTGTTTATTTTACACAATTTTTTTTCTAATCTGTCAGAACAATTGTTGCAGCTATAGTATCAATCTATACTATGGAAACATTTGTTGGTTTTTCAAATACTTTTGCAACTGACAACATTTTGCAAGTGAATTTATTTGAACAATTGTTGCAGATGTACTTGCAAATTTAAACATTTGTTGTAATTGCAACTTTACTTTGCCCATTTTTTAAACAAGTTATTGTAGCTGGAGATACAATTTATATTATTGCAACAAATGTTCTTCTTTAAATATATATGAAAGTTTGAACGGTTCCTTTAAATAGTTTTGATTTTATTCGAACATTTGTTGCACTTGTATCTGCAAATTTGAACATTTGTTTAATATTTTTTTAATTGTTTGCATTTTTTGACTGGTTTTTTCAATTAAATTTTCAACTTCTACTTTACCTTTTAAACAATTTTGAATTTATTCAAACATTTGTTCCAGATGTAGTTGCAAATTTGAACATTTGTTGTAATTGCAACTTTATTTTAACCATTTTTAAAATTGTATTAGAACATTTGTTGCAACTGCAGTTGTTTCGTCCAATTGCAAACTTCGATAGACATCAATTGCAATTGAATGTCTGCATGTATTTGAACTTTTGTTGTATATTAATTTTTAAGTGAATTTTCATTTCACGATAATAAAACTAAAACATTATATGCAATTGGACATTTATTTTTGAAAATTTTTGAACATATATTATAAATTTGTGCCCTCTGCAGTTGCAATTTGTTGGAACATTTGTTGCAACTGTATTAGCAATGAATTGTTTCTTCCATTTGCAAACTGCCACACACGTTGCAGTTGTAAACTCGTAATATAATAACTGCATGTCTTATCGTCTTCGTTCTTTATGTGACAGCAATACGCCAGCAATATATTCTTTCTCAGTCTGTTAACTATTTCTTTTCATCTGTTGCCTACAATAGAGAGCCTTTTCCTCTGTCCGATCCAAGAAACAGCAACCATGGGGAAGCCCGTTCCATGGGAAAATCTCCCATGTATTCGTTCGTCAGCGACAAGCTTGATGATTCTGAAGAGTTTGTTCGTTTGAGATTTGTGTGTACTGAGTGGAGAAGGAACACTTCAAAGAAGGACCACCCGTACTTCTCGCCTTGGATCATCAAAGGAGACTCCATCGGTGAGAATGGTCTTGTCCATTTATGCTGCACAAAGAGGAACAAGATTCACAGGTTCGAAATTCCATCCTTTTTTGGCAAGCAAATGACAATAGTTGGCTCTGGATGTGGGTACATGATAGCTTTTGATTCTTCTCACGGAACACAAGGAGTTCTGGTCAATCCATTCTCCAAGCACACTGTCACTCTACCACGAATTCCAATGAATTTCAAAAACATCTTGAAGCAAGGTTTCGTTGTCAATCACACACGTGATTGTAAAGAGGAAATGTTCATCATAATTTATGATTGGTCTTCGATCAATGGATTTCAAGGTGGTTATGCTTGCATATTGCGCATTGGAGATGATTCCTGGTGCACTATACGTGGAGGAAATTTCTGGACTAGAATGCCATTAATTAGGAACCAACTCATCAATATTGGTGCAAAAGCTCTACAGGAAGAAGTTAATCAAGAGGAACAGAATATTGTGAAACTGAATTGACTTGATCATAATCCAATTGAAGCACACAACTATGTCATTGAGCATGAGGATCAAGTTTATATCATAGCACAAAACCATGTCGATGAGTTCATTGAGGAGCCAGGTCAGCCATTACAGCCAGTTGTTCATTTCTCTATAAGAAAGGAATTGAAGATGAGCCAGTTTCTATTCAGTGGGATAACGTAAAGTGGATTCATGACAAGGTGATTTTCATAGGTCTGCATCGTTGCATGTGCAATGTTGTCAGTGCAGACAAAGTCATTGGAAATTTTGACAGGAATTGTATTTATTCATGTACTACTATCACGGGCACCATGGTTTTAAAAGATATCTTCTGTGCAAGTGGAATTTTGAGAACAACGTTGCAAGTATCAAGAAGGAAATTGATGGCAATTGGGGCATGTCCGGTGGTACTTGGATAGATCCAATATTACACCCTTAGAGTGTGTGTTTACATATGTTCACTACCTTTATGTGTTGTTATATTCCGTATGGCTACAATATTGTTGATATGTTGTATTTATTGTTGTATGTATTGTATTTTCTGAGTTACATTGGACAAATAATTCAAGTTGTATTGGTTATATATCTTGTTGTTGTTTTGAACCTTTTTTGCAGTACCATATATAGCTATCTATTACAGTTGCTAATGTTTTTGCAACTCTACCATGTACATATGGAAACGATGTTTGTACCTGTAAGTTTAATGTATTGCAATTAACTCTGCGTTACAACTGCGGTTGCAACTAATTTGCAGTACCATATAAGAGTTCAAAATTTTAGTCTTCCAACTTACGTGCAATGGTTCATCTTATTGTTGTATGCTAAAAGCAATAGAATGTGTTGTTGCAATTAAAACTGCAACAGATGTGTTGAGTTTAACCGGTGCTTACAACTGCATTTTGCCTTGGCTTTAGGCAAAAGTGCAGTTGCAACCATTTTTTATAATCAAATCAAACATTTGTTTAAACTGCAACTACGTGATTAAATAATTTATTTCTTAAAAAATTATTTTTTTTGAAACATCTTGTCTTAGAATTTACATGTGACGGTTGATCTTATTTTTTTAATCATGCAAGGAAGTGAATGTTTTATTTGCAATTGCAAATGAAATTGCAAATGATGTATTGCTATTGACCACTTCTCATAATTGCCTCCCGCGCGTGCATTAGCCGTAGCGATTCATTTTTTTTTGTTCATAGCCGAAGCGATTCATTTGTCATAATCGCAAGGAGCTGAATGTTTTATTTGTAATTGCAGTTGCAGTTGCAACTGATGTGTTGTTATTGAGCATTTGTCATAACTGCCTCGCATGCATGCTTTAGCGGAAGCGACGCGCCGTTTTGTTCTTCGACTTCCTTTGCCCTTATAAATGCTGCTCGCTACGTATGTTTTGTATTTGCCGCTCTTGTTTCATCTCGTTCATTTGTTCACGCACGAGACAGCAACTCCACACACCATGCCTTCCCCAAAGATCCCGTAGTCCTCCTCTGAGGAGGAGGAGGAGGAGCGCTTGTCTTTGTCGACAAAGTCAGAGCATGGATCTTCGGCTGACGAAACCGACGACGGTATGTATTCCACAAACTCGGAAGACGTTGATCACGAAGAAGAACAAGATGAAGCAACCGATGAGGATGGCACTGATGGGGATCAAGATGACTCCGATGACGATTCAGATGATGATTCTGAGGAAGATGATGACTCTAGTGACGAATCCGCCGGTGCACCAGAACCACTTGAAGATCCCTTCCACGACTATGTCTATGACGAAGATGAGGATGTCGCCGAGGAGAGATATCTTGAGGATCTCGAGCAGCCAGCTCTGAAAAGGTGGCGCTTCAATGCTGATGACGGTGGTGGAACAAGTGGCCATGCCGTCAACATTGGTGCTTCTGGAACGGTTGTTTCGAGCATTGATGATGATGAGTTGTCTGGCAACGATGATGACGAGTCTCCTGGGAATGCGTATAATGACGCTTCTTCTTCTAATGAGGAGTAGAAGCGTTTGGTAACAACCTTGTTATGTTGGATATTTGTTTCTAATATTTTAGTCTTTATAATTTGTATTAGTTTGGATGCTCGTTAATGTTTGTATTTTAAAATGTTTGAATGATGTATGTCTTGGTGTATCTGTTTGAACCGAGATGCAACTCTTCAGTTTTTACAATTGTAATGGTGTATCATATGTATGAACAATGACTTAGCTTAGACACAACCATTGCAATCTTATTTGATATACCCATGTCAGTGAGATAAATAATGTTTATAAATGAAAGTATTATTATGTCTTATAACATCTGTAAATTACTATGACTCATAAAGAATATCTGTAGGGTCATCAGCAGATGACATGCCCTGGTAGTTAACTCGTGCTCCTCTGGTTTTTGGCCTTTCTCTTGTCACTTGCACTCTTCCTCCTCTTCCTCTTTTTGCTGTACTGATTGTGATGTTGTTTGGCATCTCATCATTTTGTTCTATTCTCATGTTTGCTTCATCATGTAGTTCCCTTTGAATTCTGGGTCTTTCTCTTTTTCTAGGAGGTCCGCCTACTGTCTTGCTGCTCTTTTTCTTGCTGCTTTATTTTTAGCTGCTCTGCTTCGGTCTGGGTTATGTGGGCATGTTGTCATGTAGTGCGTGCCTCTAACTCTGCATATGCTGTAACTTTTTGTACCTGTATTTTCTTTTGTGCATGTGCTATACTATCTATATACCATGTTTTCATTTTGCTGCGGTGGCTGTTTTCCTGGAGTCCTTCCTTTAGTCCTTGATATTGGTGGTTCAACAAGAGATATGTCATGAAAGAATTCTGCAGAAGCTGACTCTTCATTGTTTGTAGAAGCAGAGTTAGTGCTCACATGTGGCACATTTTGCTAATCAGCTACATGAACAGAGTTTTGTGTTGCCTCGTCAAAATTAATTTCATCTGGTTGAACAACACTATCTAGGTGCATTGAATCAGGAGGCAGTGATGATGGTTGGAATAACTCAATGCCAGGTGTTATCAATTCCAGTTGTCGTGTTGTTTCCTCAAAAGCTTGATTGGATCTCATGCCTGCTCTGCCAAGCCTCATGAGCTTTGGTAATAGCTTCGATAGCCTTGCCTGCTCCGTATCTCCTGTTGGTCCTACTCTTGGAATATCATGTCTATCCCATGGCACATCTGACCTAGCATCTCGAGTGTACCTTTTGAGAATGTATTTCTCTGGTATTTTCTGCACATGTAGATGCACGAAAACCTTTATGAGGTGCATGCAAGATAGTCCTGAAATAGGTTATAAAATTTTTTATGTGAGTACACATGTTGATTTTTTATTGTTTACAAATGCATTCTTCTTGTATATTGTTGGTGAATAGGATGATTCATACCAGTGTGTTCCCACTGCTTGCACTCGTATTTGTATGTACCAGCTTCTTTGTTTGCGACTACCCTGAAAGCATGACTCGCCCAGCAGAAGCTTCCTGCCCCAGTCTCATGCCTTACAAGGAAACCATGCTTCACAGACGGATCAGTGTCTGCTTCAATGATAAATGCTGTGCTGTTTTCATATTGCCTTTTGTACTCATTGTATACAGGCCTTGTGTACACTCTGCTCAACTGTGCATCAAATTTTGCTTTGCTGGCCCTCACAACTTCAGCTTGCGAGTAATGTGTTTCTGTTGTGTCCATATGATCTGAATGTACAATTGAATCAAGCATTCTCTTTGCAAACATATGCAAACATGTTGTTTCTGCTACGTAACCATCCTTTAGCACTGTGTTCTGGCTTTCTGAACGCTGCGTTGATGTCATTCTTCCACAATATAACCCCTTGAAGTAAGCTGCAATAAACATTTCTCTCTTGCTCCACAATGCTTCAATAGCTGGGTGTCCCCTGATTTCAAATTCATCTTCGAGCTTGTTCCACTCGTTTTCAAACGCAGTAGGTCCAAGAGGATAATTTATCAGAGATTCTAGTTTCTTCTTTAGGTTCCTTTGTTTGTGTTGCTCATACAGTTGATCTAGTTCATATTCCCAAGGTCTGGTGATGTGCCATCTGCAGTTGCGGTGCTGAGATCTGTCAAACACCTCTGCAATAGCTATTTTCATTGCTGGATCCTCATCTGTCACAATTTTTTTGAAACAAAAAATAGTTATTGCACATGGTGTAGAATGAACATTGCATTGAACAATATCATGCCTATGATGTTTAGCATTCCTCACCTGTTAATATCACAAATGGTTGATGTCCATTCATACATTTCTTGAATGTGGTGAATAGCCATTTGAATGATGATGTGGTTTCATCACGTAGGAGTGCTTGAGCAAAAGTCACATTCTTCAACATGTGACTTGAGCCAACAAATAGTGCTAGAGGCATATTCTTCCTATTGGTTTTATGAGTTGTATCGAATGTAATAACATCTCCAAAGTCCTTGCACTCAGCTCTTTGACTTGCATGGCTCCAAAAGATGCTTCGCAGTATATTAGTTTCTGGTTCCACATCGACATCCCAGTAGAAAGCTTCATTCTGAGCCTTGCATTCTTTGAAGAAGAAAAGCAACTTTCCAATGTCATCCTCCCTCTCTTCATGCATCATGTTTGTTTTCCTGCATATTTTTTAGCCATATATCACATAATTGAACAAGAATTGGAATATTGTTTGCAGAAAATAAATGACAGATGAGAAATGACATACAAATTCTTGACGTCTGTTTTCGTAAATGGCCAATTCTATCTCCCGCCATACATCTCTGACATAATGTTCATTGCTGCTTGATGAGGAACATTATTCCGTGTCATTAATCCAAACAGGTCCTTCAGGCATGCATCCCTGTTCTTATGTGCATGCATGAATCTTATCATTCTTGCTGACGGACAGAGCTGATGATTGCGAACCACAGATACGTGGTCATAGTACCATATTTTTCTCTTTGTATGTAGCTTCACCTTGACAAATGCAGGGCACCCAACTCTCATTGAAGTTTTCTGTGTTTGTTTTGTAGAAGCAGTTTCTTCATTCTCTTTCAAATTCCCTTCCTTGTTGCACACCCAGTGCCTTGTCTGCACTTGCTGTTCTTAAACTAAACCCAGCCATTCTTGCGTAATCTAAATAGAATTCATGTGCATCTTCTATAGTTTCAAACTCTTGACGTATCCTTGGCACAAATACATTAAGTACGTCTGCTGCCTATTCACAATATTTACTCTAAATAAACGACAAATTGATGATGATAACAAGAGTGCAAATAATTCTATCCGTTGCACTCGTAGTTCATTTATAATGTTCAACAGCTAATAGTTTTGCAAATAATTCTAAAGTAAACAAGTTTGCAAACTAACAGTAAACACAATTGTAACAGAAAAAAACCAGGGAACTACTTCCAATCGAAGAACAAATATTTCACAACAGCTACCACACAATTCAAGGAAACAATTGCATCCAATCAAATTATAATGAAAATATATACTACCATTGGCATCTCATCAGATTAATTAACTAGTTTTTAGGGCATGGTGCTTAATGAATCAAATCAATGTGTCATTGTTTCATACCGGGTAAACAACCAGATGAGCCACGGGCGTGACCAATGCTCCTGGAGGCAGCGTGGCTGGAGGTGTCAGACTAGATGTGTGATGGAGCGGATCCGCTTCATAAGCATTCGCGTTCTCCGCAGCAACTGGAGTGTTGATGCTTGTTGGTGTTCTCGCATTTGCCGATAAAGCTCTATTTGACGATCCTGACGACGCTAGTGGGGAATCCATCGTGGATGTCATGAAGCTGATCGCCAATTGATCTCCACGTTGCTCAGATTGTGATGATGTTTGCGTCATTGAAGATGACGCATCCATAGATCCTTACTGCTTCTTTCCCAATTTCTCGAATCCGATCCCAATTCAAACGGTGCCATCGGCGGCGCAGGGGAAGGCGGAGGCGGAGACGGAGAGCTTGTGTGGTTGGTGTCAGGATGGAATAGTTCTCGCTGTGTACTGTTTTCTCTATATTTTCAAAATCATATCTTAACGAAACTTTGGATATTCGATGTTTACTTTTATATAAATTGTTGCTCTTTGTCACTTCGTCTATCTGTTAAACTGGTTGCAACTTGTAGCATTCCACTTTTGCAATTCCAATTGCAATTGCAGTCGTAGTTGGAATTGCAACTGCAATTGCACTAAACTTTATTGTAATGTGAAATATTTATGGCTCCGACAGTGCTTTGAGATTTGTGTCCACCTTTTGAGCGCATCGTCCTCGCTTTCAGCTCTGTTCCTATCCACCGCGCCGTCTTCTTCTCTCGTATCCTTCCTGGGCTCTGTTCCCCCTTTCGCTTTTTTTCCTCTGCAAAATCACACATAATTTTTGGTGGATATGAATAAACAAATCGATGTCCCTTAAGTTTCCGTTTCACTTGGATCTAATGCTTTCATTTTGTATCAATTTATTTTCGTTTCTCATATGCTTGGAATTGCAAATCATTAATCTTCATATTTTTCATACATTGCAGCATCAATTTCGGATCTATGTTTAGATTACACTGGTATCCATGATTTCGCTAGTTACTTGCAGCACGTAAAGTTTATGCTATATTTACTGTTCCTATTGAACCTCAGCTACTGAATGACTCAATAGGTTGGCTATATCGTTATGATTGATGGACAAGACTTCACAATGTATTACTCTGTGCTATATATATTTTCTGATTATCTATAGATGGTTGATTTTATTTTAATTTTATGTAGCTCAGTTCAGTATGGCTGCTCTTCTCAAAACACGTTTCTCATCTTGTCGCTTGAGACACGTGGTTGATTCATTAGATGATGTTCAGAAGCATTTCATCATTCAGAATGGTTTTGGTGCTTTTCTCAAGTTATCTATTTTCAATGTTCCTATGCCTTTGCTGGAATGGATCATGAGCAATGTTAATACTTCTAATTGTGAATTCAAGTGCAAGGACAGGTCATTCAACCTGTCTAGTTCAATGATACAACATGTTATTGGCATCCCTTCTGGATGTATTCCTATTGATCTCAAGAATATAACAGAAGATGTTAAATCAAAGGCCCGGCAAGTTGCTTCTTCTTACAAAGTGGATGGTCGTAACATGTCTACCATTGAGAAAGCTGCTTCTCTTTGCTGCGCTGATCACAATGAAGATTCTTTTATGCGCTCATTCATGTTTGTAGCGATTTCATCAGTCCTATGTCCTTCTAAGCAAAATTCTCTATCTTTGGAATATCTACCCTTTGTAATGAAGCCTTCCAAGATCAAGGAGTTCGACTGGGCTGGTCATATACTGAAAGAAATTATGAACTCTGTGAAGACATATCAAGATTATGCAGCCTCTGTTGAAAATGTTAATAAAGCTTCCGCTCATTATTTTGGTTCTTACCTCCCATTTCTGGCAGTAAGTTTTTGTCTTGTCATTTTATTGTGTACTGTTTGAATGCAACAAATTTTTTTCATAATATCTTGAACCACTTTATGTTTTTTACAGATTGCTTACATGGATTTCTTAGATTTCAGTAGTGATGCTTCTATTGGATATCAAATTTGTTGTTCAACTACAAGGTTTTGCTATGTCTGCAAAGAAGTTTTTGTTCGTGTCATTGAAACCGATTGGGACTGGAATATGCAATCTCCATCTTTCGGTAACCTGTCTGTAAGTATCATTCTTTTATTTATGCATATATTTTTATTCTTCACATGTTTTTTATCATTTGTTTGTATTTTTTCTATTACAGTTCAGAGACATAGCAACCACTCCTTACTGTAATGAATTTTGTGCTACTGATATTGCTCATCTGTTACAAATTGATAATGGATGTTCAGGCGACTATCCTGAAAAATTTTCAGTGCATGATGTTGTTGATGTGAATTCAAAACCAAGTTCATCTAGTCCTGGTATCTTTCAACTATGCTATACAGAGTCAGTTCAAAAAAATGAGAATGTGAATTTACAAGGTAGTGAAGATTTTAATGCACAAGACTCATTGTTATCTGAAAATAAGGTTGCTTCAAAGCCTGTTCAACATTTGTTCAGTTCTTCATAAATGCTTTTAGAATCTATTGATCATTCAGTTCCAATATTCCCCAACTTTGCAGATGTAAGTTTTTTTCTTTTTTTTCTTCTCAAACACAGTTCAACCTTTTTCCAGTATATTACTCTATCCATGAATATAATTAAAATTGCTTTTTTAAAAAAACTTCAGCTTAATGTGAACATTCAGCCTATTGTGAAGAAGCATTTTGAGCTACTAAGTAAGGAACTTGGTCAGACCTCAAATTTGCCACTTTCTAACTCAGCGAATGCATCGGTTGCGAACAGACTATCTCTGCTTTCTTCTGAAATTTATTCTGTTGCACTGTCTGGATTGAACTGTTCATTACAAACGCCTCGTAATTTCAATGATGTGCAAGTTGATGTGGATAGTGCAGTAGGCAACGATATTGAAATGCAAACAGATATGTCCAATGCTAAAACCACTGCTATCCTTGACATTGATCAATCAGCTCCGAAATCTACAAGTACTTCAATATATTACGCTTCATTAAAATTTGTTTGCAATTTTTTCTTCACTGTTTTACATTATCATTCGTGATTTTCATTTAAATATGTCTAGGTATTGTAAATCAGCGAACACGCTCAAGTACTTTGGAGAAGAGGAAGAGGAAAAAAAAGGGGCCTTTATCTCTGACGATGAAGATGATAATCTGCAACTGAAAGTTTCTAATGATGTTGATGTATCTTATACCAAATACGTACGCGGTCAATACATTAGAACTAAGAAGTCGTAAGTCTGTTTCTTCTATGTTTTTTTTCAATGTATTTTGTAAATTTTCTGTGCTATATCTTATTAATGAAATATTTTACAGATAGGAGAGTCCTGACTTTGTTGTCATTTCTGATTTCAAGTGTTCATATTTGCACTTTCGTGATTCACTCAAACCTAGAGGTCACATCATTGATGATCATGAGTCTTTATGCACAATTGCTGAACTTTGAAAACAAAGAGAAGGTTGATACTAGAGCTTCAAGAATCAAAGTTGCCTTCTCTTCTTTTCTTAACGTAAGTGCTAACATTTGTTTGTAAATATTTTGTTCTAACATAGTATATCCAATTAAGTTTTTTTTAATTTCTGATATATTTTTGTAATCAAAGCTTGTTGCCAGTAAAGCATCATATTCATCAAGTTCCACTTTATCTGAAATCAAAAGGATGAATGCTGAGTTTGATATAGTGAAAGCAGATATTGTACGTACCTATTACACACATCTTACTTATGAATTTTGAGCCTTACTATATTTTGAATACGTTCTGAATCATAAAATATCATATATATTTTCCTGCTTATGTTCCCGCTTTGTATTGACAAATATTGGATTTTGATCTGTATCAACCAATTAGACAAGCAGCTTCAATGCTTGAGTTCAACTAATTCTCCTACTCAGAGGAAATGGTTTTCTCTACTGGATAATTTGGTAAATTTTGTTCTTTAAATGTCTTGTACAACTGTTATTTGATTACTGTCCTTTTTCGGTGTGGTTGCTTCTTATATCTTGCTTATTTTCATAGTGCAGGCTTGCAATTTCCAAAACACATGCAAACTTGCTGGAATATTTGACAGAGACTTCTCAAAATATGAAAAAGTTTCTCCAGAATGCCCTGTCCAATCAAACAAGTAAATCTTTATTTTCTTTATGGAAATTATTTAACTCTATTTTCTTGTAAACTTTGTCATATCATATTTTTTCAAAAAAGCTTACTTGTGTTCCTTTATTTCACAGTTTTGACTGTGGTATTTACGTTATGTTATTTATGGAAAACTTTAATGGAAAATCTGTGAAACATTTTACTGAAGTAAGTTTGATTTAAACGTATTGATTACGTTATTTTATTCCAGTGAACAAAGTAACTATATAATATGCTCATAATTCATTAATAGCTGTATAATTATTTCAGGCAACTACAAGTAAGTTTCGAAAGCTCGTTGCACACAACCTGACGACTTCTTTGAAGAATGAAGTTGATATCTCGTCACTTCAAGCAAATAAGTAGTGGTGCTGTAATAGTTTGGACGTTTGTTAGTGTACATACTTAAATTTTTATTATAACAGTACTAGAGTTGTAAATGATTTGTTGGAACCAGTTTGCAAATACAGTTGTAAGGTTGCAAATGAGACGCACCGTGGATTGCAGGAGTAAGGTGTTGAATTTTTCCAACTGTTGTTTTCGGGTTAATTGAAAGATGAATTGTAAGCCTGGAGTTTTGTAAGCCGTAGTGTATGATATTTGTCATTGCCCCGTGTCTAACCGATTGAGGATTTTCTTTAGCTGAAAATTTTGTGTGGGTTACTATCTGGAAACTGCTAACATAGGGCATGAGGGCTGTGCTTGGACGGTAGGACAGCCACAAGCGTAGTTTCCATGATGCAAAACTGGACACGAAGATAGTGGATGCCATAAAACAGATGAACATAGAGCACCACATGGAACTTCACTGAGATATTTCATTGTCTGTGTTTTGATATTACATTTGCAAGCCATAGTGTATGATATTTGCAATTGCAAGTCTAGTTTTATATCCCTCCAGTTGTTGCAAGTTCAACAAATGTTGTTTCTTTTTTTTCTTCTAGTATAGTCCTCTCTTGCTCTTCTTATTTTTGGATCTATCGCGCGCATCTCTTCTCTTGTGGCGGCGTCGTGTATGATATTTGCAATTGCAAGCCGTAGTCTTTGACATTTGCAATTGCAAATCTAGTTTTATATCCCTCCAGTTGTTGAAAGTTCCACAATTGTTGTCTCTTTTTTTCTTCTTCTAGTATAGTCCTCTCTTGCTCTTCTTCTTTTTGGATCTATCGCGCGCATCTCTTATGTTCTGGTGGCGTCGTTCTACGGATCTCTCGCTGGATTGCTGCCTTCCGCTTCTCTGCCGTCCAACTGCTTCCGCAAACTTTACCCCATGGAAAATTATCTACCAGGTTCATGTATTCGTGTTCCTTTCGTACTTCCGCTTCTTAGAAATCCGCAAGTAATTTAGCTGAATAATCTTGGTCTCTACTTTTGCGCCGAATTGTAGACACGTCTGTGAAATGCTGTTGAGGAAAATTTGTTATGTGGGCTATTTACTAGGATAGTTCATACGGATTAGCTATAATTCATTTTTGCTGCTACTTTTTTTTCTCTAAATTTGTTTCCTAAACTTTTTTCTGAGTCGTACAAACATCTGTTACTTTAGCGCAGCAAATTTTAATGTGTTGTTTCGAAATTGTTCTGAATGACATCACTTCAAAATATTACTTTAGCACAGCAAATTTTAATGTGTTGTTACTTTAGCACAGCAAATTTATTTTATTCTAGGTGTTGAGAATGAAATATATCACTGTTCTGTCCTATTATTTAGCTTGCATGTCGACACTTGGGTTATTCAATATATTATAAGTAATTTTAACTTCATCAACCAGTGACTTTCTTCCTGCCTGTTAAAATGAATGTCGTTTTATAGCTGTTTCTGTAAAAAGGAAGACTGAAACGCATTTGAAAAGAGAAGAAAAGAAGAAGAATAATGTTGTGAGCAGTGATTCTGTTGAATTGTTCATTACATATGAGATGGAAATTGCATATCTTCAATATGTTCGTGCGAATTATTTTGAGGCTTATCCGCATCATCTATCGTAAGTATTTATAAATTGCTCTTTCAGGTTTTTTTTCCCCAAATTTTAATGTTTCTAACTTGGAAAAGGTTGTAGCACTGATGATTATTTACTTTCACGTAGCAAGCGCTCTTTTGTTTCAATTCTTGGATACAAGTGCTCTTATGAATGTTTTCGTGAATGTCTACAACCTGACGGTGAAATTTATAATGAGTCGATGAATGTTTTTCTGCAATTCGTTAACTATGATCATCGGGACATCTGTGACACTCACCCTATTAAGAATTTTGCTTTCACTGCAGATATTATAGTACCAACTTAATATCTTTTTTTCAATACTCTAGTGCGAATCATATTTTATTTTCATTACAAATAACTTTTGCTCTAATCATTTGTTGTAGGAATTTCTTCTCTCATTTAATGCATGGAAAGTTAATCCAGAAACATTAGTACCTAAGTTAAAAAAATTGCATAAAGTTATGGATATCTCACATTCTAAATTGGTATGATATCTTGTGCCAGTTTTTCTCTATACTTTACTTTTCTTCTTTTTTAAAATAACATTATGTTTTCGTTGTGTGTTATTTGTTTTTGTAGTTGTTTTTCCCAATTTGTTGGAATTGTCGTTGGCTCCTTATCTGTGTGAATCATGAAGTAAAACAAGTGCAAGTTCTTGATCCAGCTGTAAGGACATCAGAATATCACTTGGCAGGTTTTGAGAATTATCTCAAGAAGAATTCGTAAGTCTCTTAATCTAATTGTAAGAGTTTGTTTTATGCGAATTCGTTATTGTAGAGTATGTAATTAATATTTTCATCTTTTTTTGTAGCTCAACAACTTGCAGAAATTATGCCAGTTAGCATATATCTTTATGAAAGAATTGAAAAATTATTCTTTTGAGTTCAAGCAGTGCTCAAAGCATTCGAATGATATGCTGCGGAAGTATTATTCCATGATTAAAAAACATTTTCCTATCTGAATTATTATTTTTCTGGTAAACAAAAATTCAGGAGCAATGGTGGTATTTATGTGATGATTTTTATGTATAACTGGAATGGCCAGTTTGTTACGAATGTTTGTCATGTAAGTTTTCGTATGACATATTCATTAAAAAATTCTAGTAAAATTTTATATCAATTTCAGTGACTATATGTTCCCCTTTTTAATATATTTTCGTGTCCATATTTTTTCAGGCAACTGCATTTCAATTCAGAAAGTTAACAGCATATAACATGATCCACTCATCACTGAATGAAGGTGCAGGGATCAATGTTGATAATGCGGAGCACTAATTTTTTGTAGTTTAGTCAACATCATCACAAGTTTTGTACATCCACTTGATCACAAGTTATTGAATTTTTGAAGTCTAGAATTCTTATGAAAGGACATGCTATAAATGTTATGCCTTCAGCAAAATGTGTCAGAAGTGTCTCTTGTCTTAGCATGTTGCAAATGTGATAGAAAGGACAGTGCAATTGAATGTTCCTTCAGTTGCAAATGTAATCTACAATTCCTACCAGAGAAGAAGATATTCTTAGCAAACGATTATGTGTACGCAATTGTAATGCATCCTGAGTTCGAATTTGGATGTTATCTCTTCCAGCAAATGTGTCTCAAGTGTTGCAAATGTGATAGAATGCACCCAGCAATTGAATGTTACTTCACTTGCAATTGAATGTTCTGCAACCGAACAGAACCATCTCTGTGTGGGTAGCTGTTTTTTTTAAAAAAAAACAGTGGGGTCCACCTTCTTTCCCTTCCTGCACGCAACTACCTTTCCCCTTTTCTCTTTCACTTGTTCCATATTTTTTCCCGTGTCCTAGCGGATCGGACAGCTGCGGATTTTGCCTTCCATCCTGTTGGAATCTTCAATTGCATCGTCGGAATTGGTAATATATCTCGATCCGCCGTTCCTTCATTCGCCGATTTTATGATTCACGTGCTAGTTTTGTCGCAGAATGATATTCGACATGTAGGACAAAGTTCGATTCCCTTGAATAGTATCGTTTTAGTTCCGCACGAATCAATCATATACTCATCCATTAAGGTGAATTTGATTTTGTATGTTCCTTTTGCAATTTCACTTGAAGTAGACTTGTTTTGGTATTCTCGTCTTAGTAGCGCACGGCGCAAGCATACTGTCTCATGTCGTTTGGTCCATTTCTTCTTTAGTTGTTTGTGATTATGGTTCTCGACAGAGGTGGTTCTGACAACAATCATAACTATAAATGTGATGACAACAATTTGCAGGATGAACACCTTGTAAGTTCATTGTACAAACGAACCCAATTATTTGAAATGCTAATATTACTTCAAGCAATGATTAATCAAATCTTTTATAGGTGCCAAACAATTGGAAAGACAGCAGTATTGATGAGTTGCTTTTCGAACTATACAAGAAAGAGGTCTGTGTGTGTTATAGAATGTTGTATATTATCTTGTAGCTCCATGTTTTTTTATAGTTTATATTTTCATCATCCTTATACAATTCATTTACTTGTTTAGGCTATTTACCAGTTGAAGTCAAATTTGAGCGAACCCATGTTCTCTGCTAACAACATTGATAAGGTGCTTTTTATTTTTTTTGGAAATGCTCTAAGGACTCAACTTTTGTTTAGTTTTGAACGATAGTAATTATTTTCAATATTTCAAGAAGGATTCTAATCATTCTACTGATACTACTCAAGTTGATGAGTTTTTGTTCAAGCTACACAAGAAAGAGGTTGATTTTTTTATGTTATGTTTCACTTGTCTCGGTACTATCTTTTAATAGCAGCATTGTTTCATGTAATATTTTTTCTTGAAGAAAATTAAACAATTGAAGGCAAGACTTAGTGCCTGCATTTCTAATCAGATTAAGGAATCTAAGGTATGCTCTATCTAACTCTACTCCCTATATTATTCCTTCTTTTGTGGTATTTGTAAAGTTGTGTCATTTGTTTTTTCTATTTGTTATATTTTGTTCTATTTGTAATGTTGTTAGTTTTGTTGTTTGCATGTATTTTTTTCTCTACTCTGTTCATATTTATGATTATTACTATGTTGTTGGTTATGTTTTATAATGTTGTTTGTGTTTGTTAATGTTGTTTGTTTTTATTTTGTGATTTAGTTATCTTCTTATCAATCTCATTTTTTTTGTGTTTTTTCTAGCATCCACCTGCTGCTGTTGCTCAAAATTTGTTTCATAACACTGTTGGCAATCATAGTGAAATTGACTTCAGATCTAAGCTAGAGATTTTGTTTGGGCACATGATGAATAATGAGGCTATGTGTTAATTCCAGTTTTCTGTTTTGGTTGTTGTCTATACTTCACAGTTTTTAACATTTGAAATTTGTTTCATCTTGTAAATGACATTTCTAAAATTTTCAACTTCCACTGTACAAAGATGCCCAAAGAACAGCAGCCCCTTTCTGAAGATTTGGTGTTTTCAATTCTAAAACTGTTTGACTGTGTGACATGTCATTCAAAGGCTGAGTGCAATGACAAAGCTTCTAAAGATGCACATGTTATGAACTCTGCTGGTAATGATGCATATCTTAATGTCCTAGTGATTTTATTTTGTCCTCAAATATTGTTTTTGTTTGTTCATTTTGTATTTAAATATTTTGAAGTTCTGAACTTATTTCTTCAATTGAAGGTCTGGATGTTACCAAGAATCTGTTGTCTGATGGAAAGCAAGTTGCCAAGCGATCTGTAGGAGTTCAAAAATCACCTAACCTTATTTCAGATGACAATCCTGTTTTGAATGATTGTGGTAATACTTCCATGAAAAGAGGTTTGTAAGTTTTAATCTTTTTTTTGTTTCACAAAGACTCATCATTATATTATTTATTCTATGATAGTGTTTTTTTTATAATTAGTTTTATTTTTTTAGTTATGAATAATTCCTCAGCAGCTGTTGTAAACAAGAAGAGAGCTTTGAATATCAACACTTGCTCGGCTGGTAATCTTTGTGTTATCATTTTAGTTTTTAGTTATGATTTTTTAACCTTGTTTTTTGCGATGACAATGACTTGATATATTTTTTCAGCTTCAGAGCCTAAGATTACAAACTACACAATTCCTTCTTTGAAATTGCCTCCTGAGCATATGATGCAAACTACTTCAAATATTCTTGATAAGGTTGTTGTTTTGCGAAATTAATTTTTTTTGTTCATTTATTGTATTATTATTTTAGGTGCGCAACTCATTTCTTTGTTGCTTACACAGGAAACATTGAGTTTCATAAGTTTGGATGAAATACTAGTTGTTGATTCTGTGCTATCTGATTATTGTCAATCCAGTCCACGCATATCTGCTGCATTCAATGTGAGACCATTGATCTCTCTAGTAAGTCTTGGCATACATTTAAATTTAGCTTTGCTTTTCGTTTATACTCCATATTTTCATGTTTTTCTTTCTTTTAATGTTAAGCAGAATTCTGATGGTCAGTTTGTCAGACAGCCTACATTTATTGACAAGCTTAAACTCATATGCAATCGAAAGGATAAAGTTTACAGTAAAACAGATGCTTCTCTCAAACAACTCATTCATCTTCAGCTTATGTTAACGTAGAGAGACCTTCTTGTTCATCTTTGTCTTTTGTCAATGATGGAAAATCA
>CM014274.1:62467263-62531650 GCA_004135705.1 Alloteropsis semialata
ATTCAAATGCCATTGGTTTGATCCTCAAGTAGTGAGATGGACTCCAAATCTTGGGCTAGTCGAAATTCAACAGTCGTCCGTGTACCCAGGCGACGATGTCTATATTGTGGCTCAACAGGCCACCCAAGTTTATTATCTCTTGTACCCGTGCCAAACCAAAGAGCATCTTAAGGGTTGGGATGTTGTGTACAAGGTATCACCACACGGTAAACTACCTGTCCAAATAATGAAGATTACAACATAGACCCAAACACATATGACGGAGAGTTCTTCCAAGAAGATAGGCTAGAAGGGAGATTTGAGATAGACTTAATTGAAGCCATTGAAATGAAAGTAGACAATGAAAGGCTTGTTGATGAGGATGCCGGAGATGAGGTTCAGAATGCAATGGACTTAGAATTACTTGAGCGATTACGTTTAGGCAATGACAGTGATGATGATAACGTTCCTCCTTTGGAACACGACGCCGATTATATCGAAATGCGTGATAGTGATGATGAGGATTATGGTGTAGCTAATCCCGATCATGATGATTATTTCTAACACATGTAAGTAATTCCATGTTAAATTTACTAGTTGTACTAATTTATTTACAAATTGTACTAATTTATTTACTAGTTGTACTAATTAATTTTTTAGTTGTACTAATTAATTTACATTTCTAATTGATGTACTAATTAGCTTACTCTTTTTAAATGTAGGTGATTGAATAAAGATGGTGGGGCGCAACCCTTTGAGGTCGGTTAACTCGCTTTACTAGAGAGTTACTGGTAGAGGTGAGGACTCCGGGATGGCTGGAGGTGACGCTGAGGACTCCAGGACGGCTCGAGGGAGATGCCAGGGACGAGGGAGAGGCAAGGGTGGAGCGAGTTCCTCGGTGCCTGCATCTGAGGACTCCGGCACGGCACAGGTGAGGAGGGGGAGGAGGGCGAGGCCACCCTCGCCTTTACCAGCTTCAGAGTCGTCTGAGGAGGAAGAGCTTCCTTCCGTGCACGGCTCTGAGGAGGAGGAGCAGGGGGGAGGAGGAGCAGGGGAGGGTGAGGAGGAGGGGGAGGAGGGGGAGGGTGAGGAGGAGGCGGCAGGAGGAGTAGCGCGTGTCTACCTGCGAGGCCCCTCGAAGCTCCCGGAGCGGCCGATACCTTTAGAGAGTCGGCCGATTATTCGACCCTGTGGGAAAAGGCAAGTAACTTTACATATTTTCACTACTTTTTTCTTTGATATGTTTAATTTATCTTCATCACTTTGCAGGTACTGGAGGGTGATCGCTCCAGGTGCTCACGCTCGCTTGCCCAATGGCATCCTGGGGCTTTTGTGCAGGTTACACTTCCCTGGCTTGGTGCAGCACGCCGGCCGAGTTGAGCCACCGTATACGTGGGAGCACTACATCGCCGTCAACGATCAAACAAATTGGGAAGGCAGGTTTTTCAACAACAAGGCGGGGCAGGTGGTGGGCGAACTGTGGGTAAGTCTTCCTCGCACTACATTGCTCAATACATCGCATTCATTTGACATTCTTGAAATAATGACATCGCATCTATGTGCAGGATTTCTTCAGGTGCGAGGAGGGCTACGAGCAGAGGGCAAATGCGGTGGCTCACAAAGCCTGTTACAAACTGGTGACCGATATGCACTACGAGTCTCACGTCCAGGCCACTGTGTATTACAAAGGGACATACGAGCATGTGAAAGTTAGCAAAGAAGATGCCAGAAACATGCGGTTGACTAAGGAACAATTCATAAGGGTAAGCATCTTATATACTTGATGATGTCCTATTGATTGATGACTAGGGATTAAGTACGCTCAGTTTTATATGTCATGTACTTGATGATGTGCAGGCGGTTCCTTGGTGGTGCGCCCAGCATATTTAGTGCTGGGAAATGATCGTGGACAAGTGGCTCACGGAGGAATGGGAGGAGATCCACAACGCTTGCCAGGAGCGGCGTTTGATGATGCCAGGTGCACCACACCATCAAGGCAACCTTCACCTCGAGGAGTACGTGGCTAGATGGGTACATGAATTTATTTCTTTATTCTAATGCTCAATTCTGATTAATTTCTAACCATCTTGCTGTCTTTTTTGCAGTCGCAAGCACATGGTGGCCAGCCTTGCCCCCCGCTCATGGCATGGGCTATGGCCCATAAGGGTAAGGCAAAGTCCGACGTCACCTTCAACCCGCAGGACCCACCTGAGGCGTACAGCAATCCAACCGTCCACAGCCGCATCAGTGAGTACTCATTGATGGCAAGGGGGGTCTATGGGCCGGATTACGATCCGACCACCACTGAGCTTGATGGAGAACTGATCATGAGGGTGGAAGGAAGCAAGAAGCATGGCCGGTACTTGCTTGGCGACAGTACACTCAACACGGCCAGTACTCCCACTCTCTCTCAGATTAAAGCCAGGAGCATGAGCTCAGCCCCGCCCATACGCCCATGACCGACCGCTGCACAGGCCCAGACGGACGCACTCCAGGTAATTTCTGTTGTAACTGTTGTTAATTGATTCGCTTAAGTTTGTTTTGTATGGTAACATTGGCATGAAATATTGCAGGCCCGGATGGAGCAAGAGATGAAAGCACGGGAGGAGGAGATGGAGCGGAGGTGGCAAGCCCGGATGGAGCAAGAGCTGAGAGCACGGGAGGAGAAGATGATGGTAGACTTTCTACAGCAGCAGGAGGCCGACCGGATGAGGATGGATCAAATGGTTCAGTACTTGCAGAGTATTGGGGTGTTGTTAGGTCAAGCACTGCCACCAATGCTATTTGCTCCACCTCCTGCAGATGCTACTCCTCTGAGTCACTTGTCAACTTTTGAAGTTTCATTTCCTCATAGTGACTTAGAACTTAGAATGACTTAGAAAACTTAGAATGACTTAGAAACAAGCTTAGTGACTTAGAATGATCTAGAAACAAGCTTAGTGACTTAGAACTATTCACTTAGAATGCTCTTTGTTCGAGTGCTTTATCCTTTGTGCAGAATCAGTCGGCGGCGTCGAATGATGGGCCCATCGCACCAGACATGTCGCCGCCTCAGCCGCCTCAGTGGATTCGGTTCGGGCACTTGCCGCAGCTGCCTTCCCACCACTCCGAACCAGCAGTGGCCGCAGCCCCCTCAGAGCTCGTCCTACCCGCAGCACCCTCACGGCTCACCCACCTGGCTGCCGCCGCCGCGCCCACCACTGTCTATGTGAGTTCTTTGGACTTGTGCCCTTGTATGGACTTATATGGATTTGTATGGACCTTTATGGACTTGTATAGACTTTTATGGATTTGTATGGACTTCTATGGATTTGTATGGACTTGTATGGACTACTAGTGGTTGTGGATGAATGACACTTGAGTTTATTTGCATATGTGGATTATTTGACTATATAAACTGTCTGTGATGGTTATTGTGAATTATAAACTGCCTGTGATGCTTATTGTGAATTATATAGTGCCTGTGATTTGCATTTGGGGTCCCATTTACCAAAAAAATAGAAAAATAGAGGGGGGGCGGCCCCTTCCCCTTTGCCATGTGCCTTGTCCTTAGCACACGGCAAAGATGCTTCCTTTGTCGTGTGTCTTGTCCTTAGCACACGGCAAAGGGTCGGCCTGGGGCACGTTAGGGTAGCCTTTGCCGTGTGCCACGCCGTCAGGGCACACGGCAAAGGTGGGGCCATGCCGTCAGTGCCTGTTAGGGTACTTTATTTTGTCGTGGGCCAAATGTGGCACATGGCAAAGCTTTGCCGTGTGCCCGAGGAAAGGCCCACGGCAAAGGCCCTCTTTGCTGGCTAAACTTTGCCATGTGGCCTTTGCCGTGGACGGCCCATGGTAAAGCTTTTGCCGTGCGTCAAATGGCCTTTGCTGTGTGCCCGAGGCACACGGCGGCTGTTTCCCGTTGTGGCTTGGGCCTGGACAGAGGGAGATGGGCCTAGACAGAGGAAGATTTTATTCGGTGATGATGACATACGATCGAGATTGTTGTTGTGTACGATCGAGCCACCGTACATGATCCAGGACATCTTAATAGCAATGTATTTGTTCATTTCTCGACCTCCCAAACAACTGTTTCTTTTTAACCACATCTGGTCAAAGATCTGGAATCCATGAGCTTCTCTTGGTTCTGTTTGTTTGAGTTTTTTTGACACTTTTAGTCTACTGATTTTTTGGATGTCCAAAAATCGAATGTCCCTGAAAGCTAGAGCCTCTTTTCATTTGAAAAGCTAGCAGTCTAAATATGTCTATAACTCAAACAAACAGGTAGAGGGAAGGACCGGGCCGCGGGCAATATAGTGTGAAACATTATGGAAGTCACATGCATCGAGCAAAAATTGCTTTTTTATTTGGTTCCTCGTGCACGGATCATGCTTATTGTAGGACTTATAAACAACACTCTCAAGACAACCCTGCGAAAAAAAAAAACACTATGAGGACAAATTACCTCCCCAACCATTGTTAGTTTTCTGAGATTTTTTCCGGTGCTTGAAACTTTGAGGGACCGTTGGTGGATCAAGATCCAATGGTTAAAACGTCAAAAGAACCTGTTAAAAAGAACTAGGAACCGGATCAAAGGAACCAAATACCTGGCCTTGGAACTGTGTTAAAAAAATCACGAAGGGAATTTTGGTATTTTCACACTAACACGTTTAGCGGCTACTCGGCCGTTTCAGCCTAGAATGTGCAGTGACGACGACGGTGTTTAACTGGCCGCCGCCGCCGCCGCATCCTTGCCTGACAGGTCGCAGCTGACGGCGCCGCATCGTTCCCCTTGCATTATCCCCTCGCAGGATCCGTGGCGGTGACCGGCGAGGCCATGGGCGGCAGCTTTGCAAGACTCTGTCGGATTTGGTGCTGGCAACCGTCATCAGGCCCCTTCGTAGGAAAGGAGATCCGCGGCAAGGCCATGTCACCTTGACGCATGCTCGTCGCCCCTCCCATCGTTTGCCTCCACATTCGCATTCATCCTGTTGCAGCGGGTGGCGTCACACCTCTCTCTTGCGTCGGCAAGACCACAAGATGCATGGTGCACCTGTGGTGCCTTATTAAGCTGGCATCATTGGCGAGGTGCAATGCATCATCATCCTCTGGGGTTAGTTTCAATGTTAGCAATCGAATTGGAAATTCATATAATTTATGTGCGTGTTCATTCTAGATAGGTCAAAATCTTGCTTGCCTGTGTACTAAATATTGAAGACATCTTAAACTCAATGCATACTGATATTACTATATCATATTAAATTTTTGAATTTTGTTATCAATATCGTGTGGTGATCCCAGAAAATGTTTCTTATTGTCATGTTTTTTATGAACAGATTTCTAGTGTACGCGTGACAGGTGAAGAGCTTATGTCACGTAGAAGAAGCTAGCTTATGGGATGCTGTTTGTGTTAAGCACCTAGGAGCTTTTGATCTTGTCCAAAATACTGTAACCTATTCATTTCTTTTCCAATTTGTTTGTATGTGTACTACTCCTTGGTGATAATTGATATTTTTTTTTACTTTGAAACTGTCATCACGGCAATATGGAATCAAATTGTTTCATCATGGCACGATATACTCCGTATTGGGTCGATGGCAACCTAGTATATCTCTGCTTTGAACTCAGAAAAGCGCAACATCTTTTTGTGCTGTCAAATTGTGTTTGTCGCCTTATATAATTGCTTGTTGATTCACCTTATCATGGCAGTTTCCAGTTTGGCACATCCTGACCCAAAAAGCACCTTCTAACACAAAAAAGAGAGGCTTGATATGCCCTGGAGGTGGCCATTCCAGGCAGTACCAGTGATTTCGAGTCTTGCTGATATGGATGGAACGAGCCAAATATGCAAGATGATGGTCAATGTACAAATGGAAATATAAGTTAACCCAGCATCATATTGCTTTATTCAGATTCTTTTGGCCTTCCATTAATTTGTCCAAACCTGTTGCATTATAAACTCTTCAGTGGATGTATACACAGGCAGAGCTGCGTAAAAAGATTAATTTGTCAACACATCCTTTCATTTGTTACAATCACATTAATTTATTTCCAAATAACAATGACACTAAAAGTCAAGTATGCTATCATCTGCATAAGTTTGAGTTTAACAACACGGGTAGATTTTAAGATTGAACATACAAATAGAGTGCTGAAAGGAATCGATGCTCATGATAGCCTAAGAGGGGGAGGGGGTGAATTAGGCTTTCTAAAAAAACTTAGCCTACCACATGCCTTCTAATTGCACAATATGAAACTAAGACAAGCTATCTAGATGTGCAACTAAGCTTTTCTTCAAGTGTTTGCACCCACCCAAAGAGTTTTGCAACCTAGAGCCAATCCTATCAAGATAATACTCTAGAAAGGTAAAGGTACACAAATTGCAAGTATAAAATGCGGAAGCTTAAAGGGTTAGAGGGATGCAAACTTGACACGAAGATTTATCCCGTGGTTCGGCTTATGTCTACTCCACGTTGGAGCTCTACAAAGAATGT
Source organism: Alloteropsis semialata (assembly GCA_004135705.1). NCBI lineage: Eukaryota > Viridiplantae > Streptophyta > Magnoliopsida > Poales > Poaceae > Alloteropsis > Alloteropsis semialata. The sequence goes on from CM014274.1 coordinate 62,473,716, forward strand.
GCTCCCGGTCACCAAGTCTTCCTCCCAGTCAAGGCCTTGAGCTCGCCACAAAGGCTCCCCAAGATGGATGATGAGTAAGTCACCAAGACCTTACTCTCATCAACCTACTCTCCCGGAGATCTTGACGCCGCCTCCACTACGGAGCTTCTCCACCAAGGAAGGAGTCTCCTCTTCCCCCGCATAATGTTGTTGTCGCCTCTCCACACCAAACCGGAGGGTCGAAGACTTGTCGGCGAGTCACCAAGACTCCAAGGGGCCGACACACTGAGATTACAAGTGTTGGTTCACTCTAGAACCAAGCATAAGGCTCAACACCTTGCTCTTTCCCTCATTAGGCCTATCCTAGCTCTCTCAATCACTATGGATGTAGAATGTAGCACAAATTTTGACTTGGATGTCTTGTAGGTGTAGATGAACTTCTCTGGACTCTAGCAACTCTAAATGGCCGATTGGGGTGGGTATTTATAGCCCAAGGGACTCAACTAGCCGTTACCCAAAATCTGCACAGAAACTATGAACGCTGTATGTTCCGCCGTGTGCTTTTTTTTTCCCATCGGCGGATAATACGCCGTGTGCTTTTTTCAATGGTCGGATTCCTTTTCCAACGGCTACCTGCACACACCGTATACTTCTGAACTTGTACGCCGATGACCGACGGATCATACGCTGTGCCTTTTCTTCCATCTTTCCTTGACATCGTCTCTGTGTAACTTGTACGCCGTTAGTCCGCCGTGAGTCGGCGTATGATATGCCGTGTAGGGTATTGCTGACCCTAACTTGAACTTGTCTATGCCTTGAACGTCGTATCATCCGCTCTTCATGCGCACAGTAACACCGGATCATACGCTGATGCACTTCATCTGAATTCTTCGAGCGTCGTATGCTTCCAACTTGTACGCCGTGCATCGCCGGATCATACGACGTGTAGATTGTTCCTGCTCTGCTTGATCAGGTTCTACACGCCGTATGCTTCTGGTTTATACACCGTGCTTCGGCGTTTAATACGCCGTGTACAAACTCTATAGGCTTATCTAATTCAATCAACTCATGCCCTTTCCATGATTTCACATGCCAATACCATGTCATGAATACTAAAAAATAAGACTATCTCTGGTTTTTTGCTATGTTTTGGAATCATTCTTGGGACGTAATTTCCTATGTAAATTACTCAACAAACTTGTTAGTCCCAATGACTATGTTGTCATTCAATCACCAAAATCACAATATAAATGGCACATAGAGCCATTTTTGTTACAAGTGCAAGCAACCAAACTTAGAGTCTTAGCAATACTAAAATCTCTGTAAAACCAATGATCTATTAATCAGAGTACAAATCTAGCAATCCATGGGCAGCATGCTAAGCCTCGAGGATTCTTGAAAAAACATAGTACAAATGTTACAACAGTGTCATTACACGTCAACAAGATATGACCTATGTGCTCCTTAGGCGATCTTCTATCTAGGATATGGATATGGATATGGCTTGATTTATTCCTGATCTAGAGCTCTTGAAGAATCTAAGCACTTGCATTCATACTACAAAACAGCTTGGATGTGGCCCATAAACCTTTTGCTAAAAGATGGCCCTGATAGACTTCAGACCTTCAACCATTACTCTAATTACCATTTGCACTCTTCCAGGTCTCTAATCTTTCATTTCAGCATGTGATCCAGATCAAGCAGATCTCTGCCAGTAGCAACTTCAGAGTTTATCTGTCAGAAGCAAAGAAACGAGCTGATGTAAGATTGTATGAAATATGTATTTTATATTTGAAGACTCATGGGAGATGGAACACTCTTTCACAAATAAACAGTATTCACTTGAACACCAAGATTTGATCAGTAAAACAAAGTGCAACATATCTAACGCTAACAATAGACAAAGAATTAGCTGAATGCTTTACATTAACATGCCAAGCAAATCGGAAGTGATTGCAAATTTCAATATAGAAAAAATTTAACATACACCTATTTGTGCATGAATAAAATATTTGCAGCTATATTCACTGCTTTCATTGAAGCAAGACACATCTGAAAAGGAAAACAAACAATGCAATGTTGCATCATCAAAGACAGAGAAGCACTAATTGACTAGTATGCATAATCGGGAAGAGCAGGACAGAGGCGAACACAGGAAGTACTGGCTTACCTGCCGGATGTATGATCAGCAGATCAGGGCGGCTCCTGCGACGAGCGGCCGCATGACAGGCCGCGCCGGCCTTACGCCCACTGGGTTGGCGACGGCACCATTCCGTCCTTGCGGGACGGTGATGGCGGCCTTCCGTTCTAGAACTGGGATGGCGGCAGCCTTGCGTACTTGGGGCGCAGCGACAGCGGTCTTCCCGTCCTTGGGGCGTGGCGACGGCGAGCTTGCGTCCTTGGGCCAGGGCGACGATGGCCTTGGTCCTTGGCCGCGCCAGCAAGCGCTTGTTTACAAAAGGAACTGGCGACCGTCGCGACGGCGAGCCCCTGGCCGGCGACTCCCTGGCCGCGAATCCCGTCAACTCCGATGGGCAAAACTGTCGATCTGTTTTGGCCTTAATTAGTCTACGGAAGGAAAAGTCTGAACTACCCTTATGTACAAAATATAAAGAGGGAGAGATTTGATGTCAAAATCTACACAACCTCGATCCTACCCTCACCTCACTAAACACCTTTTTGGGCCCACCCGTCAGGTAGGACGAAGACGAAAAGGGGGGGAGAACGATCTTGGGGTGGTTTCCCCGTTAAAAAGAGCGGATGCAGCCAAATTTTTTTCACCAGGCTTCTCTCTCGTACCCGCCGGGCCCACAACACCTTCCACCGTCCTCCTTCCACACCGCGCATGTCGCCCCCGCCACCAATATCGTCCCTGATTTACGTCCTCTAATCACGTCCCTGATTCACGTCCCTGATTCACGCCTCTGATTCACGCCCCTGATTCACGTCCTCTGATCACGTCCCTGATTCACGTCCTCTAATCTCGTCCTTGATTCATGTCCCTGATTCACGTCCTCTAATCACGTCCCTGATTCACGTCCTCTAATCTCGTCCCTGATTCACGTCCCCCTGCTCTCCTTCCTCGCCACGGCAAGATCACCGCCTCAGGCCTCACATCTCGTCCGCAATCTGTATCCGTCATTCACGCCTTCCTTTCAAGGCGAGTGAAGGCACCGCCATCTTCTGGGCTATAAGGCTGTTTGCACCATGGCGTGCCGGCGCATGACGAGGCTGTCGTCCAAGCGACGGAGCAACCCTGACCCCACCTCCGCACTGCCTGTCACACGGGGCCACGTGCAGAGGCGGAGCCACTGCTTGGCCGCCGGATAGAGAAGATGAGGAAGGGAGCAGTGGCCGAGCCCGTGGAGCGCCCTGGCGCCGGCGCCGGCGTCGAGCAGGAGCAGCGCGGGGTGGAGAGGAGCGAGGGGCGGCGTAGGGAAGAGCGAGGAGCGGCCGGTGTGGGGAGGGAACAGGGGGCGACGCTCCTCCGTGGCCGCCCACCGGGCTGCAAGTCAGCCGCACGCCGAGGCCGCATGCCCGATCCGCTCAAGGAAGGAGTGGATCCATACCAGCGAGGGCCCGCCTCCGCCGGAGCTGAGCTACTTCGCCGCCACCTTCTCCTCCTCTTGTGGATGAGGAAGCCAGCATGGCACGCGCAACGCTGGATGCCAGAGAGGAGGGCCCCCTGCTCCTCCGCCGGCACCGAACGCGGGGAGGAGGGCGATGAGGCAGAGGCGTGCCGCGCCATGGCCGCCGCGCAGAGCTTGGGGAGCCCAACCACCGGAGAGGGAGCGGTGGCCGCGGCTCACCGGCGGGAGAGCAGGGCGCGCACGCAGCCGGCACGAGGGGAGAAGGAGGGCGCGCACGGATGGAAGGCAGACGGTGGCGGACGAGTCGAGGTGGCGGCCATCGGTGAAGGTGGTGGCGAAGCTGACCGAAGGGGGCGCGAGCAGGGGTAGCAAGGGAGGGAAAGGGACCGGCGGAGAGAGGGAGAGCGGGAGGGGAGCGTGGGGGTGTGGGGTTCGAGTGGATAAAGGGTGAAAAAGGAGAAAAAAGAAAAAGAAATTCTGACATGTGGATTTCACGTGTTGGTTAGTTGGTAGTTGATATAGAGGACCTCTTTGGTATAGATTCGCCCAGCTCCATGTGTTTTGAGGATGTTGACGATGGATTGTCATATGTGTTGCTTGTCACAAGGAATAATTTGCAAAAAAAATTTGTCACAAGGAATAATTAATTTAAGAAAGTTTATATCATTAGCACGAGAAACAAAAAATCAACTGTGACCTGTGTAGTCAGTTCTCAGACATGAACGGGAGAGAGAGAGGAATTATGGTATGGAGTAAGCTATTATGTTATTGAATAGTTCTAATACATGTAATTATAAATTATTCGCTTTATTGGTTTTTTAAATATAGGCCTTGTTTAGTTCAGTCTAATCGATCGAATTTTCTGTAAAAAAGTACAATGAGAAGTGTGTCCTGTGAGAGAAAGGCACGTTTTTTAATACGTTACTTTTGGTTGAATTCACTGAAGCTAAACAAGACCACACTCTTGTCATAGATACTATTATTTATTTTATTTTTATGAATTTAAATTTTGATTTCTAAGTTTTTTTAAAACACGTGCCTGGGCACGTGCATCTCCACTAGTGTACAAAAGGAACCAGAGATAACTAAATTTTCCTCCTCCAAATGGCAAAAAAAATTAATCGGAGCCGGAACCGCCGGTTCCCTCAAGCACCGTAACAAAGCTCTAGTTTTCTATATGCTTCAAAGAAGTAGCATCCGTAGGTTCTTGCCACCGGCAAATTTTCGTTCACCTTTTTAATGGGTAGCGATCGCAAATAAATGCAGCATATTTTGGCCACACTGACAATCCTCGCGATGTGATGCTTACAAGGAAAAAAACTCTATAAAAAGTGTTTCTTACATCATCCTCTCCTATTTGGCTGTTTGCATAGAGAAAGGCCGAAATTGAATAGAGCGGGTTTTCAGACTTCCACAAATATTATTGTTTCCACATGGGCGAGTTGGTGACCTTAGTTTTTCTTGTCTAGATGTGTATTGGTAGTGTGCATACAAGTTTATCTTTATTTTTATATAAAACAAAGAAAAAGGAGTTTACACGACATTTTGGATCATCTGACGCTGCCCAGGCAGTCAAACACGCTCACGCGTGGACGCCGGATCAGGCATCGCACGATTTGGCTGCGCGTCGACCATGGAAACCCCACAAACCCGGTCAAAGTTTCGTTGACGAGTAGCTCCGGCGCGAACATGGTGGCCGAGAGGGAATTTCAGATCCTGGAATCCTGGACCCTGATTGCTGAAAAGAAAAAAAAAACAAAAGGAGCTGCCGAAGAAAGCTCCACTGCTCGTCAGCACGACACGACCGGAAAAGAAAAGCCAAAGCCAAGCGAGGCTTGATTCTTCTCGAACCCCACGCAGGGCGACACGTCGACACGGCAGAGCAGAGGGGACAGGATAGAAAAGAGTAGCGGGAGCAGGGAAAGCAAAGCTACGGTACGGAGCTCGCTAGCGGCGCCGCGCCTTGCGTCGTTTTCGCCCCCGCTTTAACTCTCCTCCCCTCGGGTCCCGAGAGTTCACTTCCACTGCTCCCACTCTGCGTAGATGGTCGGCGGCGGCGGCGGCGGCGGAGGAGGAGGAGGAGGAGGACAGGCCGCAATGTCTCTGGCGCCCGGCGGCGGGAAGCGCGGGAGGGACCCCGAGGAGGACGTCTACGTCGACAACCTCCACTCCCACAAGCGCTACCTCACCGAGGTCCGTCCGTCTCTCTCGCACTCACTGTTTACACGCACAGTTGGCTCCGTGATGGGTAGTCTGGCATTGGTTTGTTTCGATCTGAACCTGGTGTACGGATGGGCCCGTTGGAGGTAATGCGGGAGATGTTCTTGGATTGGCCAAGAGCCATGGACTCATTTCCTTGTTTAGGAGTTGCAATGTGATGCATATTTAAGGTTTCCTTTTCTTTCTTTTTCTTTTTGGATATTTAGGTATGACAACTGAATAACTGATTGCTTTTGCACGAGAAGGTGCACAACCAACTGAAGAGATTGCTCCGATTTGCGTGTATTTTGATAAGGAATGGGTGATTCGGAATTGTGTTGTGGCTTCCTTTCATTGGTTCCTGATCCGAATTCCTATCTCTGCTAATCTTGATTGAGTAGTTTAAGACCCTTGGACAGGTCTCAGTGGACTTCGTGTTTGATCAGAATTGGCACAACATGACCAGATGTGTATCTCCTTTAGTTTCTCCAGTTCAAGGTGCTTACTGAATTACTAAATAAAATTTGAGGGCCTTTTAGGCTGTCAATTGCCCATCAAAGGATCTGGGGAGGAAAACAACATTCACTTGATTCTGGTCCTCTCCATTGAACGCCATGTACCTTGTTTGTGCTTGCGCATTGCATTCTGTGAATTTTGTGAAGTATCCTGAATGATTACAAATGATAAAATGCTTTCATAATGATTATCTCACGTATCGAGGTGGCATGATTTCCTACTGGTTGTGTCATGCTGAAAACACCCTAGAATAGGCATGTTTCTAGATAAACTTAGCTTACATACAGAGGTATGTCGCGGTATTTGTAAAGGCACCAGCTATTCATTAGCTGCCAAACGTCAAAGCTTAACATTGGGATAAACCCTGATTGTTTCCACAGGCTGGAGGTATACATGGCAATTATCTATATATGGTTCTCATAGGCCCTGAGGATATTTTACCTCCGATCCTTTCAGTGTTTGATTTTCATCTGGTAACTGTTGAAATGGCTCTTGCAGATCATGGCATCCAGCATGAATGGATTGTCTGTTGGAGATTCAGTTGCTGACAACATCATGGTTTCCCCTCTGAGGCTGGAGAATGCTTCTTGCTTTAGGTATCCATAACATAATTCACCATACATCCTTTCATGCACATTGTCCATATAAGTTGATATCCATGTCAAGTTACAGCTTCTTATGATAACTAGATCGCAACATAACATGCTATTTCTTTACTGGGTTCTTCACCCCAGTATTCTTTTTTTTTTCTCGAACCACGCAGGAGAGCTGCGCGTCATTTCATTAAGGTAGAAAAATAGGAGTACACGGGTCTGGAAAGACCCCAACCCGAGTACAACAGGCCACACACACACCCCACTCTAACTAAAATAAAACAGCGCCACCGCCAAAAAGCAACAAACCGACCAGGCCCTATTCGGGACTTAAACCCCCAGAGGTGACGACCTTGACAGAAGCTCCAGTAGCTTAGCAGCCCCTGCCTGGCACCAAAGCCCTCCTTCTAAATTAACAGCCCTGATCACCTCCTGGATGTTGGGTTTAATCTTATCAAACACACAAGCATTCCGATGCTTCCAAATTTCCCACACAACCAGAATTACTAATGAGTTGAGTCCTTTCCGCATATCTTGCACCACTGCTGCACTAGCCTTCCTCCACCACGAGAATAGCACTACCAGAAAATGGCCTATCGGTCACCCCCCTTTAGTACCCGTTGCTTATGACCCGGTACCAAAGGGGTCATTGGTACCAGGTCTAAATTTGGTAGGCCCCGAGGACCCTTTGGTACCGGGTCGTAACACCACCCGGTACCAAGCCTTTGGTACCGGGTGGTGTTACGACCCGGTACCAAAGGGTCTGGACCCTTTGGTACCGGTTGGTAACACCAAAGGCCCCCCTTTGTTACCGGTTGGTGTTACGACCCCGTACCAAAGGCCCCTCCACGGGTTAATTCAAAAGGAAAGTATCTGGGACTTGGTCAGCTGTGGTGTGTAGGTGAGATGGTAAGGAAGCAACGCGCGAAGCCACAGGTCGTGGGTTCGAACCCCACGCGCCGCACGCGCGTATTTTCGCGTGAAAAATCGCGTGACTTGTGGGAGCCTCCCCGGGATTTAAATTATTTTTTTTTGCGCATAAAAACCTTTGGTACCGGTTGGTGTTACCAACCGCTACCAAAGGCCCTTTTGGTACCGGGTAAATACCCGGTACCAAAGGGGCGACCCTTTAGTCACGGATGCTCGGTACCGGTTCCAAAACCCGGTACCAAAGGGGGTTTAGCCTGCTGTCATTTAGTCCTGGGGCCAAAACACTTAAACCTAGTTGTTGAAAAATCAGGGCCCAGATTTGGCGCGCAAACACGCACCCAACCAGCAAGTGATTTACTGTTTCTTCAACTTGATCACAGCAAGGGCAGGCCTCAGGGTGAGGTAACCCTCTCTTTGCAAGGCGATCTGCAGTCCAGACTTTTCTATGAAAAACCAACCATATAAAAAACTTGCATTTTGGAGGAGCCCAGTTCTTCCAAATTTTTTTCCACGGCCCCATTCTGGTGGAGCCAACAAAGAATGCTGCATAGGCCGACTTGCTGCTATATACTCCAGACTGGGTAAGTTTCCACCTGTAATGATCATGTGTGTCCTCATGCAGCACCACATTATCCACCATTTCCCAAATTTGGATGTATTCCACTAAGACTTGTACTGTGAGAGCTCCCCTGATATCATTCACCCATCTTCGGTCCTGCAATGCTTGAGCTACTGTTCGCCGCTTTACAATACGCTTACGCTGGGTTTGGATGTTGGCATTCAGCCGTAGATATTGGCATTGGCATTGAAGAGCCTTGAATACCAGCTGTTTGGTGGCTGCGGCATTCACCCGCGGAATCCCGTCTCAATACCGCACGACATTTTGCCATGCCCGCGCGAGCCCGCGAACAATTCGGAGCCCTCCCGCTCGGTATTCTTTGGAATCGTTGCTCCCCCCTCCCCCCGCTCATACCGGTTCGTTTTCCTCGCGAAAAAAGAAGCCGCCGCCGCTCACGAGAGGGAGGCGACGGGAGAGGAGGCGACGCGACCCCCGGAGCGAAGCTCGCCGACGCCGACGCCGTCGCAGGTTCTCTCTTCCCCTCCTCCTCCCTCCGTTCCCCCTCCTTCCCCTCGTCCTCCCCTTCGTTCCCCTCCTCCCGGCGGTCTTCCTCCACCACGGCGACCCTTTCCTCCCCACTGGTCCCCTTCCCCCGGTTCACCTTACCCGCTCCGGCCTCCCTCCTCCCTGCCGGTGCACCACCTCCCCGACGGTGCACCACCTCCCCGCTAGTCCCTTGCTCCCCGTCGTTCCCCTTCCACTTCCTGCTGCCATTCCCCCTCCTCCCAGCCCGTCGACCTCCTCTATGGGGCCTCCCAATAGCCCTCTCCTACATCTATTCTGCTCAATCTCAACTGGAATCTAAACCCTAACCCTCTCGGTATGAATGTTTCAGGTTGATTCTTCAGTGCTGGTTTCTGTTGAGACCGATTGAAGGTATGCTATGCTTAACTGGGGTGTTCTTGGATGCTATGATGTGTTAGAATTTTTTTAAAAAAATCATGCCTGTGCTTTGTAGCTGCATCATGTCAGATGATGAATTGGTTTCTTATATAATTGAGGAAAACAAAAGAAGAAAGAAGAGAAGGGTTGTGTTGGCAGAACTGTATTTTGAATCAATTGCTCTTGGGCTAGCATACCTTAGTTCACAGAGGGCACCAAGAAATTTAGGATGCTTTAGTGATGATGAGCACAAGCACAACTTTAGAAAGAATTTGCTGCAAGACATGTATGATGGATCTGAAATTACTTGCTATGATAAGTTGCGTTTGACTAAAAGAAACTTCCACGACCTATGCATTATGTTGCGTGAGAGGTGTGGTCTCCGTGACAGTGTATATGTTAATGTGAAAGAAAAGGTTGCTATGTTCTTACTGGTACTTGGCCATGGATTAAAAATGAGGTTGCTGCGTGGCACTTACAAGCGTTCTTTAGAGACTATCAGTAGGAACTTTTCTGATGTGTTGACAGCCATTCTATCGCTAAGTGCGGAGTTCATTAAGCTTCCTGATCCTTCTATTGAACCACCTGATGATTACAAACGGAAGTGGTTTGACAATGCACTTGGAGCACTAGATGGCTGTCATATTGATGTGTGTGTTGCTGTGGCTGACCAAGGGAGATACAGGAATAGAAAGCAACAAATCACCACTAACATGCTTGGTGTGGTTGATTGGAACATGAAATTCCTGTATGTTCTACCTGGCTGGGAGGGTTCAGCCTCTGATTCAAGAGTTTTGCGCGATGCAATGAGTCGCCAAGATGCATTTGTTGTACCGCAGGGTACGACTCTTTATCTTGGCATTTCATTTTATTTTTTGGTTATTAACTAACTTAGCTGCTTGACTATAGGAAAATATTATTTAGTTGATGCTGGTTACACCAATGGACCTGGATTTCTAGCTCCATTCAGATCCACTCGGTACCACTTGAAAGAGTGGGTTTCAAGCCAACAACAACCCAAAACTCCCAAAGAATTGTATAACTTGCGTCATTCTCGTGCTAGAAATGTCGTAGAGAGAACTTTTGGTTTGGTAAAGAAAAAATGGGCTATCCTACGTACTGAAAGTTTCTTTGGAATACAAGATCAGGTAACAAATGTTTGTGTGGTCTTGAATGAAATCAATCTGGGTGGTAGTAGCTGACTCGTAACTAATATTATTGCAGATTCGAATTATTAATGCTTGTTGTATTTTACACAACTATTCAAGGGATAGACAACATCAGATGGATGATTTATTGCTGCAGGAAGTGGATTTAGAACTAGCTGCTATGCCAAATGAGCCTGTAGATGATTCTAACATAATTAGAAGTGTTCAAGTCACTCCTGAATGGAACACGTATAGGGAGCAGCTAGCTAATGACATGTTTGCCGAGTACCTTGTGAGGCATGGTACTCAGGAGATGGAATAGTTGGTTTCTGGTGCCTTCGTGGAATTTTGTGGCAAGTTGGTGATGCCTTTTGTATATGCATCATCTTGCCAAAGAAATTAGTATTATATGCTATGCTAGCTGGTGATGTCTTTTGCTGATTTTGTTTTATTTTGTGGATAGCACCATGGCTGCAGCCAAAGGGAAGAGGGTTTACCTCACTTGGACTGATGAGATGGACAGTGCATTGTTGGCTGTCCTTGTGGAGCATCACAATAATGGTGATCATGCCCAAAATGGATGGAAGCCACATGTTAACAATGCTGCTATAAGGAATGTGCGTGAGAAGTGTAACGTGGAGATCACGAAGGACAATATAGCATCAAGGTGCAAAACTTTTGATAAGCACTATGAGATCATTAGCAAGATTCTTTCTCAAAGTGGATTTGGTTGGGATTGGGATAATGATAAGCTTTTAATTGATAGTGATATGTTTGGAATAGATATGTGGAGGTAAGGACATGAATAATTTATATTTTCTGTTTTACTTTTTATAATAAAAATTGCAGCAAACTTATATATGTATTTGTGTTTATTTTGTAGGCTAACAAGGCAGCAGCTTGCTACAAGACCAAAGTAGTGAAGAATTGGGATGCAATCAGCACCATTTATTCAAAAGATCATGCTACTGGTGATGGCGCCCAAACTGGTGTTGAGAGTACTCAAGTTCCACCTGAACAAGTTGATGATGCATCCCCAGAGTTGCCCCAAAAGAGGCAGAGAACTGGTGAAGCCATTCTATCCATGCTTGGAGATATGAAGACATCATTCAATGATGCTTTGAAGTCCACCGAACCACTACCGCTGCCCCATGGTACTCCACCTGCTGAAATTCTTGCAACGCTTCAAATGATACCTGATTTGGCTAGATGTGACATGCTGAAATCTTATGGAAAGTTAATCCTTAATGAACGCTTATTCCAAGCGCTTATGGAACTCCCCATGGACATGAGGAAGGAATGGATCTTGCTGTTGAATGACAATTGAGGATGGTTTTTGTATGCTTGAAGGTGGTTCTGTAGGCTTTGGGAGTGGTTCTGTAGGCTTGAAGGTGATTTGGTTGTCTTCAAGCTAGTTCTGTAGCCTTGAAGGTGGTTCTGTATGTTATTAAGTAGGCTTTATATTGTAATGGACAAAAAAATTCTCTTCCGTGAACTGTTGTGGACTTGTGGTACTTGTGACAAACTTGAAATATATGCTGTTCGTGGGACTTCTGTGTAGTACTTCTGACAAACTTGTGGTACTTGTGAAATATATGCTTTATATTGTTGTCATGTTATTGCTTATAAAATATATGCTGTCATATTATTGCTGGCAATATTTTTCTCACATTTTTCATGATTTTGCTGCTATTTTTTTATTTTTTGGAATATTTTACAACAAGTTTTTAAAACCATTCGAATATATGCACAAGTTATGAAAAATATAATTTCATACATGTCCAGCATAGTATAATGTTCAAACTCATCAAAATATGTGTTCAACGGTTTGTGCATCCAAACAAGAATTGGAATTGACTGCTGCCATTGATTCCAACTACTAGTTACATATGCAACCAAACAGCTGCATTGGCATTGAAGGCCATTTCCATTTCCCCTCAGCTTTGGCATTCATACACCAATGCAATTCCTCAGCCTGAATGCCAGCTTCCAAACGCAGCCTTAGAGATTGTCTGGATCAAGTTTGGGGCTAATTCAGCCACCGTATGTCTATTTAACCACCGATCCGACCAAAAGAGAATCTCCTGACCATTGCCTACAATGGCGTGTACTGCCATGTTGAACAGAGCATGAGCATTGTGGGGAACCTGAATTGGTAGGCCTGCCCACAGCCTCGAAGGATCTGTTTTCTGAGCCCATAGCCAGCGGACTCTCAGGGCCCAACCAAGACGCTCCAGATTGTGTATCCCCAATCCTCCATATTCCACTGGCCGCTGTACCTTTTCCCATGCCACCAGACAATTACCCCCATTGGCCTTTTCCTGTCCTTTCCAAAGAAAACCACGCCTGCACTTGTCAATTGCTTTGAACACCCATTTTGGGAGATCCATAGCAATTAGGTGATATATGGGAGCAGCTGTCAGAACAACTTTGACCATTGTCAGTCTCCCAGCTCTATTCATCAAGGAGGCCTTCCAACCTGGAAGGTAGTCGGCCACCTTATCAACTAAGGGCTGCAGTACCTCCTTGGTGGGCTTGCCTAATGTTAGTGGTAGGCCAAGGTAGGTGCATGGGACATCTTTAATTGCACAAGATAGAAGATCAGCTGTGGTGTTCACTTCATCCTCCGAACAATGGATTGGGGAAACTGAACTTTTGGACAGATTGGTGCGGAGTCCAGAGGCATGCCCAAATATATCAAGGAGGTGTCGAATCACCAAAAGATCAGAACTATTGGGTCTCAGAAAAACCACTGCATCATCTGCATAGAAGGAAACTCGATGTCGGACTTGCTGGATGGCTAATGGCTGCAGCAAATTTTCTCTAGTTGCATATTCTATCATCGAGTTCAGCACATCCATGACTAGAATGAATAGCATAGGGGAAAGTGGATCTCCTTGTCTCAGACCACGTTGGTGAAGTATAGTTTCCCCCGGCTCTCCATTGACCAATACTTGTGTTGAGGAAGAAGAAAGGAGTAAGCTGATGAGATCCCTCCACCGCTGTCCAAAACCCACGTATTGTAGGATTTCCAATAAAAAGGACCAAGACACCGAGTCGAAAGCCTTTGATATATCCAATTTCAGTAAGATATGGGCCTCTTTCTTCTTATGCAGGCCACCATCTGTTGTACAAATATGAAATTGTCATGGATGTTTCTTCCTTTCACAAAAGCACTCTGGTTTGCGGAAACCAGCCTTGGGAGCACGGGAGCCAATCTGTTAGCAAGGATTTTAGTCACCAACTTGGCAAAGCTATGAATTAGGCTTATAGGCCGAAAATCCTTTACTTCAACAGCATCTCTCTTTTTTGGCAAGAGTGTAATGAATGCTGAATTGAGGAGCCTAAATCTGAACACATGCCCCTTGTGAATGGCTTCAAGTGCTAACATCACATCTCCCTTGATTATATTCCAGCATGATTTATAAAAGCGGCATGTGAATCCATCTGGCCCAGGAGCTTTGTCAGAAGGTAAATCCTTGATGGTAGCCTAGACCTCAGTCTCTGTAAATGGGGCCTCCAGAAAAGAGAGCTCGTGCTGCTGGATACCAATTTCAGCGAGGTCAAGCGTAAACTCTCTTGCCTCAGCCTTCCCCAGAATATTCTCATAGAAATCCAAGACAGCATCCTGTTTACCTTCCTGTGATACCACTAATTGATCTCCGACCTGTAATTTAGGTATGAAATTCTTTTTCTTTCTGAATCGGGCTTGCTGGTGGAAAAAGGCAGTATTAGCATCTCCTTCCCGTAAGTATAAGATTCTGGAGCGTAGGCGAGCAATGGTGCGCTCCAGAGAAGCAAGCCCCAGACAAAGCCACTTCAGTTTCTTGCGTAGCCATTCTTCAGTGTCTGAGAGCTCCCTGGCGTCTCTTTCAATTTCCAATCGGTGAAGAAACTCTCTAGCCATCTCGAGCTGCTGCTTGATGTTCCCTACCCTTCACTGCCCCCATTTCTGAAGGCCCCTAGAGAGCCGCTGCAGCTTAATAAATAAGCGATCAACAGCACAATTTGAGTTAACAGGAGCATCCCAGTTTTGCTGTACAGCCTCTAGAAAACCAGGAATTTTTGTTCAGAAACTTTCAAAATGGAATCGCCTCTTGCCAACTGTATTGACTTTGAGGCCAAGGACGAGCGGGCAGTGATCAGATACCCCTGCAGCAGTGCTTTGGAGAACCGAGTCAGGGAAAGTGTCTTCCCATTCCATACAACAAAATGCCCGATCTAGCCGGACGAGAGTTGGGGACGACCTCTCATTAGACCATGTGTACTTGCGACCCAGTAAAGGAATTTCCTTTAACTCAGCGTCATCCAAGAAGCGCCTAAACCCAGTATTCTATTTCCACAAATAGCATAATCAATTTCAAATGCAAAAGCAGATGATTCAGGTTAATATGTTTCTGTCTATCTTCCTCCTAGTTGTATTGTTTGCTTTATATAGCTCACTGCTGCCGGTCATATTCTGTTGCTTGGGTTTTTTTTCTAGCATGCTGTCAGATGGATGTTGCTCTGAAATGCTCTCTCTGTTTCGTAAATGATCATTCGTTCTTCTAATTTGAATTGGAAAACTTCTACCATTTTGTTGGTATGTCATCTAAATTGTCTCTGAACACAAGATTATTTGAAAGAAGTAATATGCCTGCCATTGAAGGACAATTCTTCAGTTTGCTTAAAACTTTGTTCTGATCGGTTCGGATGCTGGGAAAATCTGCTGTGTGGATTTGGGACTCAAACCCACAATAGTTGGGTCATAAAATCCCACCAGCAATGGAGCATGCTGCTGATATAACAATCAGCCAAGACGAACTTGGCAGATTTTGAATTACTTTCAAACAGCTTTGATCATTTTAGTCATCTGCAGCCCTGTAGGCGATCTGCAGATTTGAGCCATCCATGAGATTAAACATTCACTCCTGTAGCATTGTCGAAAAAAATCAGCTCAGGCACAGACTTGGCTTGAGTTAGGTGTCTCTAGGTCGAGGATCAGATTGTTCTTGTACTGGGTTTAGGCCAGACTTGCCTCTTTTGTTGTGATACCTAATGGTCATACTACCAAGACTTGAGAATTCCCTGTCGCTAATTCTTGGTTGGTAGCATTTCATTGGTGATTTGTTTTAACCATCAGGAAATTGTCCAAATTGCACTAGAAACACCCTTGTTCATTTGAGAAAATTGTGGAGGAAAACAATAAACCGTCAGACACCTGTAACTGTATATTTACATGGTGAAAAGTGATAGTCATGTGGTGATTTTGCAGTGCTTACTTAGATCACACTATCATTTCTACCAATACTAATGGATCTTTATTACAGAGTACTATGCAAAATATCATACATGTTTATCTCTGGTGATGTTCCCAAATATCCTAGGAATGGTGTTAGCAACATTAAATTATCTGGTCTTTGCACACAATAAATTTTCACTCTGATTCCCTTTTATTTGTTACATCCTACCACTTTCTGATACACTTTTCTGGATTTCGTTGTGTCATGACTGTTTTCTTTGCATCCTTTTCAGGGATGAAATGGTCACACAGTACTCACCTATGTCAGAAGAGTCAGATGATTACCGGTACTATGACACTCAAGTAAATTTTTTTTAGATAATGGAAATTATATTCCGGCCTCTACGAAACGTATGCAGCCTCCAATTATTACAGGATCAGCTATCAAAGCTGTTTATCAAAGGGGAAAATAAAAAAAAACGAAGGTGGGGAAACAAAACCAATTCTAGAATTAAGTTTCCATCCATGATTTGCCAACTCCAAAGCAACTGTCTCCAATGAAATACTAGTAGACTTGAAGACCTCCTTCGTCCCATCATCACGCTGCAGCTGCGCCCAAAACCGCAGCCAGTACGCTCCCCTGAAAATAGCCTGCAGAAAGGAAGTGTATCTGACGTTGTCAAAAATTATATCATTCCTGCATCGCCAGATAGCCCAACACAAAGCAGCACATCCCACCAAAATCAAGTGTCTGTCTTTTTTAATAAAAGGCAATAACCAGTTCCCTAGCATATGATGACACTCAAGTAAATACCAATGGGAATCAAACTGATGCATGGAGGAGCCCCTCAACTAGTCCAATTTCATCTCCTCATCGATTCCAGAGGTCACACCCTTGGTTTTCTTCTGCAAATACATACCCTCTCCCAAGCTGCTCTCTCTCAGCAGTGGTCTGCTCGCACGCTCGCCGTGGCAGTGGCACTGAGCACGAAGGCCGGATCCCATCTTCACCTAATGACATGTGCCATGGTGGAGACCTGAGGCGAACGGCCCTTCTGAGATCAGTGCAAATGAGGGTGCAGAGCCCCCATCCATGTGATTTGTTGTCCAGCAGTGGACATGAACAAGAACAGGAGCGTGATCATGTACATGCTGATCAGCTTGACCATGATAAGAAACAAGCTGTGGGTGCTCAATTGGGTCCTGGATCTTTACCTTGTCTGAAGTCAATCCAGGATGCTGAGTACCAAAGCCCTGCAAACTGCGGCCAACGTCCGGACCATGATGTGGATTTTGTCGAGGATCAAATAACGGTGTGACAAGTCCCAGATTAACCATGACAAAATATCCGGTGAACCTTGTGTCAATGTGGATCGGCATACATAATCCGTTGGACGTCCTGTGTTAATATAGGAACTGTTAACAGTCGTCTAATGGCATTTGACATGTGCTCTGTTGTGTTCGACTTCTGTAACACTGCTGTGTTTTGTGAATCTAATTAATCTCTGTTCTAGGAATGCAATGTGATGTGGACCATATCCATATATATATATATACTAGCCAAACATGCCCGTGCGTTGCTACGGGCGAATATTAGCAATGTGCGGTTTTGCTGCCACGAGCGAGTGAGCAACCACACAAGTGACTTTGATGTGTTGGGCTCTTGATGTCTCTTAGCGACAAGTTCTCTCCTATCTTCTTACACGACAATTTGGTTTTAGAACTTTTTTATCTCAATCAAATTCTGTTTTTACAGCCTGTTCTGTTGGCTGGCGGCTGGTGGCTGGTGCTAATTTGTTGTGAGAGAAAAGTACTGCTGGCTGGCTGGTGGCTGGTGCTGATTTGTTGTGAGAGAAAAGTACTGCTGGCTGGTGGCTGATAAGCCAAACGAACAATCTGTTACTTGTTTCCTATAGATATGAATTTTGCCACGCTACTTCGAAATCGTTGTGAACCGTCCGTTTTAATAGATGTAGATAGTTAGGATGAGCTATTACCTCCTAAGCGTAATAGTTTGAATATTTATCTATAAATTTTTAAATTTTAAAATAATAAATATATCTCCCTATTAGATCTAACCTCTATCAATGATTGTTCTGAATCTTTTTTAAAACGATATGGTGAAGGGTTCCATTTTGTTTTGCCTCCGAACGTGCATGTCCATGTACCACCGTGAAGTGGCAATTCAAATGCCCATTCCTCCCTATGAACGTGTATGTCCGTGTACCAATTTTTTCCGTTTGAAATGGCTAAATAAGATATGATGCGAAGGGTAATAAACTTTTTTTTATTTCTCACGTTGAACGTGACCAGTTAAATCTCTTTTTTCTTGCCTCGAGGCGAAGTGCATGTCCGTTTGATCGTGGCTCGAGATCTTACAAAGAACTGGCTCTTAGCAGGGTCCTACGGTATGAAAATCAAACTTACATTCTTTAAGAGATACTGCATTTTAGAGTTTGAATAATGAAAAGATACCGTACTGTACAAGTGTCAGATGTGAGATGTATGATGTGTCTCATTAAATCAAGTTGTAACTCCATGTTACCTAATCGCAGGTTGTTGGGGTTGATTCGGGTTGGCCTGTGGCGCGTCGAGCTTGAATGTGGGCACGGACAGTGAGGCATTTGTGATGACAACCATGTTTACTTCTTTCCCAAAAAAATTTGCAAAAGGAAATCTTTCTTGCATGGAGTACTAAATGAAGTCTATTTGCAAAACCTCTTCACGGATGAGCGTAACTTTCCGAGACGAATCTAATGAGCCTAATTAATCCATGATTTGCTACAGTGATGCTGCAGTAACCATCTTCTAATCATCCTCTAATCATGCGGTCAAAGGCCTCATTAGATTCTTCTCGGAAATTTACTAGAGGTTGTGGAGGTAGTTTTGTAAACTGACATTATTTAATACCCCTAATTAGTGGTCAAAGCTGCATTTATTACCCTGAAAAAATTTTCAGGACCTATCTAAACACGGCTTGATCCACAAAGATGCTCATAAAAATAGGGTTTACGTGCGTGTATTCGTAGAGGGTGAGTGTGCGTATGTGTACGAGGGTTTGCGTCTGCGCTGGTATTTCGCAAAGAAGTAACCCACTCTTGGTCGCTTGGTATTGTAATTACGGCTAGAAATTATTGATAATTTGCATAATTAATTCCATTGCTATATGATTTTGGCCCTTTATGGAACCTTAATTGAGTAAAAGAAATATACTCGAGGTTATTTGCTAGTTCGGTGGATATAAATTAATCGGCATAGTGATTGTGTTAGCAATGTTTGAGCTACACGATGGATTAAAATATGCATGTGTCCTTCAATTAGCGGATCAGCACATTAATTAAGCAAGAAAAAGTGAATGTCGGCCATCGAACTTCTCTGCTAGCTCTTGGCGTTTGCGTGCAAACTGAAAAGCAGCGCAGCAACAAGCAACAAGCGACAACAAAGTTGAGCGCTACACAACGTCGTCGTACGTGGCAAGGAGCCAACTCGATACGGACTCTGGCGCCGGGTCAACAACGTACCAAACGGATATCACATTATTGCCAGTATTTGACATAAGAGCAAAAAAATTAACAATTTCTGCGTCACTGTGGCAGGTTCAAATATAGTTTGGATTCGTCTACCTTGTGGCCGCATCCCGCATCGTTGACTAGCTGTTATATTTTTGAGTATGATGTTCTTTTAAATTCAGTGTTCTTATAAATTCAGATTCTCCAGAGAAGGTAAAAGAGTGCTGCAACTTCGCCAGGCTAACAAAAAAGACTCCTGAATCTTAAAATTTTCCGATCCCTCCATCAGATCAACCACGCAGATTGTACAAAACTGACAGAAATTTGCCCGATTTCTACCTAGCCTGACTGAAATCAGGTGAATCCTAGCGGCCAGAATTTTGTCACCCAAAATTTCCGGGCTCGTGATGTCTCGCCATGAACTGATCTTAATCGACTCCCTATGACACTACTAGACTCTATGCTTTGCTAAATTACTGTGGAACTAAGCGGAAGGAAGGTTAGTTTCCCCAGAGCTGCAGCTGCGTGTCTTCCAGGTCACTGAGGTAATGCAGCTGCTCGATGCTGGGCTTCTGGTGGCCGCCGCCGCCGCGCTGGGGCTGCGGGGCTGCCGCCTGCCACTGCGTCGCGTAGCTGCCGCCATTTGCAAGGTCGCCACCGTAGGTCATGGCGAGGGGCTGGGCTGGCGTCACGTTGGTGAAGTTGTCGCCACTACTGCCCATGGTGTACGAGGGGGCTGCCGGTGGCGCGTTGATGAAGTTGCCTCCGACGACGCCGCCGGTGCCCATGGCGAGGGAGAGCGGTGGTGGCGAGTGGACGAAGGTGCCGCTGCCGCCCATTGCGAAGGACCCGCCGCCGCTGCCCTGGGCGCCGTGCGCCGCCGGCGTGTCCATGTAGTTGAGCCCGGCGTCGGCGGAGGGATACTCGAATGGCACCATGGCGAGGCGAGACTCGTCGCCGCTCCACATGGCGAGATTATTGGACTGAGAAGCGCCCGTGCCCAGCACCTGCTGCATCTGGTAGCCAGAGGGCACGCCGAAGTAGCCGGCGCGGGAACACTGGAAGCCGTAGCCGTGCTGCATTGCGCCGGCGTCGCGCGGTTGGTACTGCTGGTGGTAGGCGTCGGCGAGGTGGCCGCTGTGGTTGTCGCTGGTGCCGTACATGTCCGGCGCCATCTGCTGGTAGTAGCCATCCATGCCCGCGCCGCTGCTGCTGGTGCCCTGCTGGAAGCCGTACCCAGCTTGCTGCATGCTGGCGGCGCTGCTGCCCTGCTGGAACTGGAAGCCGTCACTGCCCCACATGGCCTGGTGGTCGCTGGCGTCGCCGTTGCCCCCGGGCGCGGGCAGCAGGTAGTAGTCGTCGTCTTTGGCGGCGGCGGCGGCGAAGTTGAGCGGCGCCACCTCCTCGAGCACGACCCCGGCGCCGGCGTCCTCGCCTTCGCCGACCGGCAGGCCCAGCGCCCTCCGCCGTTCGTCCGTGGCCCGTATCGCGGCGTCGACGGCGTCGAGCAGGCGTCGCGCCTCCTCCGTCGTGTCGACGCCGTCCAGCGCCTTGTCCCAGCGCGCGAGTCCGTCGGGCCCACCCTGGCGCACGCGGGCGAGCTTGGCCTCCTCCTTGCCGAGCTCGGCGAGGAGGTACCCCCGGTGCGCGTGCCGCGCGCGCACCTCCGGATCCAGCGCGCGGTACCGCGCCAGCACGCCCTCCCTCGACTCCCACACGTCCGCCGCGCCCGCGCCGGCGTCCCCTTCCGCGGCCGTGACGACGAGCGCGACCTCGACGCCGCAGAGCACGCCGAGCTCGACCGCCTTTTTCTTCAGCCCCTCCTTGCGCTTGCCGAACGTGGCGACCCGCAGCCTGCGGTTCGCAATGAGCCCCATGGAGACCTTGCGCCTCCCCATCGCGCCTTCGCTGCTTCTCCTTCCTCCGCACGCTACCTCGCTCTCCTCCCTCTTCCTCGTCGCCGCGCTGCGCTAGCAATTGGTTGCTTGTTGTTGTCGAGGCAAAGGCAGGGCGCGAGGGCGGCGTATATATAGGAGGCGCCGGGGGCCACGGACCGGACGCGCACGCCGCAGGTAGCTACTGGCTAGGGGGAAGGCTAGCGCCTGGGCCTTCGTAGGCTTCCATATGAACGCTGCGCCAATCGGAGGCTTCCATAGGACCTTCCAATCGGGAAAAAACTTCCGTGCAGCACGGCTGCAAATCGCCCTTCGTGCAGCCCCGGCACGGATGTGCTCCGCGTGGACGCTCAGGCAATCCGACGCCTGCTACTCGCTGAGCTCCCACGCGGGCGGGCGCTCGGCTCCTACGCAACTTTTAGGCTTGCAGCGATCGGCTTACACACGCAAGACTCAACATATATGCATCGGCTTCAGAGGCATCATATTGCCGCCGCCGCCGCCGGACTCGCAATGGAGTTGCACCAGCCTTGTGCCCTAGCCGCCGCAGCCATCGTCGTGCTCACACCTAGCAGCTGCCATGGAGGTTGAAGTTGTTGCTGCCGTCAGAAGGGACCTTGTAGCCGGTGCAGATGCATTTGATTCTTCAGGCACCGGTCGCCGTGACCATGATTCAGACAATATTTTGAATCTTTGTACTTCCATCTGCATGCAGCGCAAATGCATTCCATCCTTCAAACACTATTATGCTCTGCAGATTGCAAAGGAGTTTTAGCTGCAGAAACATGCTCTAGATTTCTAAAAACAAGGCATCTCTAGATTTCTGAATCAGCACAACCATCCAAATGTGACAGAACTCAGTCCACCAGCTCTACACCATGAGCAACAGCAGAAGGTAAGGAAAAAAGAACCAAGAGCACATCATGAACTCCCGTGCAACCTTCCGGGTCGGGGTGGGAAAAGCTGATTGCAGCGACCCCGGAGGCAAGCCAATCCACTGCAGTCGTACGAGCGTGCGCCCTGGTGGCGGAACGCAGCGACGGGGAGGGGCAACAGCCCGGCAGAGTGGGGACGTCCCTCGACGCGAGGTCGGGTTTTGGGGACGATGACGACGCCGACAGACGCGAGGACGACGACGCGGCGGCGCCGTCACGGCACAGATCAATGTCACGGCGATGGCGGCGGGCAGGGAAAAAGAGCCGCATCTATCATTCGATCGAGCCGAGCCATCATCATTCGAGCCGAACGTCATCGGAAGGAGCCTCTTCGTCGCATGCGTCGGATACTTTAGCTGTGCACGTGGCGCACATCAGACGTGGGGCTGCACGGGGGTCGATTTGCAGCCCTGCTGCACAGAAGTTTTTTCATCCAATCGGAGCGGCATCTGGGAGATTTGCTTGCCAAAACTGCTGCGCCTAAGATTGCAAGTGAGGCGGACCGCGGGTACCCACCAGCCGTCCGCATACGCCGCCAAAATAATGTGGGCTGATGCGGCTGCTCGCGTTCCACCGCGCGCTGGTGCGGGCTCGTGCGGCGGCCCGCATATGCCCGCAGGAGCTACACGCGCATGCACGCCGGCAGGCGGCAGCAGGCACCGTTTATTCAAGTTAATCAAGCACGCCATGCACGGCACTTCGGCAGTACGTGTCCGTCTACAGTCAGACACACGAAAGCTCTCTTATGCACAAATCAAAAGGTGTAGCAGATATAATCCTGAATTGCAAGAACAATTTGCCACTCATGGTACAAGCTGTCATGCGTCAAGCAATAAACACTAGCATTCTCGGCAAGAAACCAGACCTGTGCTTGCTTCCTCCTTTCATGTCCCCTTATTGCCTCTTCCTCTCGACGTGTTGTGGCAGCGGTGGCCCTTTATGAGGAGCCCAATGCAAGGCCACGACCCTCGATGTCAGGTTCTCGTCTGTAGGTAAGTACTGACAGACCGTCACAATGCAAGTGGTGATGTGCTGCTCGTGCAAGGCACAAGCGCGTGCACCGGTGCCGGCGCCAAATCATTCCTTCATGATGCAGGAAACTGCAGCGATGGAGACGCATCACGCATGCACGGGGAGCGGGAGTAGAAGCAGGAGGCAGCAACGTCGACGATGACGACAAGCTCAGGGGGAGCATGGGTCGAGCCGGCGCTGGAGCTGGGGTTCACCGTGGCGACGACGACGGCGGCGCACAGAAAGGGAGACGCGGTTTATGCGGCGCCGCCGGGTTTGTGCGGGTTACCCGCATAATCCGCTTCAACGTTGTGGGCTGGTATGCGGGATTTTGTGGGCTTGCGGCGCTGTGTGGCCCAGCGGGCGCACGGTGTGGCCCGCCACCGCTTGCAACCCTAGCTGCCCCTGCAGGGATTGCAACTTTGCAAGGTGATGTAGAGGAAGCTTCCTAGGGTCCTTGCAAGAACGTGGAGAGCTCACCTTCCCTAATTTGTGTTCTTCGATAGCCATTTGAACGCGGGCTTGTGTACTTTTGGAAGTTCGGAAATTTGGTTTTTGGGAGCTTATTACGACATTGAACGTTGTTTAACTTTTGCTTCAAAATGCTACACAGTCGTTGTTTAAATTTTGACTAAATCTCATGTGATCGAACTGTGCTGCTGCAGTGACGAAAACATGGCAAACTGCAGCGAGATAATGATGGCACAAGGCGATGGGCGAGGTTGGGAGCAGGAGGCAAGGTGAGACTAGTGTTATAGTACAAAATGTTAAATGGTAAATGACTTAGCTTTTAGCTAGTTATCGGGTTAAATGGCTACTTAAACGTCTTAAGTGGACGAGTAAACAGAAACTGATAGTTAAACTGACAATTTTTGAGAAGTGTACTCATTGAACACGTTGTTAACTTCTGTTTGAAAGCTACACGATGGTTTAAACAACCTTCTAAACAGCCTAAGACGATGAAAGAGAAATTGGTAGCTGAACAAATGATTTTTGGGAGTGTAGTCATTGAACGTTGTTAACTTAAGTTTGAAACCTACACGGTCCTCTAAATTATGATTAAGCTAGGCTAATTCTGATAGGGAGCAGAAAATAGAGAGATGGTTCAGACTTCAGAGATGTTCTTTTGTTTCTTGACGGAGGATGTCGCCAGGCGGTGAGGGATGCCCAGGGGAGGAAACACATGGCAGTGCGAGAGATGATGGCACAACCCTGGCCGTTGGATCGGCGGACAAGATTTTTTTAACAAACACGCACGAGATCATGCCTATTTCAATGATAAAGTCGAGAATTTACGGACAGCTACCGGCACAAAAGTTTAACAGTGAGAAATTACACAAAATAGGTCTTTGGCTCCCGTCATTGCCAGGCCGCCACTTTAATTTTTTATCTTTGTCAGGATCCTGGTCGGCGATGCTTCATGGTCATTAAATATTCGTGCATTTCTTTCCTTCCGTATTTCCGAGATCACCAGCAAGATGAGGCTGTGGATGATGGCCTTGCATGAGGTGTGCGGCGTCGTCGCTTTGATGTTGGCCCATCATTCTAAGGGGGTGTTTAGTTCACCCCCTCTCTCCTCTATTTTGCATAATACGCATTTTTTAATGTATTTTTTCTCTCTGTGGCACACGACCCAATGCATAAAAATACTATACATAACAACATCTAAACACCCCCTAAGGTGTTTGTGTTTGGGTTCCACTCGGTCGGTTGAATGCATGGCTGTCCTGTTCAGGATGCTACGAGGCTCCAAATCTTCTTTATTCATGTAGCAACCAGGGATGAAAACAATCGGAACGGATAATACCTTTTCATATCCTCATTCACTTTTTTTGTCGGATATGGAGCGGAGCGGATATTATGCGGACATGAATATGGTTGCGGATTTTTTCGGATATCGGAGATGGTGCGGAGTCGGAACGGTATCGGAGTGGACACAAATTAATATAGTCGGATAATACGTGCTCATGTGCAGAATTTTATTGTGATATTAATTCATCCACCAAAGCCATTAGGTAGCAACAAAAAATATTTAACTTATAATTCACAAATCACATCCAAAATAATCTTTGCATTTGGCACTAACACTTCCTACTTGATGACAAACAAATATTATTGTAGTTCTAATTTCAAACTTAGTAGAGAGTGAAAACATAAAACAAAATTACATAATTGTTGTATTGTTTGGGTTGATCGTTAATCATGTTGGGTTTGCTAGAGTAGTCGGATATCCTATTATAAGGTTCGGATAATCCGCGTTCAATTATCGGATAACGCATATCCATCGGATTTCGCTAGAACCATATCCTACTCCACATCCGCACACAATAGGATTGGGATTATCCATATTCACGCGGATGTCAAAAATACTTCCCCATATCCGCAAAATTCATATTCGAATAAGATCGGATGCGGAAATTATCCACTCCATTTTCACCCCTGGTAGCGGCAATCTACTAGGTGATGATGAGTTGTCTCCTGCGTTTATCAACAAAGATGGCACCACTGGCTGTAGGGCCATCCATGCAGAACACACCTGATTTTGTACATGAACGTGAAGAGCTCACCTTACCTAATTTGTTCTTGAAAGCCATTTGAACGCTGACGCTGACTCCTATACACTTGGAAGTTTGGAAAAATGATTTTTGGGACATTGAACTTTTGTTTGAAAGCTTCACCCGATCTTTTAATTTTTTATTAAGCCATGTGATGGAACTGCTGCAGTAATATTAGCCTCTTCTGAAGCGGCGCAGGGATGGTGCAGAGACGGTGAGAGACGCCCCGACGGGGTGAAAGCATGACAGATTGGCAATACAGCGAGACAACGGCGGCACGCGACCATGGTCGAGGTCGGGAGCAGGACAAATGTAAGGATCGATGAGAGAGATGAATTGAAACTTTTTTAATTTTTATGAAAAACAACCTTAGCCTACTGTACTAGTGTTGTCTAAACCTAGAATCTGACGGAATGTCAAGACCACACTAAGCCGAGTCCTTAACCAAGAAAGAACAAGAAATGACAACTTGAATGTAAATGCTTGAAAGGAAATGCGGGAAAGTAAAGAGAGGGCATGAAGACAACCAGATTTTTTTCCTGTGGTATCGAGAAGTTGACGCTCCCCCTAATCCACGTTGGAGCACTCACTAAGAGTATAGCTTCATCTTGATCCACCAAGAACCAAAAGCTCCACTAAGAATACCCTTTCTCCATCTCCGGAACGGCGGGTTTTAATCACTGTGTATAACCTTGTATCTTGGGGCTCCCACAATCACCAAGAGCTCACCAAGACCTCCTCCAATCACCAAGACCAAACACCAAGGGTAACAAGCCACCAAGCCTTCACTTGATCAAACACTAAGCCTTACTCAAGCTAGATGCACACTAAGTGGATGAACTAGCTCAAATTCACTCTAGATCTTCACAATTCACACAAGTGGCTCCTTGCAACTCTCATGAGGTGTATCAGCTTGCCTGGGTCTAAAGAGCAGCCTTGAACTCGACCAAGGGGGTATATATAGGCTAGGCACCAAGAACTAGCCGTTGCTCAACCACTCTTTAGAAAACATAAACGGCGTATATTCCGTCATATGCAAAAGTTCCATCGGCGTATCATACTGTCGGTTTTTTATACCGGCTAGCCTACTATGGGGGGTCCCTAAGTAGTCGAGTTGTTCGTGAGGGCCTCGCCGGAACCAGAAGCATGATGGTGAACACGAGACGATTTCGACAAGTTCAGGCCGCCTCGAGTAGAGAGCGTAATACCTTACGTCCTGTATGGTGGATCTTCTCGTATTGATGGTTATGATTTTACAAGGGGTCCCTGCCTCACCTTATATACTCGGGAGACAGGGTCTATAAGGCAAGAAATACAAACTCCTAGTCGGATACAATACACAGAGTCCTAACATGAGTAGGCCGGGTTGTTTTCCAGTACCCGACTAGTTTCCTTAAGCTGTAGGCTTCTTCCTTGTAACTGTCAGAGTTGCCGGCCCATTTCCTAGCGGGCCTGTAGCCCATGAGGACTCCCATGGATCTTGGACCGTCAAGCCCCCGAGCGTCTTCATGTCTTCACGTCTGCCGAGTTGTTTCTCAATAGTTTTAGCATCAGCCGAGTTGTTTCCTCGTCGTCTTGCTTGTTGAAAACCTTCAGAAGTGAACATGATGTGCTCCTTTGCCGACTTCTTTTGCAGCCAGCCCCCGGGCCTTGGTTTATGAACCAAGGTTGATGCAAAAACTTTCCCATTTACTATAATGGTGTCCAGCTTTTGAAAAAAGATGGACCCATTATGGGTCTAGCCCCCGAGCCTAGAAATGTTTTCAAGGATTAAAAGCAATTCCAGGGTCTTTATTGAAAAAACTTTCCAAAAAATATACTATTTCCCCCCAGCCCCCAAGCTTAAAGCAGATGACAATAAGCTTAAAGACTTTTGTTGAAATAGGTATATTCTTTGGTGTGGAAATAAATCCCATTAAGCATCAGCCCCCGAGAATGAAAATTCATCGGAAAATAACCTAGCTCGTTAGAAAATGCCGCACAAATATGCATCTGGTTTGTAACCGTGAATACATAAGTGTTGGCGTATTTTGGAAAACGGGTTTTGAAAAATACGCTTAGGGTTACCACTTCAATCTTATAAGACAGAGGGTGAACCGTTTGTATTCTCCTCCCCGCCGCCGTCGCTTTCACAATTGAAATCCTCAAATCCTTTTCGCCTCCGCGCTCAATCCCCAATCCACTCGAGCCCCGTCCGAGAGTCAATCCAAGGCCTCGTCTGGCAGGATGGGTCGGAAACCTGCTTCCAGCAAGCCTACTGAGAGCAAAACTGCCATGAGCAAAAAAAATCTAAGATCCCAATCACAGATATGCCAGTATACAAGAACACCCACGCGCCTGCTCTCGTCTGGAAACCATCCAAGGCATCGGACGAGATGGTGCAAGGTCTTGTAGATCAAGGCTACCTGCTGGAGAAATCAATCTCCTATTGGCGCACCGACGTCGGTAAGGCCTGGCCTTTTGAAGAAATCCACGAAATCGTGGTTTTTGTTGCTTTCTATGAACGCGGATTCGCCCTCCCCGCTCATGATTTTTCTCCGAGGGCTTCTCTCCTATTATAAATTAGAATTGATTCAACTCAATCCCAATTCCATTCTTCAAGTTTCCCTCTTTATCCATCTTTGTGAAACCTTCTTGGGGATCGATCCCCATTTCAATCTTTTTCGCTGCCTCTTCCGTGTGAAATCCACCCTAGACAAAGTAGTCGGTGGAGCCGGATTTCAGCTTCGTCAGGGGATGAAGAACGTGTACTTTGATTTCAAGATGAACGATTCCATTAAGGACTGGAATGATAAGTGGTTCTATGTAGAGAACTAGCCCCCTAGACTTTGCAAACACTCCGGTCATCTGCCTCGTCCGCAAGACTCATGGAATGAATCTCTCGATAGAGACAAGGTTGATGGAATCGCCAGGCTATTGAAGATGATCGCTGCTTTGAAGGATCAAGGCCTAACCGCCATCGGGATCGCCAGTTCCTTTCTGCGCCGGCGCGTACAACCCTGCCAGAAGCGGGTGCACGCTGGCTATGAATATACTGGCCCCAAAGACCTGACCAGGATCTCGTCCAGCGATTTATCGTCAGATGAAGTCGTCGTCCGGGTCCAGGCCTCTTCATGGATGCCCAGGATCTGCCACGTCGAGTACCCAAGTACTCGACAAGTCATCCCTCGCTATTGGTAAGCTCGAAAACAATCCGAGTACCATTTATGATATACACCTTCTTGCTTCTTGACAACTAATTAATTCCTGTGTTATCCAATGCCAGGAATTGCGGACCAGACTTGCTTCCTCGCCTCCGGAAGTAACAGAGAACCAATCCGGGTTGCCTGGATCTCCCCCACCCCCGCAAACTGGTGAAAGCTCTGGGAAAGGGAAGAAGAAGGCAGCACCAGATATGGACGAAGTAATTCTGGAGGAAGGATCCTCGTCTGATGATGATGATGCACCCCGACCACCTCCTGGGAAAATACTCAGGCAAGGAGGATCAGATCTGAAAAGACCTAGTGCTGAAGATGCCCCAAGTCCACCAATCCCCAAGAGGAAACGGGCTCTGCGGAAGAAACTATCTCCTTCACTAGAGAAATCATCTGATACTGTTCTTGATGAAGCGGAGGCACTTGAAGCAGAGCCTGAAACCAATGTGGAGATTCCTGTGGGAGTCCCACTGCATTCATCTCCACCCAAGGTACCCCAATTGTCTTGTTTGCAAAAAATCTTGGTCTTTGCCTCTTGCCGAGTTGTTTTTTAACTTGAATGTATGACTGCAGGAACCTCAAGAAGAAGAACCCGCTCATTCGGAAGAGCCTCAAGGACCTCAAGACAATCCGTCTGGAGGATTTGACTTCGTTGTGAATGAGCCTGAATTCAACATGGAATTTGCCAGGTAAATGACCCAACTTAATGGAGCCAAATTCTGAAATGCGAATATTTCTAATCTTCAGTTGTTATGCAGCCGTCCGCCTACTCCTGCTCCTACAGATGTACCAAAGACTCCAATCTTGGAAATAGGAGGAGGAGAAAGGCCAAGCCCCCAAGCATCTCCACAGCTCCACCGCCAAGTACAAAGCAACAACGTCACACTGCCAGCCCAAGTTCTAGAACAAGCCGCTCCGGGTACTTCAGCCTCTGGGTCATGGTCCAAAGTCACAGAAAGTATCCGGATGGCAAGCCTTCAGACTAAGGAATTGGACGCCGCCACAGGCCTGATGAAGGAGACTGGAATTGAAGAAATCATTCGGGAACAGAAGAAACCCCGTGAGCCTTCACCAGAGCCATTCCAGATCTTCACTGGTACATTAGGCGTCAATGCAAGCGAAGATGAAAACGCCTTCCTATTCAACTCGGAAGTGGACCACGAGGATCTGGAGAAGGCTGTCGTGCTGTACAAACAACTCTCCAAGCTCACAGAGGTTAGTAGAAATAACGTAGTATTGTAGATACTTATCTCCTTTGTACTGTAATCAACCCTGCCTCCTTTATTCTGGATGTAGAGTATACTTGTACGATCTCAACAGAAATCTGAGATGCTTCGGAGAGCCAGCACGTCCATCGCATGCGCCGAAAAGGCCACAGCCGATCTGGCCAAGGGGCAAGCAACCTGGGACCAAGAACGTGCCCAATTGCGCCGAGAACTGGATGAGACCTACAAGAAAATTAACTTGTACCAAGACCAGCGCGAGGACATCGTCGAGAAGAATAAATCTTTACGACAGAAACTCTCAGGTGTGTACGCCGAGTACTTATTCTCTATCTGTACTGATCATATAATGAATAGAATATGATGTGTTGTCTGCAGAGAGTGACAAGCGTGTTAAAGCTCTGAAGACCGAGTTCATCGATATGAAGAACCGCTTTTATCGGGAGTAAGAGCGCGCAATCCAGGCGGAGCGGCGGGAGACGGAGTGCATGGCGGATCTTGCTGAAGAGCAGAAGATGCGCCAGCATGCCGATGCCAACTTATTGAAGACCTGACCAAGATCCACGACCAAGAGGCTGAAATCCAGGCTTTTCGCTTAGAAGTCAATCGTCGTGGCACAGAAATTGAGTCTTGGAAAGAAGCCGCCCTGCCATTGGTTGATGTATATGCAAAAGTACCCGCAGGAAGTGTTGCTTCTCCTCTCCTTGATCGCCTTCGAGCAACTCCTGGGCAAGTGAAGGTGTATTGCCAACGGATCGCCCGTTCGTGTACTAAGCAAGTACTCGGGGTTGTCCGGTCATGGTTCCCTTCACAGCCGCTAGGTGTTACTGAAGGAAGAATCAACCCGGCTTGTACCCGGGCCATGTATGATACCTACATGGAGGAGGAGAAGGACACTGTAGAGAAAATTGTATCTCGTCTTAAGTTCTAGGATTTCTTGTGTAAGAAAACCTTTGTAATGAACTTGTATTCAGATGTAAATACTTAGTGCTTTATTAACAAAAAGTATCTGTTTATCTGATTGTGTGCGCCCGATCTCTCTGTGTGAACAAAGAGTAGATGGCATTTGAATGTAGTCTTCCTGGATTGTTTTTAAATAACCCGACTAGATTCAAAATAAATGCGCCCGATCTTTCTGTGTGAAACAGAAAGTAGATGGCTTTTTTGAACGCAACCCTATGCTGGATTGTTTTTAAACAACCCGGGATGAGTCAAAATAGATGCGCCCGATCCTTCTGTGTGGAATAGAAAGTAGATGGCTTGTTTGAATGCAGCCCTTTTCTGGACTGTTTTTAAACAACCCGGGATGATTCAAATTTGTAAGATTGTATCTGAATTCCAGGCTTGAAGATAATGGAATATTGACACTTTATTATCATTGGGCTAAGAAGCCGATATCAGTACATAGAAAGGACTGACTTTTATTGACTCTTGATAAACTCTAATAACTTCTTTAAGGGTAAAAACGCGGCAAGTGCTCAATGTTCCAAGCATTGGGCACCTCTGTTCCGTCTTCCCGTTGTAGCTGATAAGTACCCGGACCGATGACCCTTGATACTATAAACGGACCTTCCCAAGGAGAGGACAGCTTGTGCTGATCTTTTGTACTCTGAATTCTCCGAAGAACCAAATCACCAATGTTGAATGACCGTATTTGGACGTTTTGGTCATGGTACCTCCTGAGTTCTTGCTGGTACTTGGTTGTCCTGATCAACGCGGCTAGCCTCGCCTCTTCTAGCATGTCCACATCCTCTGCCCTACTTTGCTCTGCTGCTTCCTCCGTGTAGTTTTGAATTCTTGGAGCATTGTACTCAATGTCCACCGGAGTACTGCTTCTGAGCCGTAGACCAGAAAGAAAGGTGATTGCCCCGTCGCGCGGCTGGGCTGGGTTCTAAGCCCCCATACCATGGCTGGCAATTCTTGCACCCACTTGCCGCCGTACTTTTTGAGTGGTTCATAGAGCCTTGGCTTGAGTCCTTGAAGTATGAGGCCGTTAGCTCTCTCAACTTGTCCATTGGTTCACGGATGCGCCACTGATGCATAGCGGACTTGTTGACACCGGATTTTCGCACCTGACATGCTGAATCAGATGGTGACGTGGTGAGGTTGAGACTGCGCAGTGGGTCCGTTGAATGGTCAAACAGAAGATGACAGAGAAGGAAGCCGATGCTGAAGAGGAGTCCGACGAAACAAGAAGTTCGATCTGATGATGGAAGAAGGGCGTGTCGGCTAAGAAGGAAGTGTATCAGATGCGGGGACTATTTCCTTTTCAGAAGGCGTTTGGGAGTCCCGTTTTATGTTAAGCTTAGTTTACTTAGTTCGCAAGTTAGTCTGGTCCGATCAGGACTCTCCATGACCAGGGTATAAATATGAGCCCTCGTCCATTGTAAAAAATTATTCTCACAATCAATACAACCCGGCTTCACGCCAAAAACCCTAGTAGTAGTTATCGACGAAGCTCATTGGTGGACGGGCTGCATCAGTTCTGATCTCCGGCTTACCAGTAAGTTAGTCAATTTATCGAACTAGTATAGGCTTTGAATTGAGGCGCATCGCCCTTTCTCGTTTATACTGTTCAACCGATTTATCTCTGGATAATCAAGATTGATATAGATTCCCTACGTCGGAGCTAGATCAATATTGATTATTCAACAGATTATCGTTTATCGAACTGTACTTTAGCCTAGATTCCCTACGTCGGAGCTAGGTATCAAGATTAGGCTAGATTCCCTACGTCGGAGCTAGAATAATCTTGGTTACTAAAGGCAGTTTTTGCGGTTTGTTTGGAGTTGCTAGATTGGTTTAGATCTACGCCATGTGAATCAATTCTACTTCTTCAACGGCTTTGAGCATTGGTCTTGGTCCGATTTAAGCAATATTTATCTTACAGCATCGTTCTAGGTCCGATCCTGCTTTGTGGTTTAATCTAGTTGTTCTTTGAGTATTGCACTGGTGTAGATTCCCTACGTCAGAGCTGGATCTTTGTAATACGCTCAGATTAATCTTTGATTGTCATGTTTGGTTTAGATTCCCTACGTCGGAGCTAGATTCATCTTGATTAGTCAAAGGAAGCTTTGGTTATGCCTTATTGTTATTTGAATGTTAAGTGTGGTTTAGATTCCCTACGTCGGAGCTAGGTCATGCTTGATTATTTGATAGCATATCTTAGAATCAGAACGATCCTGTTAATGTTTTATCCGCTTATTTGCTTAATATGGTCAACACCTGTGCGAGCATCTTGTTTAATTGACAGGTTGATGAGTTGAGTTTGACTGTCTAGCTATCTGATTTGATCATAGCTGGAGAAATCTAGATTCCCTACGTCGGAGCTAGATTTCTCTGAAAAAGTTATGGTCCGATTGGCTAGTTAGATGGTCCGACAAGATGAGTCAAACTGGCAATTAGGCAAGATGGACAATGTATCGGCTTACACTTTGATTATTTGATATCTTGTTTCAAGACACAGCTGATCCATTACTTTACATATTGGCCTTGTTTTATGCTTTACTTTATTATTCAAAGGCTGATCTGTTATATCAATCAAGGTCCGATTCTGAGGTCCGATTCGGTGTCTGATTGAGGGGTCCGGATCCTGATTGGTCCGATTTTGGTCCGATTCTGAGGTCCGATTTGGTGTCTGATTGAGGTCCGATTACTCGGTCCGATTGACGTCATCAATGAAGTCCGATTTTGAGGTCCGATTGGTATCGACCGACACGTGTCTGATTGGGTCTTGGCTAAAATTCGACGTTACTCCATCGTCTGAAATAGAGCCGGCACAATCAAAGAGCAATTTAACTGTTTTATCCCCTTGTCAATTTCAGGTCAAATTGACTGGCACGCTGCGAACCTGAACTGGAGTGTGGGCTGGCACTGGAGTGAAGCAGATCTCCCTGGTCTTCGTGTGCTGGAGGATACAAACGCCGATTTTCCGCGTCAACACATTTTTGGCACGCCCAGTGGGACACGAGAAACAAATTCCAAGATGTCGTCGTCTGATGCTGAACAAGAAGCTGCAGCAAGACTTGCTGCTGAAAAAGAAGCTGCTGAAAAGGCCAAGAATGACAAAAACAAGACGCCTGAGGCGGCCATTCCAATTACGAAGGCCGATCTGTCTAAAGCTCAATTGGATGCAGTTCAGGCTCAAATTGATGCATTTGAGAAGCTCTGTCTTGGCCAGTTTGGGCGTAATCGTTCAGGCCCTATACTCAAAGGTCCTCTCCCAGATCCAGAGTTGATCAAGAAGACAACTGAAGCTCGGGAGTACCAGGTCAACATGACAGAGATGATTCACCAGGCTGTTCATCATGCATTGATCAATCAGTCAGGCACCTTGGTGAATTCTTTGGATAATCTCATCAAGAAGGCGGTGGATGATGCTATTTGCTTGAAAGGTCCAGTGTTTATATCAGATTCTGCAGGGGCATCAGGATCAGGGAAAGGCAAAGAGACTGAGGCAATGACCGTTGCTCCGCAGATTCCGATTGCCCCACCACCTCCTATTGAACTGGCCAACGGTTTTCTGTTAATGGCCGATGGATCTATTGTCGGCCCACATGGAGAAAAATATGCTAGAACTCTGAACGAACAAGAAAAGCAACCTGCAGCTGCAAGACTACATGCAGAGATTCCTTCACATCAGCGTATGGTTGGTGATTACAATAATTATATGATGGATATAGCTGATGGGATGCCAACTAGAAGTCAACAGTTCGATTGGTCACAGAAAATAGCCAAGGTGATCCAGAATCAATTCGGCTTGAAGCCTAAGGATGAAGCAAGGTTGTATCGGAACCCGTACCCGTCTTACTTTGATGCAGTGCCACTTCCTCCGCGTTACAGAGTGCCGGATTTCTCCAAATTCTCCGAGCAAGATGATATGACCACAATTGAGCATGTCAGTCGATTCTTGGCTCAGTGTGGTGAGGCTGCTTCAGAGGAGGGACTCAGGCTTAGATTTTTCCCTCTGTCACTGTCAGGGCCGGCGTTTACCTGGTTTACGTCGTTGCCAGCAGGATCAGTCACAGGATGGTCCGATATGGAGAAGCAGTTTCATAAATACTTCTTTTTCGGTCTCAACGAGATGAAGATTTCCGATTTGATTGCTGTCAGGTAGAGAAACGATGAGACCGTCAAGGAGTATATTCAACGGTTCCGTGACACCAGGAATCGGTGCTATAGTTTGAAGCTATCTGATATGCAATTGGCCGAGCTTGCATTCCAGGGTTTGCTCACGCCGATCAAAGAAAAGTTTTCTGCTCAGGAGTTTGAGACGTTGGGACAACTGGTTCAGAAGGTGTCAGCTCATGAGGTCCGGTATCAAGAGATGAAGCGTATAAAGTTTTCTAAACAAGTATCTTATCTCTCTGATGCTGAAGAGGAAGCTGATGTCAACATAGCTGAATGGACCAAATCCAAGAAGCCAGTGTCGCTCCCATGGATCAAGCAGAACCCTGAGAAGTTTGGATTTGATATAACAAAGGCCGATAAGATTTTTGATTTGCTACTCAGTGAGAAGCTTATTCAGCTTTCTCCAAATCATTCTATTCCATCGGCCGATGAATTGAAAAAATGCAAATATTGCAAATGGCACAATTCAACTTCTCACGAGACCAATGAATGCAAGGTGTTCAGGAGGGAGATCCAATTGGCTATTGAATCAGGCAAGATCAAGTTTGAAGACAACAAGAAAGCCATGAAGATCGACGGTCATCCTTTTCCGAATAACCTTGCTGATTTCTCCTTTTCCATTAATATGGTTAATGCTGATGAGAAGGGGAAGTTTAAGGTGCTTACATCGGACCACGCCAAGAGTTCTGGTGCCGTTGATCCTGCAGTTCAAGTTACCGTTGAAGAGCTGCGGAGGAATCATCAGGCGTTTGGGCGAGAATCTAATGCTCCTGGTGGATATCGGCCGTGTGTAACTTCCCAGATGTTGATTAATAAGTACAAAAGACAGCAGGCAGCAGCCCGAGCATGGGAAGAGCGCGAGGAACGACGACGTCGGAGGCGCGAGTATCAAGCAAGGCGGCTTGATGAAGAGTTTGATGATCAGCGCCGACGTGATGACAGGTTCGATGGCCGACGCCGATATGATGACAGGACCGATGACAGGCGTTGGTTTGATGATAGAATCAATGATCGTCGTCACTACGGTTATAGGTCCGATTGGCATATAGACAGGCGTCAAGGTTACGACCGATATGATCAGGATGATGATCACTGGGGGTGTCCTTTCTTCGTATTCTGCTGGAACGAGAAGCTTAGACTGCCATCAAAAGCAGATTGTCCTGAATGCAGTTTCTAGTATGAAGAATACAGAGCTTCCAAAAGAGGTCAACGATCAGTTCATGAACGGATCGGCGTCAGGATTGATGATCATCATCGAGGAGATGAAGGCCGAGTTGATGCTCATGGCCGTAAAAATATCGAAGGCCAGGTTGATGCTCTTGGCCCTGAAAAAATTGAAGAAAAGGCTCCAGTTCGGAATCGGATTAATGAACCTCAAATGAAGCCTGGACAGTGGTGCCCGTCAGGGATTTCTAGGTCCAAAAAGAGACGCGTGCAACGCTTGCGCTATCATGAGCAGATTCAGGAGCAGGAATTGGCAAAAGAAAAGAAGACATGGCACGTCAAGATGGCCAATGATGATGAAGCAAGCACATCGGCCGCAATAAACATGGTTTTGATGTTGCCTTTTGATTTTGCTGCTCCTGATGAACAGGACGATGATGAGGTCAATTATGAACTGGAGGAAGACGCTGCATGCTTGGTTCTGGATTCAGAGAAAGCTATCTTTGAGAAACCAAATGCAAATGGGTATCGGCATCTGAAGCCTCTGTACATCAAGGGATACGTTGATGGGAAGCCAATGACCAAGATGTTGGTTGATGGAGGAGCTGCAGTCAATCTCATGCCTTATTCCACGTTCCGCAAATTGGGAAAAGGGATTGATGATCTAATCAAGACCAATATGACGCTCAAGGACTTTGGCGGAAACGTTTCAGAGCCTCGGGGGGCAATTCATGTTGAATTGACCATCGGCAGCAAAACATTGCCGACTACCTTCTTTGTGATTGATGGCCAAGGTTCTTACAGCATGCTCCTCGGGCGAGATTGGATTCATGCCAATTGTTGTATCCCATCCACGATGCACCAATGTTTGATTCAATGGCAGGGCAATAATGTGGAGATCNGATTCGGTAGCATTGCTACAGCTGAATCAACGATTTGGGAGTTTGAAGGAATTGAATGCCTGTCAGGAAAAACATGGGATGGTGACTTCCTCAAGGTGTCCGATCAAGGACTACAGTCGGTCTAAGCAGTCAGCTCTGAAACTTTATTTTAAATAGCTGATTTGGTTGCCGATCATTGTGGACCTAACATTAATGCTGCTGAGCAATGCACCATGGAGCTTGATGCAATTGGTCCGATCAATACAGAGGCCGATGTGGTTGACGCAGTTCCCTGGACCATGTTCTTTGATGGTTCATCTTACAATGATGGTTGCGGAATCGGCCTTCTTATTATTTCGCCTCGGGGGGCAAGATTCGAGTTTGCTTATCCGATTGAAAAGTGCACAAATAATCAGGCGGAATATGAAGCATTGATGAAAGATCTCCGGATTCTTAAAGAAATCGGCGTTCAATTTGTTGAGCATATTCCAAGACATCATAATGAGGAAGTAAATCGGCTGGCGCAAAAAGCGTCTGGCTATCGGCCTATGTCCGATGTGATGGTACAGGAGATACCAGAAGGAGATTGGAATCGTTGAATATTTGAAGGATTCTTCTGTCAAGACTTCCAGGAAGTTATGTTACAAATCAATCAGTGCTGGAATACCAAGATTCAGAAGAAAGGATTTCAACATCTATGCTGACACGACGTCGGCTCGTCAATCCGAAAAACTATGGTATGATCAAGTAAACTTTATTTCTTACTGCGAAATACTTGGGAATTTTATTTTGTAAAAATAAAATACATAGCTTAGCTCCTCAATGATATGAAATTCCTACCAGAGCCATATGTTGATATCTTCTGAAAACCTTACACATATGCTGCTTGTTTTGTATTGAGCATTGTCAAATTGTTTGTGACCCTTGTGAGATTTGTTTCATGCTTTTAAGATCAAGATCACGTACACTCCACATATTATTCCATTATTGAGTATGCTAGACTTTATTTTTGGCACATCGCTATCGTTTGGTCTGGATTCACATACTCGACTATTCATATGCTGACTTCTATACTGGGAGTTACGCAAAAACATGCCTTCCATCCATATAAAAATACTCCGTCCCTTTGACATGACTTTTCAAATTCATTATGCAAAAGGTATGGGTTATGCAAAAAAAAAAATGATATATTATCCGTGCTCAAAAGCATAAGGAAGAGTGGTAAAAAATAAATATGAAAGATAGCCCATATCTGAAAAGAAAAGTAAAATGAAGAGTCATGCAAAAGGGAGTTTCACCCAAAAAATTCCACACACATGCACATCTTGATCTAATTGTATGACTTATTTTCTCCACTGGATCCGGTTTTTGACTTTGCAAGATATGCAGTGCAAGTATGCTTCTTTTCTATATCCTACCCTGAGCTCCACAAAAAAGGCCTTATTAGAAGTAGGAAGAAAAAGAGATGATGCAGTGCCTTGGTGAGGAATAATACACATTGAGCGATCTGAGAGAATCATTTGAGGAGCGAAGTTATGTTTTGATTTGAAAATGAAAAGACCAAGTTATTTAGCAGGAAGAGTAGAGTTTTCTTGATTATTCATATTGGCTAACATGTTATGATAAAGAAGCTTGAAGAAAGGTATCGGATATGAAAAGGGCAGTGCTAGAGAAATCAAGATGTTGAATCTATGAAGCAAATTGCATCGGATAGGAGATTGGGACGCTGGATTTACAGAATTTCGAAGCATGAATCCTTCATACTCCGAAACTGGGGGGCATGTGTTGACACCAGATTTTCGCACCAGATATGCTGAGTCATGAGGTGGCGTGGTAAGGCTGGTGGACCCATTGACTGGTCAAAGCCGAAGATGACAGAGAAGGAAGCCGATATGCAGAAGAGATCCGATGAAGCAGGAATCCGACCCGATAATGAGTACAAGAGGAAAGGCACATCGGCTAAGGAGGAGGCGTATCAGATTCAGGGACTATTTCCTTTTCAGAAGGTGTTTGAGAGTCCCGTTGTATCTTAAGTTTAGTTTACCTAATTTAGTTAGTCTGGTCCGATCAGGACTCTCCATGACCAGGGTATAAATTTGAACCCTCGTCCATTGTAAAGAACAATTCTCACAATTCAATACAACCCGGCTTCACGCCAAAACCCTAGTAGTAGTTACCGACGAAACTCATTGGTGGACGGGCTGCATCAGTTCTGATCTCCGGCTTACCAGTAAGTTAGTCAATTTATCGAACTAGTATAGGCTTTGAATTGAGGCGCATCGCCCTTTCTCGTTTATATTGTTCAACCGATTTATCTCTGGATAATCAAGATTGATATAGATTCCCTACGTCGGAGCTAGATCAATATTGATTATTCAATAGATTATCGTTTATCAGATATACTTTAAGCCTAGATTCCCTACGTCGGAGCTAGGTATCAAGATTAATCTAGATTCCCTACGTCGGAGCTAGAGTAATCTTGGTTACTAAAGGTAGTCTTTGCGGTTTGTTGGAGTTGCTAGATTGGTTTAGATCTACGCCATGTGAATCAATTCTACTTCTTCAACGGCTTTGAGCATGGGTCTTGGTCCGATTTAAGCATTATTTATCTTACAGCATCGTTCTATGTCCGATCTTACCTTGTGGTTTAATCTGGTTGTTCTTTGAGTATTGCATTGGTGTAGATTCCCTACGTCGGAGCTGGATCTTTGTAATGCGCTTAGATTAATCTTTGACTGTCATGTTTGGTCTAGATTCCCTACGTCGGAGCTAGGTTCATCTTGATTAGTTAAAGGAAGCTTTGATTATGCCTTATTGCTATTTGAATGTTAAGTATGGTGTAGATTCCCTACGTCGGAGCTGGATCTTGCTTAATTGTTCAGTAGCATATCTTAGAATCAGAACGTATCTGTTAATGTTTTACCTGCTTATTTTGCTTAATCTGATCAACACCTGTGCGAGCATCTTGTTTAATTAACAGGTTGATGAATCGAATCTGATTATCTAGCTATCTGATCTGATCATAGTTGGAGAAATCTAGATTCCCTACGTCGGAGCTAGATTTCTCTGAAAAGGCTATAGTCCGATCGGCTGGTTAAATGGTCCGATAAGATGAGTCAAACTGGTAATTAGGCAAGATGGACAATGTATCGGCTTACACTGTGATTATTTAATATCTTGTTTCAAGACACAGCTGATCCATTATTTTACATATTGGCCTTGTTTTACGCTTTATTTCATTATTCAAAGGCTGGTCTGTTATATCAATCAAGGTCCGATCCTGATTGGTCCGATCCTGAGGTCCGATTTGGTGTCTGATTGAGGTCCGATTACTCGGTCCGATTGACGTCATCATTGAGGTCCGATTCTGAGGTCTGATCAGTATCGGCCGATGCGTGTCTGATTGGGTCTTGGCTAAATTCGACGCTACTCCATCGTCTGAAATAGAGCCGGCACAATCATAGAGCAATTTAACTGTTTTATTCCCTTGTCAATTTCAGGTCAAATTGACTGGCACGCCGCGAACCTGAACTGGAGTGTAGACTGGCACTGGAGCGAAGCTGATCTCCCCGGTCATCGTGTGCTGCACGCGGGAGATACGTCCGCCGATTTTCCGCGTCAACACCTCCACAAGTACAAAGGTTTCCTGGTCTTCTCAGACCGTATCCGCGCTACTTCCTGGCCCGACAAGTTCAAACCAGCTCATATCGATAGATATGACAGGAAACGCGATCCCGAGCAGTGGATTCGCATCTACTACTCGGCAATCAAGGCGGCAAGAGGCAACACCGACACCATGTGCACCTATCTCCCAGTAGTCCTCGACCAGACCCCACTGACCTAGTTAGAAGGGCTCAAGCCGGGCTCCATCGACTCCTGGGATGAGCTTTGCAAGGCTTTCATCAACAACTTTCAGGGTTCATGGTAGAAGCCGGGTACTCGCTTTGACCTAGCCCAGTGCAAACAAGGCCAGAACGAGTATCTACGCAATTACAACCGAAGATTCTGGAAGAAGCGCTCAACCTGTGCAGGCCTATCCGACCAAGATGTCATTGATTGCTTCCACGGCGGCCTTACAGACCCCGTGTTGCACCTCGACTTCGGAAGGAACAGGCCAAAGACACTAGAGCAGATGCGAGACCTCATCAGTCGCTGGTCAGACGCTGAAGACCTGCAGCGTGAAAGATTCAACCGCAACAAGCCGGGAGGAGACCGCAACAACAACAACAACGACCGTAACAAGGGCAAGCAAGTTGACAACAACAGCAAACGCGACTTCAACGACAAGAAGCGCAAACCTGAAGACACGGTCAACGTTGCTGAGAAGAACTCTTCCCGCAGGAAGTTCGAAAAACTACTCGACAAGCAGTGCCCTTTCCACCCAAAGGATAAGCACTCAAGCAGGGACTGCTGGTCGCTCAAGAAAGCGTTCTCAGCAGAGGGCGCCCCCAAACCAAACAACCCTGACAACAAAGGAGACAAGGGTGATAAAGACACCGGCTACCAACAAGCCGACAAGGTGGTCAACGTCATCTTTGGGGGAATTACTCAGTCAGAATCAAAGCGCAAGCAAAATCTTATCCAGTGCGAGATTGCTTGCATTGAGCCTACCATCCCTACCTTCCTGAAGTGGTCAGAAGTACCAATCAGCTTCTCTCGCGACGATCAATGGACCAACATCAAGAACCCGGGGCGGTACCCCCTGGTACTTGACCCTGTGGTAGCTGGCGCGCGACTCACAAGAACATTGATCGATGGCGGAAGTGGACTCAACATCCTGTTCGCCAAGACGCTGAAAAAGATGGGTTTGGACATCACCAACTTGCTCCAGCCCACCGACTCACCCTTCTACGGCATCGTTCCTGGCAACGCTGCCGTGCCCCTCGGCCAGGTATCACTTCCAGTTACATTTGGTACCGAGGCCAACTACAGGACCGAGTACATTACATTTGAGGTCGCCGACTTCGAATCATCGTACCACGCGATCCTGGGAAGACCTGCTCTGGCAAAGTTCATGGCGATTCCACACTACATCTACCTCGTCTTGAAGATGCCAGGCCCCAAGGGGATTCTATCCCTAAAGGGCGACCTGAAGACCTCCTACGATTGCGACACCGAGGCAGTGACGATTGTTGCAAGCATGCAGCAACCGAGCCAGGCAGCAATCGTAGTAGCTATGGCGAAACAACTCGGCGAGGCTGAGTTGGACATCCCAACGAAAAAGCCAGCCGTGTCAAACATGAAGCCCTCCCAGGAAGTCCCAATCAAGGCAATCGACCTAGGGACTAGTGACCCCTCCAAGACGGCGCTGATCGGCGCTGACCTGCCTACCAAATAGGAAAAGCGCGCTCACCAGCTTCTTACGGGACAACCGCG
This sequence comes from Alloteropsis semialata, assembly GCA_004135705.1. Classification (NCBI taxonomy): domain Eukaryota; kingdom Viridiplantae; phylum Streptophyta; class Magnoliopsida; order Poales; family Poaceae; genus Alloteropsis; species Alloteropsis semialata. The sequence goes on from CM014274.1 coordinate 62,516,266, forward strand.
ACATCTTCGCATGGAAGCCGTCTAACATGCCGGGAGTCCCAAGGCAGTTGGCTGAGCACAAACTCAACGTCGATCCTGCCGCCAAACTGAAGAAACAACGCTTACGACGCTTCGCCCAGGACAAGAAGGAAGCCATCCGTTCGGAGCTGGCGAAACTATTAGCAGCCGGGTTCATTAAAGAGGTGTTCCACCCTGACTGGCTCGCTAATCCTGTCCTGGTCCGCAAGAAGAACAACAACGAGTGGAGGATGTGTGTCGATTACACCGACCTGAACAAGCACTGCCCAAAGGATCCCTTCGGGCTACCTCGCATTGATCAGGTGGTGGACTCCACAGCTGGCTGCTCTCTACTCTGTTTCCTGGATTGCTACTCGGGCTATCATCAGATAAGCCTACATAAAGACGACCAGATCAAGACGGCGTTCATCACTCCGTTCGGCGCCTACTGCTACACTACAATGTCCTTTGGACTTAAGGATGCAGGGGCAACATATCAGCGTGCAATTCAGAGTTGTCTAAAGGCTCAGATTGGCCGCAATGTGGAAGCCTATGTTGATGATGTCGTCGTCAAGACGAAGAACCCGGATAGTATCATCGACGACCTATCCGAGACCTTTGCACATCTCAGGAAATTCCAATGGAATTGAAGCTAATCCCGAGAAAGTCACTGCTATTACATCCATGGCGCCTCCAAAATCCCTCAAGGACGTTCAGAAGCTGACTGGATGCATGGCGGTCCTCAACCGATTCATTTCAAGTCTGGGTGACAGAGGATTACCTTTCTTCAAGCTCCTCAAAAAGCAAGACAAGTTCGTATGGACTCCAGAAGCTGATGCGGCGTTTGAAGATCGCAAGAAATTTCTCCAGTCACCACCAGTACTGACTGCACCAGCTGATCAGGAACCACTGCTCCTCTGCATCGCAGCAACAACTCACGTCGTGAGTACTGCTATCGTAGTCGAGCGGGAGGAACCCGGCCATGTATACAAAGTACAGCGGCCAGTTTACTTCATCAGCGAGGTGCTTTCAGAATCAAAAGTGCGATACCCCCAGGTCGAGAAGCTATTATATGCTGTCTTGATCACATCTCGCAAGTTGCGCCACTACTTCGACGCCCACCAGGTTGTTGTAGTCACCTCTTTTCCAATTGGCGACATACTCCATAACCGGGACGCGACAGGGCGAATCTCCAAATGGGCGGTCGAGTTGGGCTCTCACGCCATCGATTTCGTCCCACGAGCTGCCATCAAATCTCAAGCCCTGATGGACTTCGTTGCTGAGTGGACAGAAACACGCGGTACCAGAAGAACCTCTCGAGCATTGGATCATGTACTTCGACGGATCATTGAAGCTTGAAGGGGCGTGCAGGAGTACTACTCATATCTCCAAAAGGCGATCAGCTTAAATATGTGCTCCAAATTCTCTGGAAAGCCACCAACAATGAAGCTAAATATGAAGCTCTACTGCACGGGCTACGCCTGGCTGCTTCCCTTGGCATCAAGCACATGGTGGTGTACGACGATTCCTCTGTGGTGATCAATCAAGTCAATAAAGATTGGGACTGCACCAAGGAGAACATGGATGCATACTGCATGGAGGTGCGAAAACTCGAGAAGCACTTTCATGGGCTCGAATTTCATCACGTCATCAGAGACAACAACATGGCTGCTGATGCACTTTCAAAGCTGGGTTCCCACCGAGCGCAAGTACCAGGCGGCGTTTTCGTCCATGAGCTGTTACAACCATCCATCAAGGAGCAGGAAGTACAGCCGACTACAACACCACCCCATCAGCAAGTCATGGTGATTACACCCGAGTGGACAAAGCCCTTCATCGAGTACATACTACACCAAAGGGAGCCCAAAGATAAAGTGGAGGCTAAGCAAGTTATCAGGCGAAGCAAGCACTACGTAGTAGTCGGGTCCACCCTCTTTCGACGTGGCGCATCATCCGGAGTCTTGATGAAGTGTGTCACTCCAGAAGCCGGACGGGAAATCCTTGAAGAAATCCATGGTGGGATCTGTGGCAACCATGCCGCTTACCGCACGATCGTCGGCAAGGCTTTCTGATCCGGGTACTATTGGCCATCTGCTGTGGCCGATGCAGAAGAAATCGTGAAGAACTTGCCAGGGCTGCCAATTCTTTGCCCGGCAAGCTCATGTCCCCGCAACGGTCCTCAACACCATACCGCCCTCTTGGCCCTTCGCATGCTGGGGGCTCGATATGGTTGGACCACTCAAGACTGCGCCAGGAGGTTTTAAGTATCTCTACGTGGCGATCGACAAGTTTACCAAGTGGATTGAAGTCAAGCCGCTAGTCAACGCTACAGCAGCAAAGGCGGCCAAGTTCATCCAAGATATTGCTCATTGTTTCGGCGTCCCAAATCGCATTATCACTGACCTCGGCTCAGAATTCACAGGGAGCGAGTTCTTTGATTTTTGCGACAACCTGGGAATTGAAGTCCGCTACGCATCAGTGGCGCATCCACGAACCAATGGACAAGTTGAGAGAGCTAATGGCCTCATACTCCAAGGTCTCAAACCAAGGCTCTATGAACCACTCAAAAAGTACGGCGGCAAGTGGGTGCAAGAATTGCCAGCCGTGGTATGGGGGCTCAGAACCCAGCCCAGCCACACGACGGGGCAATCACCCTTCTTTCTGGTCTACGGCTCAGAAGCAGTACTGCCGGTAGACATCGAGTACAATGCTCCAAGAATTCAAAACTACATGGAGGAAGCAGCAGAGCAAAGTAGGGCAGAGGATGTGGACATGCTAGAAGAGGCGAGGCTAGCCGCATTGATCAGGACAACCACGTACCAGCAAGGACTCAGGAGGTATCATGACCAAAACATCCAAATGCGGTCATTTAACATTGGTGATTTGGTTCTTCAAAGAATTCAGAGTACAAAAGATGAGCACAAGCTGTCCTCTCCTTGGAAAGGTCCGTTTATAGTATCAAGGGTCATCGGTCCGGGTACTTATCAGCTACAACGGGAAGATGGAACAGAGGTGCCCAATGTTTGGAACATTGAGCACTTGCGGCGTTTCTACCCTTAAAGAAGTTATTAGAGTTTTTTTTTCAAGAGTCAATAAAAGTCAGTCCTTTCTATGTACTGATATCGGCTTGTTAGCCTAATAATAATAAAGTGTCAATATTCCATTGTCTTCAAACTTAGAATTCAGATACAATCTTACAAATTTGAATCACCCCGGGTTGTTTAAAAACAATCCAGAAAAGGGCTGCATTCAAAAAGCCATATACTTTCTGTTTCACACAGAAGGATCGGGCACATTCATTTTTGACTCATCCCGGGTTGTTTAAAAACAATCCAGAAAAGGTTGCGTTCAAAAAGCCATCTACTTTCTGTTTCACACAGAAGGATCGAGCGCACTTATTCTTTGAATCTAGTCGGGTTGTTTAAAAACAATCCAAGAAGACTACATTCAAAGGCCATTTACTCTTTGTACCACACAGAGAGATCGGGCACACACAACCAGATAAACAGATACTTTTTGTTAATAAAACATTAAGTATTTACATCTGAAACCATGTTCTTTACAAAGGGTTTTCTTACAAAAGAGGCTCTAGAACTTAAGACGAGATACAATTTTCTCTACGGTGTCCTTCTCCTCCTTCATGTAGGTATCATACATGGCCCGGGTACAAGCCGGGTTGATTCTTCCTTCAGTAACACCTAACGGCTGTGAAGGGAACCATGACCGGACAACCCCGAGTACTTGTTTAGTACACGAATGGGTGATCCGTTGGCAATACACCTTCACCTGCCCAGGAGTTGCTCGAAGGCGATCAAGGAGAGGAGGAGCAACACTTCCTGCGGGTACTTTGGCATATACATCAACCAAAGGCAGGGCGGCTTCTTTCCAAGACTCAATTTCCGCGCCTCGACGATTGACTTCTACGCGAAGAGCCTGGATTTCAGCCTCTTGGTTGCGGATCTTGGTCAGGTCTTCAATGAGTTGGGCATTAGCATGTCGGCGCATCTTTTGCTCTTTCGCAAGATCCGCCATACATTCCGTTTCCCGCCGCTCCGCCTGGTTTGCGCGCTCTTGTTCCCGATAAAAGCGGTTCTTCATATCAATGAACTCGCCCTTTAGAGCTTCAACGCGCTTCTCACTCTCTGCAGACAATACATCATATTCTATTCATTATATGATCTACGCAGACAGAGAAGAAGTACTCGGTGTACACACCTGAGAGTTTTTGTCGTAAAGATTTATTCTTTTCAACGATGTCATCGCGCTGGTCTTGGTACAAGTTAATTTTCTTGTACGCCTCATCCAGTTCTCGGCGCAATTGGGCACGTTCTTGGTCCCAAGCTGCTTGCCCCTTGGCCAAATCGGCTGTGGCTTTTTCAGCGCGGGCGATCGATGTGCTGGCTCTCCGAAGCATCTCAGGTATCTGCTGAGATCGTACAAGTATACTCTACATCTAGAATAAAGGAGGCAGGGTTGATTAAAGTACAAAGGAGCTAAGTATTTACAATACTACGCTATTTCTACTAACCTCTGTGAGCTTGGAGAGTTGCTTGTACAGTTTGGCGGCCTTCTCCAGATCTCCGTGGTCAACTTCCGAGTTGAATAGGAAGGCGTCTTCATCTTCATTTGCGTTGACGCCGGGTATGCCAGTGAAGATCTGGAATGGCTCTGGTGAAGGCTCGCGGGGTTTCTTCCGTTCCCGGATGATTTCTTCGATGTCTGTCTCCTTCTCCAGACTTGTGGCGGCGTCTAGCTCTGCAGTCCGCAGGCTCGCCATCAGGATACTTTCTGTGGATCTGGGCCATGATCCAGATGCCGAAGTACCCGGAGCGGCTCGTTCTGGGACCTGGGCTGGCGGTGTGACGTTGTCGCTTGATGCTTGGGGGTGGAGCTGTGGAGATGCCTGGAGGCTTGGTGCTTCTCCTCCTCCTGTTTCCATGATTGGAGTCTTTGGTACATCTGTCGGGGCAGGAGAAGGCGGACGGCTGCATAACAACTGAAGATTAGCAATATTCCAATTTCAAAATTTGGCTCCATTAAGGTTGGGTGATTTACCTGGCAAATTCCATGTTGAATTCAGGTTCATCCACAACAAAGTCAAAACCGCCAGAAGGGTTGTTTTGAGGTCCTTGAGGCTCTTTCAACTGAGCGGGTTCTTCTTGTTGAGGATTCTACAATCATACATTCAATTCAGAAAACAACTCGGCAAGAGGCAAGAACCAAGATTTTTTGCAAATAAGACAATTGGGGTACCTTGGGTGGAGATGACTGCAGTGGGATTTCCACCGGAATCTCCACATTGGTTTCAGGCTTTGCTTCCGGTGCCTCCGCTTCATCAAGAACAGTATCTGATGATTTCATCAATGAAGGAGACACTTTCTTCCGCAGAGCCCATTTCTTCTTGGGGATTGGTGGACTTAGAGCATCTTCAGCACTAGGTCTCTTCAGGCCTGATCCTCCTTGCCCAAGTATTTTCCCAGGAGGTGGTCGGGTGTATCATTATCAGAAGAGGATTCTTCCTCCAAAATTATCTCGTCCATATCTGGTGCTGCCTTTTTCTTCCCTTTCCCTGAACTTTCAGCAGTTTGCTGGGGCGGGGGAGATCCAGGCAACCCGGATTGGTTCTCTGCTACTTCCGGAGGCGAGGAAGCAAGTCTGGTCCGCAATTCCTGGCATTGGATAACACAACAATTGATTAGTTGTCAAGAAGCAAGAAGGTGTATATCATAATTGATATTCGCGTTGTTTTCGAGCTTACCAATGACGCGGGATGACTTGCCGAGTACTCGGGTACCCGGCGTGGAAGATCCTGGGCATCCATGAAAAGTGCCTGGATGAGGACGGCGACTTCATCTGACGATAAATCACTGGTCGAGATCCTGGTCGGGTCTTCGGGGCCAGTATATTCATAGCCAGCGTGCACCCGCTTCTGGCAGGGTTGTACGCGCCGACGCAGGAAAGAACTGGCGATCCCGATGGCGGTTAGGCCTTGATCCTTCAAAGCAGCGATCATCTTCAGAAGCCTGGCAATTCCATCAACCTTATCCCTATCGAGGGATTCATTCCATGAATCTTGCGGCCGAGGCAGATGACCGGAGTGTTTGGATAGCCACGGGGGCTGATTCTCCACATAAAACCACTTGTCATTCCAGTCCTAATGGAGTCATTCATCTTGAAATCGAAGTAGACGTTCTTCATCCCCTGACGCAGCTGAAATCCGGCCCCACCGACTACTTTGTCCGGGGTGGACTTCACACGGAAGAGGCATCGGAACAGATTGAAGTGGGGATCGATCCCCAAGAAGGTTTCGCAGAGATGAATAAAGAGGGAGATTTGGAGAATGGAATTGGGATTGAGATGAATCAGTTCTAATTTGTAGTAGGAGAGAAGCCCTCGGAGAAAATCATGAGCGGGGAGGGCGAATCCGCGTTCATAAAAAGCAACAAAAACCACGATTTCGTGGATTTCTTCAAAAGGCCAGGCCTTACCAGCATCGGTGCGCCAACAGGAGATTGATTTATCTAGAAGATAGCCTTGCTCCACAAGACCCTGCACCATCTCGTCTGTTGCCTTGGATGGCTTCCAGGCAAGAGCCGGCGCAGGGGAGTTCTTGAACACCGGCATATCTGTGGTTGGGATCTTAGATTTCTTTTTGCCTGTGGCGGATTTGCTCTCAGTAGGTTTGCTGGAAGCAGGTTTCCGATCCATCCTGCCGGACGAGACTTTGGATTGATTCTCGAACGGGGCTTGAGTGGATTGGGGATTGCGCGCGGAGGCGAAAAGAGTTTGAGGATTTTAGTTGTGAAAGCGACGGCGGCGGGGAGGAGAATACGAACGGTTCACCCTCTGTCTTATAAGATTGAAGCGGTAACCCTAAGCGTATTTTCTGTAACCCGTTTTCCAAAATACGCCAACACTTATGTATTCACGGTTACAAACCAGATGCATATTTGTGCGGCCATTTCCTAACGAGCTAGGTCATTTTCCGATGAATTTTCATTCTCGGGGGCTGATGCTTAATAGGATTTATTTCCACATCAAAGAATATACATATTTCAACAGAAGTCTTTAAGCTTATTGTCATCTGCTTTAAGCTTGGGGGCTGGGGGAAATAGTATATTTCTTTTGGAAAGTTTTTTCAATAAAGACCCTGGAATTGTTTTTAATCCTTGAAAACATTTCTAGGCTCGGGGGCTAGACCCATAATGGGTCCATCTTTTTTCAAAAGCTGGACACCATTATAGTAAATGGGGAAGTTTTTGCATCAATCTTGGTTTATGAACCAAGGCCCGGGGGCTGGCTGCAAAACAAGTCGGCAAAGGAGCACATCATGTTCACTTCTGAAGGTTTTCAACAAGCAAGACGACGAGGAAACAACTCGGCTGATGCTGAAAATGTTGAGAAACAACCCGGCAGGCGTGAAGATATGAAGACGCTCGGGGGCTTGACGGTCCAGGATCCATGGGAGTCCTCATGGGCCACAGTCCCGTTAGAAAATTGGGCTGGCAACTCTGACTGATACAAGAAAGGAGCGTACAGCTTAAGGAAACTAGTCGGGTCTAGGAAACAACCCGGTCTACTCATGTTAGGACTCTGTGTATTGTATCCGACTAGGAGTTTGTATTTCTTGCCTTGTAGACCCTGTCTCCCGAGTATATAAGGTGAGGCAGGGACCCCTTGTAAAATCATAACCATCAATATGAGAAGATCCACCATACAGGACGTAAGGTATTACGCTCTCTACTTGAGGTGGCCTGAACCTGTCTAAATCGTCTCGTGTTCACCATCGTGCTTCTGGTTCCAGCGAGGCCCTCACGAACAACTCGACTACTTAGGGACCCCCCATAGTAGGCTAGCCGGTATAAAAAACCGACAATCATATATATATATACATGAAGTCTTGCATATCATTCTTCTTTGTCAAATAAATCATCTCATATTCTTGAAGACCCACATAGCATATCTCCAAGACATTGCTTCATCATTGCTTGTTTTGACTTGACACCTGGGTCACCCGGGTTGGACCTGGCTGAGCCGGGTCAGCCTCTCTGTCCTGAATTTAATTTTATCCGGCTGACCTGAGTGCCACCTGGCTGAGCCGACCTAGCTTCACTTTATCTTTTGCAATGAGCATTATTTCTTCACACACTTGCTTGCTTGTATTAATGAATAACCATATATCTTGATGAGCATAATAAACACATTGAATCATAAGAATAATCCCTGCTCATTATCTTAAGCAAACAAGTTAGACCTTTAATCGTTTTGTCATTAAACTCATCAAAACCCACATGGGGCCTAGATGCACTTTCAATCTCCCCCTTTTTGGTGATTGATGACAACCCGATTAAAGCTTACAAATATAGTAATAAAATCATTTTGAATTCTCAGATATATGATGAGCTCCCCCTAAATATGTGCTTGGATTTGAAATTTCCAAATTTGGCCTCACATGCCAAAAGCACATATAAAAAGATGAAACCATGGGAGCTCCCCCTATATCTCAGAACCCGTGGGGTGCAACAAGTGTGTGTAACATAAAAAAACAACGTGATGCATATGACAGGAATTTTCACATCAAAAAACAAAGTGTATATGTGCTGGCTGGGGTCAGACCGGTCCAAGAACCGGTCAGACCGGTTCCCCCAGTCAGTACATATACAAAAACAGTCATCACATCAAAACATGCATATCAAACTAACACAAAGTTACTTAATAAGCTTTAAATTAAAGGGTACATCACACACAGTAGCACACATTACAAGTTCTCAAGTCCACAAATAGATAAGGTTCGACAAATATTACAGTCCATCTTTTCCAACACAGATAAAACATACAGAAACCGGTCAGACCGGTTCCAGAAACCGGTTAGACCGGTTTCACCTGGACAGCACACCCTGAATAAGCTTTAATCCTTTCTTCTCCCCCTTTGTCATCCATCATCCAAAAAGAAATGTTGGAGAAGAATCTTGCTGCTGCTGTCAACTACTATCCAGGCCAAGGAGCCCATCCGGAGGGAAGAGTGGGATCGGCGAAGATGCCCGTAATGAACCTCTCAAATGGTTCAGGCTGAGCTGGTGGTGGATCTGCTGGTGCTGCGTATGCAATGCCAAAGTCACCCTGAACAGGAGCTCCATACTGAGGTGGTGGTGGTGGTGGAACTGAAGACGAAGAAGCTCCAAAGGCAGGATCCAAAATATGTGCAAAGTCTTCATAGCAAGCCCCCGAGCTATACTGACCCACCATGTCCTCAACAGAAGGAATTTCTTCCTCAACAGACACTGGAGAAGGTGGAGATCTTGGCGGCTGCAAGTTCATGGCATTGTATATCAATTTGATCGAATCTCTATCTTTCTTGCTTGCCACCCTTGCTCTTTTCTATTCAACCATAATATCCCTCTGACTTTTGCACATTCCAGTGAGAAAGCTAAGAAATTTCTTTATAGGCGAAGAGGGCTTCCCACTGGACCGAGAAGAGGAACCCCGCTGCTGCTGCCCAGGCCCAAACCGGTCAGACCGGTCTGGGAAACCGGTCAGACCGGTTGGCCCCAGGCCAGCAGCGCCATATTGAACATGCTGCTCCTCCTCATCTTCTTCAACCTGAATTTCTTCCTCTTCTTCTTCTCCTTCTGCTGGCATAAGAATTGGATACTTGGGCACCTTGACTTTGAGTGCAAGATGCACACCATCCATGCGCCAAGTCTTTCCTGCCACTTTTTCTATTATCCTCATTATATATGGAGCATAGCCACAACACTTCAAAGTGCTCTCCGACACAGCCTTGATCTCCTCCCAAATAAAATCAGCAACACAAAACCTTTGACCGCCTAGCAAGAAGATTCTTGGCAAAGAGAGATATATCAGTTGGGTTTCCATCCTTAGGGCAAATGGTTTTCCTAAACATCCTGTTAAGAATGGAATAGTAAGTGTATAAGCCCTTCACCTTGCCAAAGTTATGTTGCTCCTCTCTTGGATACATAAACTTTGTAGCCTCCGGTGCCATCATCTCTTCAAAATGAATCTTGCCACGTTTGGCATCGCTCCTTCTATATCCAAGAAACTCTGCAAACTGAGTGTAGGTGATTTGACAGTCAACACCCTCAGTTCTCCAATGCATTACCCGATCGCCCTGAATTGTCCCAAAGTAGAGTGTGCATAGAATTGGGCAATGATCTTACTGTTCCAATTATGTGAGTAACCCATGATACTCTTGATTTTCTTATCCTCACATGCCTTGATAACCTGATTGAGCAGAGGGTTATTCTTTTTCTCCAAAGCTCTCCAATCAATCCATTGTGCCTTAGATACCACCTTGGGTTTTGTGAGAAGTATGGTGTGATAGTAGTCCTGCTGGAAAGAAGTATGAAACCTGTAATCAGTAGCAGTCCTAGGTGCATTGATTGGATTATGTCTTCTCAACTTCTTCACAACATCCGTTGTCCCTGTCTCATGATAATCAATAATATCGCGATCAGCTGGACCTGTGGGAGCAACAAGAACAGGCATAGATGAAGAAGAGCTACTGCCCTGACCCACTGCGGCCCCCTGCCACTAGGGACCTCATCCTCCTCTTCATCCTCATCATCATCATCACTGCTGTTGCCCTCTCTAGCTGGCCTTTTACCCCGATTTGGCTGCACCACAAAATCCTCATCCTCAATGTCAAACTCATCACTGCTCACACTTGATTCTGTCTCCTCGCTGTCATCCACCTCTCTTGATGCTGCCCTTTTCTGCCCTCTAGGCCTTAAATCAGGCCTAGTAACCACCGGGACCTGACTAGATCCACCGGTAATGTCCTCATCAACACCTTGCCCTTTCTTAGTTCTTTTTGCCACTCTCTTCTTTGGAGCCATTAGCACTGATTCCTGGACACAAAGTGATATGGAAATGAAGGATCAGGTCACAGGAATATAGATAAAATTTTAGAGAGTGAAAAGATTGGAAATTAAGGGCTTGGACAGAATGTGATGTGGCTGTTCAGAGTACAATCGGTCAGACCGGTTATAGGAACCGGTCAGACCGGCTCTACAGAGAACAGACCATGGGCACCGATATTGGGCAAGTTCTTGAGGATAAAAACACAGTATATGGATATATAAAGGCATTTGAGCAGTTCAAGGTAATCAATAGGGGTCACTAGTGCACAGATATGAGTATTTAGGGTTTAACAGCCAGAAATCGGTCAGACTGATTCCAAGAACCGGTCAGACCGGTTCCTGCTGGGAAACCCTAGGTCGAGATTCCAACAAATGTAGCCCACCAAACTGAATGAAACTTTAGGGAGGTCTTCCTAGGCATACTAGGTGATGATTGCTTGAAGGAATCGTAGAGATATTCACTGAGCACATAGATCGGGCATGGAGAACATATGAATACCTTGAGAGGGAAGAACCTGAAGATTTGAATCTAAAGACCGGTGTTGAATCCGTTCAGACCGACAAGAATCACTTCAATGCTCAGAAACTCCAAAGGGCCGAGCTCTTCCTTGGTTAAAACTTCGAAAATCAATGAGGAGAGTGAGCTCGGGCAGGGGGAAGCACGGGAGAGGAGAGGCACGGGCTTGGTCTGGGTGAGGGGAGTAAATGTGAGTGGATAGGGTAACTTTTGGAGGTGAAGGGGTAAAAAGGTGGGTGGCCCTGAGGCAGACCAGTCGGTTTCCCAAGAAACCAGCCACAAGTCCAGTAGATGCTCCTTCAACTCCAAGAAAAGATCCAAAATTGATATAGCCTTATGCTGGATAGATATTGGTACTGGATCTTGATCAAGAACATGAATTTCCAATTTAATTCAAACTCCTTGATACTTCCAAGAAAGTCGGGAAAAGATAGATAATTTATGGACTTGAGAGAAATTTCACCATTTGTGACTAGCCATCAGTCAAGCAAGGTTAACTATAGTCACAAATAGATCCATTGGGTCACAGAGACCAAGAACCAAATATTTTCAAAGACACACAAGTCCTAACATACTAGTTGGATTTTTCAAAATCTATCTGTCGAGGTTGTACTCGTCAGATATTTGTCCGGCAGACACCCCGCTTCGTGCGAAGATTGATCACGGTGATGAACAGAAAGACACGGGATTTTTATACTGGTTCGGGCCCTCGAGATCGAGTAATAACCCTACGTCCAGTTGCTGCTTGTATTATTTCGTCAAGTACAGATTACAATGCGTAACAAGTACCCTCGGGTGGATTGTCTAAGATTGTAGATCAATGAACATACCCTCTACGTACAGGACCCCCGCTATTTATATCCAGGGAGACGTGCCTTACAAGACAAAACAGACCTAGACCTAGTAGGACTCTAACTATCTTCGGGCTTTCCTTCTGCGATCTGGCCATCGTGTCTTGTTCGGAGTCTTGGTAGTCTTGGAGTCGGTAGTCGGTAATCCTCGTGATCGGGTACCCTGGTATTATGGCCTCAACAGTAGCCCCCGAGCTTATCTTGTTCAGAAAAGGTTGATTGTTCAATAGCCTTCGGGTCTTTTTGCTCTTCGGGTGATTTCTGGATATGTTAATACCTCGTCAATCACTTTTGTATGAGAGCTAGAAAAGTTCCCGAACTCTTGAATGTAGAAACCTGCATCTGAATGATAAGGTCAAAGAAAAAATATCAGCTATAATAATAAAATAGAACTGTTCCGTCTTGGAAAGTGAAACGCCCCAGGATTGATGTAACTGCTGCCCAGTGCATTAAAAACCCACTCCGCACGTCTCCCGGAACTTTAGCAGCGCACGCGATACGGCTCTGCTCTGGCTCCTCGATTCTCGCGCGAAGCGTCGCACCCCTGAGTCTTTAAATATCAGATCTCCTGGATTGACGTGTACTTGAAACTTCCATCCTAAGCCTTCTTCCTCCACTCGCCATGGGAAAGAAAAAGCTTAGCAGCAGGTTCAAGCTTCCTCGTCTCCTTTTCGGAGACTCCCCTCGCAGCTCCGGCGAACAACCGCCCGACAAGCCGGAGGACCCGCCGGCGACGACACCACCCACCGCTCCTCCTCAGGCTCCGCTCCTAGCTCTCCCCTGGTATGGGGATGATGGAGTCGAGGTCGAGCCACCAGAGGAAGAGGCTCCGGCGGTAGCACCGCCATCTCCCGAGGCTGCTCCGTCAAGCATTGCCGCCGGGAAACGCCCTGCGTCTTCCTCCCCAGCCCCGGCATCTCCTGTCTCCCTCTCCTCCTCCGACGAGCCAGAGCAAGGAGGGAGCGGAATCCGGCTGAAGCCAGAGGCGGCGCACGCAGGCGCATCTTCATCTTCTGCTCCGGTGGACACCAGCGGCGACGAGGAATTCGCCCGGCGCCTCTTCGTCTCCCTGAACCGCGACCTGATCGGGATCCCTGGAGACGGAGCGCTCGTGGATCTCGTCAGCGACTCTGAAGAAGAGAACGCGGTAGATGATGATCCACCAGCGAGCACACCATCGTCGCCCTGATCAGATTGATCGTCAATCGTCAACCCAAGATCAGGGCGCTTTAGTATTTTGATTTCAGGATAGTTATCAATCCATTGTGAAATGTTCCCTCTTTTGGATTTAATGAAGAAATTTCACTTGATGGATGTAACTTAAATCCCTTGAGTTCTGGAATTTTATCCGTGTTAATCTGTTCACGAAATTGCTCATCCAGAAACAAAAAAAATTCCCGAATGAAATATTTCTTCCGACCAGACTGAGTATCTTTAGTGTGGTCGGGAAATTTGACCCTGATCAGACATGATCGGGGCATTTCCTTGATTCACACCGATCGGTTGGTCATTTAAAACTGATAACTCACCAAATAAGCTAACAGCCCTAAATGCATTGAATTGGACTTACACATTTTTCGAAACGACGCGTGCCGTAGAAAAAGGAAAGAATCTTTTTGACCCAACAGTCACTGCGGATTGCACGGCTTAAGGGCAGGTTTCTCGGGGTTCGTGCTCCCTTGCAGAACCATAAAGCCCCCAAGCGCGGCCGCTTGAGATCTATTTGGGACTTCGTCTTCCTCGTTCGCATCCACAAAACATTCGCCATTTTCAACCGCTTCTTCCTTCGTCCACCTGCTCCTCCAACCCTGCTAGCCTCCAATCGCCATGGCGTCCACGCACCAATCATCTTCTGGCACTGAGTCCACAGGGGACCAGAACAGCACCGCCGCTGGACGAGAACTCCGCAGTGGGAACACGATCCCCACCTCGGATGAGTACTGGTACAGATCAACCACGACGGCCAAGCAACTGCAGAAACTGGAGGACCTTGGACTACTCCCCGACACCGCACTTTTCCCTCGCCGCCATGCCAAAGGTCAGACGTATCCAACCCCCAACACTCTCGAGATGGTTGTGTTCTTAGAGTTCTTCCACTGTGGATTCGGGGTTTTTCCTTCTGATTTCTTCCACAGCGTCTGCGAGCATTACCAAATAGAGCTTGTGCACCTTAAGCCCGGCGCTCTGACAATGCTTAGCGTCTTTGCCTTTCTGTGCGAAGCCTGGTTAGGGATTAAGCCTTCACTGTTGCTGTGGAGATATTTTTATAGCCCTTCATACTACAAGAACCAAGTGATGCTCGGGTCCATCGGTTTTTCCTTGAGAAATCGGGAGATATACATCCCCTTCCCAGTTAAAGATTGCTGGAAAGGATATGAACATCATTGGTTTTACATCACCCTTCCCCAAACCTCATTGGCAAAAGGGAAGTATCTGATGCCCTATCTCAAGGATGAGGCCAAAGCCCTGCCAAGAATTACCCCGGAGATGCAGAGGCATATTGATCGGATCCTGGAGCTCCGCAATGCTAGTCTGACGGCGGTTCATGTAGCAGAAATCTTCATTAGATGGAGATTCATTCCGCTTATGACTCACGACCGCTATGCTTGGACATTTAGGGGCTACAACGACCCGAACAGAATGAAACCCGATGGTGAGCATTTGTTTTTCTGTTCGATTGTTTTTCCGAGTTTGTTCGGTCATTTGAATTCATGACTCTTAACTAGCAGTTGTCCCAGAGACAGAAGTGGCCGCGCGCCTGAAGAAGATGTTCGGGGCTGATCTCCCGGACTGGGAAAACGTCCCAGCACCCTACAGCACTGACAACCCTCCTCCAGAGGTAAACTGTTACTCAGAAAAAGCTCTTTCTTGTTTAATAGTGATATGATACACCTCTTTTATCTCGACCAGGCCCCAGCTATTGTTGATGCTCCCGCCCAGAGCGGTGCCATCAATGTTGAAGAGGAGGGAGATCAGCCTGTTGATCAAGGCACCAGGGCCCCGACCAACGAACAACCTGAATCATCACCTGGTTTGGAGAAAGAGGTCCCGAGCAGCCTCCAGGCGATTATCCCCCGAACCCGGAAACGCTCTCGCAGTGGGAAAAGGACAGTTCTGGATTCGGGAGTTCTTGGATCGCC
>CM014274.1:62549135-62577605 GCA_004135705.1 Alloteropsis semialata
GCATGCTTGCCAGAAGGAATCCAGAGTGAAGTGTCCCTTGTTCGAGCTTCCGTTCGAATCAAGTTTCAAGCCTCTGGCATGAATCAAGTATCACGAAAATAATGAGATCCGACATGTGCAAATTTGACCTCTTTTGCAATCGATTTGCAAGACTGAGCCGCTCTCAATCAGAATTGAGCTCCAGCATCCTATCCGGGTTTCTTAAAGAGAGGTAGCTACTCCTCGCACGTTCTGGCGCTCCTGCTCAGCCTTTCGCTGTGGCCACGTCACCCAAAAAGGCTCCACACCAACGATTACTCTAACCATTTTGCAAAAAAAGTACTCATGTTTCTTCAAAATAAACCTAGAGTCCAACTCAGATATCTTAGACAGTAAATGTGTTATGATATTTTTCAATTTACACCCTTACGTAAATTATATTTGTATGTGAAACTCCAACTCCCCGAACTGCCTCCCCTTGTTCTTCTCTCTCCGCTCCCCCTTCCCGTCTCTGCCGCCGCCGCCGCCACCACCTTGCTGCTCGTCGTGCGCCTCCCAGCTTGGAGCCTCAATGCGGATCTACAGCCAGCCAGCAACTACGGCCGGTGGAGCAGTTTCGCGCACTAGGTCGGCTGCGAAGAACAATTGGACGCTGCCATCGCGGGGAGGCAGCTTGAACCCTGCCGGATGTGCGTGTCGGCCAATGCTAGGCCGCCACCAGGGAGCACTCCTAGACCAAGGTACAAACATGGCCATCCATCTCTCTGCCGTGCTCTTCCATATCTGCATCATAAGCTCCCGTTGTTTACTTGCAGTCCACTCGGCCTCCCAGATCCACAATAGGGAGGTCATGGTTTACAAGGCAGCCACCATATCTAAGTGCTCGCGGTGTGGAGATGCTCCAGCGGCGAGAGCGGGGATGGTGCTGGCCTCCCGCAGTGGTGCAGTACCAGGCTACCAGCTAATGCTCCTGGCGGTGCTGCTCCGGCTGGCCGTCCGCATCAAATTACAGCTCCGGCCGTCCGTCCGTCCACATCGAATTACAACTCCGGCCGGCCATCCGTCCGAATTTCAGCTCCAACCAGCCAGCTGCCCCCCTGCCCCCCACAGTCTAACTATGTCTTGTGTCGTCTTCGTTGGGTCCTCTGCTGCTACTGGGCTACTGCTTGCCTTCTCAATTGTGATTGTCCAGCCCTTCAAAAAAAATTGTGATTGTCCAGCAGTGTGATACCTTAGCACTGATGTTGGCATATCTCAGATAGCACGTGTCTCCATCAGCCCACTAAAACTACATGTAGAGCATGAGTTATCTTGTACTCACATAAACTGATGAGGAAAGTTGTTGTACTTTGTCAATAAAGAATTATTGTAGTGCTTTGCACTATCCTAGAGGTAACATGGGCACCTTGCAGTCTTGATGTGTTTGCTCATCTATGAAGGTATTGTTTTGGTTAGAGAGTTTGAGATGTCTGTAGTTTTATGAACTCCCGTATTTCTGAAGTAGCGAGCTGCCAATTTACTAATTTATATGTAGATTTTGATATGCCTGTAGTTGTACTCTGTTTACAGCAAAGGGTTAGTGTCGCTTTCTTTATTAGAAGAAGAGAAGCCTCTTATCAATATTTAGAATTGCCATAGATCAATTATCTCCATAAGATGCTTGATCTGAACTTTGATGTTCTTCTCTTAATTCAAACAAGGATTGACAAATCGATGGGATGCTTTGTTCTGTTCCTGTGTTAATTTGTGCAGTTAGTTTGGTGCAATATAAATTACTTTACATCCATGTATTCTGCAATGTATATTGGTTATCAGTTTAGCTCTGGGTTTGTTTTTATCCATTTGCACATGTTTGTATAATATTTTCATTGCCATGATATTTTTAGTTGCAGATAAATTAGTTGTCCCAAAGACAGCTAATAATGTGGACTCATAAGTGGAGGAAAATTTGAGAAAATGACAAGAATTTGCACAGTTCAGAGTGCCTTTTGGTGGTCTTCCCCATGGTGTGCTGTTACAATGCAACCTGTGGTTCAACCATCATCGGCCAAATCGAATAATAGGTGAGTTGCCAGTTCTTTTCCCTTTGTGGAAATCATTTCGTATGGATTTCTGACTTCTCTCATCCAACTCTATAGACTGGATAGCTTTGTGTTAGGTATCAAGTTGTTTTAAAATTCCAGTTCAGCTAATCAGAGTTCCAGAATTATTTTGGTTGCCTCAATTACTTTAGTTTACTTAAGATTTGTTTTCTCTCCCTTTGTAAGGTTCATGCTTTACCATGCTCAGCTCCATCACAAGCACGCACACAACCTGTTCAACTAAATGTCGTCTTGTTTATTTTATCTTGCCATAATACACTAAAATCAATATTGCATAGTGCTGATTTACGATGCTAATAAACTCCAATTTCCAAATAATCTGTAGGCAGCATGAATTAGATACAAGTTTCTCCCCGTAAATTTGCTTTTTTGTAGACGTACTGTATCAAGTACCAAAGTAGAGGAATTGCCTCAGACGTGGCAACTAATTGTGCTTTAAAGACTTCAGCTAAGCAACCTAACCAAGCTTGCCTTACAGTGAATCATATGCTTCTTCCTGTGAGTTGTCTGAGAGCCAGTTTTAAGGGATGGCACAAGATGAGGAATGCACAATGTGGCAGCTTCTGTGACCCTCAGATGAGGGAAGTTGTTACGCATGCTAATGTGTGGGATATTTGTAGGCTCCCTGCAACCTTCTCATTGCCATTTCCAATAATATGGTTGCTCCATCATATCACTTCACCCATGCATTGCATGCATCTTTTCAGGCTTGCTGGCCTCTTTCCATGCATATTTTTTAAAGAAAAAACTGATGATCCTGATGCTCCTAGGATTCTTGCCTTGCTTACAGGTGCAATGCAACATTCCCAACCATCCATCCAAAGGATCTTTTTTTTGTTGCAATTTACAGGTTTGCTCTGCTACACTCCTTGCATTTCTAATGCATAGTTTATCCCTGGTTTTCAGAGATGTTATCAGACAACTTTTTTGTGAAATGCTATTTGAATAGCTTTTTCTGAACTCCGTGCTGAATCCTTATTTTCTTTTTGATAATGGTAAACTATTCCCACATTTTAATGGATTCGTTTTTATATCCTATAGCAGGTCTTTCCACTAGAAGATTTAGCTGATTGCACCATCTGTGTAATCAAATTTTTTATGCATGATGCTACTCAGAATATTTGAAATCAGTTGATTTCTGAGAACTGAATAGATTGAAGGACAATCAGAACTTACCATTGTTCATTAGAGTCCTATGTTTGTAATATTCAGAATGCTAATTAGGGATGTATTAAGTTTTTTACATATCTTGAACAAATCTTCAGGTGTGCTTTGTTTTCTAATGACAATAAATATTTATCATTAAATTTTTGTAACACGTTCATGATAGGGGGCGCAAAGCGCGCCTAATGTTCTAGTTCTATGAAGGACGGTGGCGGCTGCCAGCTGTGGCAGGTCAGGTCAGATAGACCCTGTCGTACATTTCTATGGTCGCCGACAACATGGGACTGCGGGAGTGTGTGGGTGCGCGCAGGACTGGAGGAGGCGTCGGATGACGCTTCAAGCCCATGGCCGGAGGTGCACGGTGATACCTTGTCTCCGGCGATAGGTGGCGCCGGAGGCCAGGACTAGGGTACAGAGAGAACATATTTGCTCTTTCTCATTTGACCAGCAAGCATCAAATAAATAAAATTGGAGGGAGTATTTTTACTAAATATATAGGTGGTTTTCTATAAACAAAATCTTAGGTAGACCACATTGGACGCAACATCATCCAAATACGCATAGTTGGAGAGTTGATTACTAAACACTAGGGTTGCAAGCGGCGGCGGGCCACACCGTGCGCCCGCTGGGCCACACAGCGCCGCAAGCCCACAAAATCCCGCATACCAGCCCACAACGTTGAAGCGGATTATGCGGGTAACCTGCACAAACCCGGCGGCGCCGCATAAACCGCGTCTCCCTTTCTGTGCGCCGCCGTCGTCGTCGCCACGGTGAACCCCAGCTCCAGCGCCGGCTCGACCCATGTTCCCCCTGAGCTTGTCGTCATCGTCGACGTTGCTGCCTCCTGCTTCTACTCCCGCTCCCCGTGCATGCGTGATGCGTCTCCATCGCTGCAGTTTCCTGCATCATGAAGGAATGATTTGGCGCCGGCACCGGTGCACGCGCTTGTGCCTGGCACGAGCAGCGTATCACCACTTGCATTGTGACGGTCTGTCAGTACTTACCTACAGACGAGAACCTGACATCGAGGGTCGTGGCCTTGCATTGGGCTCCTCATAAAGGGCCACCGCTGCCACAACACGTCGAGAGGAAGAGGCAATAAGGGGACATGAAAGGAGGAAGCAAGCACAGGTCTGGTTTCTTGCCGAGAATGCTAGTGTTCATTGCTTGACGCATGACAGCTTGTACCATGAGTGGCAAATTTTTCTTGCAATTCAGGATTACAACATGTAGCAGCCTTTTGATTTGTGCATAAGAGAGCTTTCGTGTGTCTGACTGTAGACGGACACGTACTGCCGAAGTGCCGTGCATGGCGTGCTTGATTAACTTGAATAAACGGTGCCTGCTGCCGCCTGCCGGCGTGCATGCGCGTGTAGCTCCTGCGGGCATATGCGGGCCGCCGCACGAGCCCGCACCAGCGCGCGGTGGAACGCGAGCAGCCGCATCAGCCCACATTATTTTGGCGGCGTATGCGGACGGCTGGTGGGTACCCGCGGTCCGCCCCACTTGCAATCTTACTAAACACAGCTGTTTTGATGTTCTAAATGGACAATTAAACGGAAACAGCGAGCCAAACAAACGTTTTTTGGGAGTTACTCATTGAACATTTGAACGTCGTTACCCGACGATCGGGGAGAAAATTGCAGTGAAGGCCGTCCCACCATCTGTCTGACCATTACCAAAACCACCGTAGGTGCAGCCAATGCCGAGCACACGAGGACCTTGTACTGGGGTGTTCTGAGGGCGTGTTTAGTTCCTCCCATTTTGTATAAAATTTATGTGTTGAGAACCGTGTCAATTCATTTCTTCTCTGTGTGCACGTGGCTCAATGCAAAAACTTTATGTAAAATGGAATAGGAAGTTCAGGGACCGTGGAGCAACGCCGAGGCGATGGGAGAGACCGTGGTTGGTGGTTCGGCCGTCAGAAATGAGACAGAAAACAGATCAAACAATGGCCAGCAGAAACCGACATTTCTCAATCATGTGATGTTTTTACTTTTTCAACCTAAATGTTTAGGTCCTGTTTAGTTCGGTAACTTTTTTCATCGCTACACTAAATTCGAATGTTCGGATACTAATTAGAAGTATTAAATATGGATAACTGTTAAAACCCATTTCATAACCCCGAGTGAAATTGTGAGACGAATCTATTAAACCTAATTAGGCCATGATTAGATAATGTCGTGCTAAAGTAAACAATCTCTAATGACATTAATTAGACTTAACCCGTCCATCCGTGTAATTAGTTTTATAATTAGATCATGTTTAGTCCTCCTAATCTTTGATTTAAAATTGCTACAGTAAATTTCGCAAAGTTTCTTACAGATCTAAAGATCTAAAACAGGCCATTAGATTGTCCGAATAACAAGAAGACCACCTTACAGAGAACAATAGTGGCTTTGATGAGATTATATGGCGCACATTCTATCTGCAATAACGTTCTTCGAGAATGAGGTAAACTCGTACAAAACAGGATACTGGCCGCATTCAGCCCAGAAAAGTGAGCCTTATTATTGGAAATGAAAATTTCTGTTCTGTAATCACAAGGTTATCTATCTCTTCTCTCCATCCAAAAGTAAACTATGGTGCTAAAATAAATCCATGTAAGCCAACGAGGAAAAGAACTGCGATACGTATGCTCGAGGGAAACCCCCAAAATTAGCTCTACCACCGATTAACTCTCATTATCACACCCCTAATCTTGCAGTTCTCTTCACCTATACCCAGAAGCCAGCATGGCCTTAGGAAGAGAATGTTGAAAGAACGTTCTTCTTGATGGTAAATTCATCGGCCTTCGAGGGGCTAATGGACTGCAACAAGGAAAAGAACATAAACATGAGTAACCCAATCTGGAGTTCTGGACGATGAGACATCAACGTAAGCTGGGCATTGAGATAGTTGTTTCCCACCTTCTCCAGCATGCGTTGAAGCCTCTCAGTCTCCTTCTTAGTATAGTCGTTGCCCTTCTCTAGGATCTTCTTTGCAATGGTTACATAGACCTTTCCATGCCTAATGTATACAAAGGGAAATTCAACTCACTGAACTCATAAAATTATTACGACATGAAAGGAGATCATTATTTGGCTTAAAACTAAGTAACTGGGGCAAGAGTTTACTTTGCGGCAGAACCACTGAGCTTAGCTACCTCCTCCTCCATACTGGAGAGGATTTCCTTCTGCCTGTCACTGGCAGCACCAAGGAACTCCTTAGCCAGGGCATCCAAACTTGCTATCCTGCCAGCCTAACAAATAACAAACAGAGCATGGGCAGAGTTAGCATTTTGCCTGAATGTGCAGTAATGCAGCATTATGAATATGTAACAAACCTCAGAGGTCAGTTGACCCTTTGTATCACGGCTGGTACCACTCTTCTCATTGATGAACTTGACAAAGTCACCCAAGTCCCTGCCGCCTTCATAATCCTCACCAGCTTTGTTTCCCTTTGGGAAAAACTTCAATGTAGGGAATCCAGTAACTCCATACCTGAAAGTGGCATCACAGGTTATAGTCATTACAGTACAAATATATTATTGCATATAGAAGAGTCAAGGTAATGAAAGTGTTATATGCTGTGTTGAGTACAATACTTATTACTTGTACTCACAGGGAGGAAAATCACAGGCCCTGTACTAGATAACAGAAACAGCGAAACATGCAGATAAAGTATATCCGGACTTAGAGAACATACTTTTCAGCCAAATCCCTGTGTTTGTCAGCATCAAGGTTTGCAATAACAACTCCGTCATCCAACTTGAAAACAGAAGCCACCTTCTCATAGATCTAAAAAACAAATGCAAGAATAAGATTAGACAAGCCATAGATGACAAAGATCGTTAGCAAATGCTTGCAGGACAAAAATTGCATTAGAATATGTGGCATAAACTCAAGCTAGACCCATGTACTAACCGGAGCAAGACTCTTGCAGTGACCGCACCTGTACAGCAGAAAAGTACCCAATCAATTTGATTCACTGGCTAAAAGTTTGAAGGTGCAGAAGATTATGTATGTAATAACAAAACCTAGAAACCTACCATGGGGCATAAAACTCAACAAGGACATCTTTTGTTTCATCAAGGACAATCGAGTCAAAGGTCTCTGGAGTGAGCACCACAACACTTGAAGGAATGGTTGCCAGCTTTACGTTTGTGCCTGAAAGCCAGAAACCACAATATATACAGAGTTGAAGACATTGGCTGATAAATGTGACTGCTTCCATAATGCATAATTTGAGCTATTTTGAAAACTAGAAAATAGTTTTGTCACTTTCTATACAACGTGCAGACTGCAGAGTGTAGATCAAGACGTGTGCTTGGTAAAAGTTTAAAACAATAAATCCAGAGAGGGTTAAATTATCACCTCCTTCAGTATTAACGAACTCAGCAAGGGCTTCTGCAGTGCGTTGCCCTTCATACCTAAGTTGTCAAAGAAATTTCTGTCATGATTCACGAAACATGAAAAACAAAGAAAGCCATGGGAAGTTTAATGTCGTGTAGCCTCACTTTTTGGGCTCCAAGGATCCTTTTGGGAACCACTGGATTGTTGGATACCCAGAAACTCCATACTTGCTGCACACACTCTTGTGCTCATCACAATCAACCTAAAAAAAGAAATTGGAGTTTAGATTAAAAAAAAAGTCATCAGATTATCAAACCAGAAACTGCAGAAGGCAATTAAATGCCATGATTATGCATGTGGCGAGTGCTGTCGCTTTCTAGTACATCGTTTGTGCCATAGAATGACAAAACAAACATACAAGGAATGCCAGGATATTTATATCAGGGTGAGAACAAATATGATTCTTGAGGCATAAAACTGCATACCTTCGCAATCAAGACAGATTTAGCTTTCTTAAAGCTTGCGCCAAGCCTTTCGTACTCAGGAGCAAGCTTCTTGCAGTGACCACACCTAAACAAACAAAAATTAACAGATAATTAAACCAGATATCCTTTGAGCTGCTGAAATGCTGATACACTTGTTACTAATATGGTACTAATTTTCTGAAGGTAACCATTGGCTAACAAGCGAGCACTATGGATTACGTGTAGTGTCTAAGCAGTATGTAATTCCACCTAGATCTTACACCCTCAGTAATAATCTATCAATAGCACGCCCCCAAAGAAGGACATCTTCTAGTTTTCGGTAACAAATACCACACTGAGGAAGTGAGCATCCTGATCTAATGCAACATGTTTGACATCGAAAATAAATGGGCTTCATGATATAACTGAATTCAGGATCAATTTCCCCAATTATACAGAAAATTCATCACGATCTGATCAATTCATAGATACCAAAAACCAAAGATCCAAACTCCTTGACTACAGGGTGCTCCTAGCGGATCCAACGGTATTTTAGTGAATTCCAAAAGGGAAATCCACATAACTTTCAGACCCCACGGCCCACGCTGAAACAACTCGAGAACTACAGCCTCCTCGGCATCCACCAACCCCAGCAGCAGCTAAACCGACCAACTCAGGTGCGTGAAGATCTGAACTGCCCAACCCAACCACGGGCCCGATCCGATCCATCAAAATTGCGCATCGATCCGGCGAGAGAGAAAGGAGAAGATGGCAAACCAGGGGGTGTAGAACTCGACGAGGGCGCCACGGTCCTGCCCGACCTCCTTCTCGAAGGTGGACTCGGTGAGGGCCACCACTTCGTCGCCGTCGGCGAGCGCAGCCGGGGCTGCGGCGAAGGCGGCGGCGAGGAGGAGGAGAGCCAGGGCCCCGCGGGAGATCTGGGAGATCGCCATGTCTGTGTCTGGTCCCGGAAGCGCCCCGAGGTTTAGGCGAAACTGGTGAAGGGAAGTCTCCTCCTGCTTCTCCCCCGCTTGTCGTTTTAAACCAGAAAAGTAAATCCTCCAAAAGTAATAAATCAGAAATACGAATCTCTCCGTTCTAAATTATCCTCCTTTTGTTCAAAATTATAATTCGAACTCAAGTTTGACCATTCATCTTATTCAAAAAATTGTGCAAAATATCACATCTTTTGATGTGGCTTACTTTATTAATAAACGTTCTTCAAGAATGACTTAAATTTGACTATATTTGCACAAATTTTTTGAATAACACGTGCGGTCAAACTTAGGGTAAAAAAATCAAACAAATTATAATTTGGAATGAAAGGAGTAGTTCAAAGTTAACTTTTTCAATAAACATTTGATCATTCGTCTTATTACAAAAAATTTACACTAGTATCATTTATTTCATTGTTACTTGTTTTATTATCAAAATTACTTTATGTACGAATCGAATTTTTATTTATTTGTACTAATTTTATGAATAAGATGAATGGTCAAAATTGTATTTTAAAATTAAATAGTGAATTACAATTTGGAACGGAGCGAGTATCCAAATTCCTACGCGGAGAGCCCTCTCCATTTAATCTTAACTTGGGACCCCATTTGTTACATCATAGACTGAACAGAGAAAGTAACAATAGAGAAAAAAAAGTAACACATAGAGAAGAAAGTAACAACAGGGCCAACAACAAGATGACCATGAGCGGGTTGGGGGCGGAGCGGCTGTCGGTTGGGCGGTGGAGCATAACCGGTGTGTAGCACCGAACAAATTCTCTAGCGTCCTCATACCTTGGCATGAGTCTTGAATGCGCCATAATGGCCACCATATGGAGCGGCATAACATCTTTCCAGAAAATCATGTGTCTCACATATGGGGACACACTGTCTCAAAAGTCCGTCTGCGCAGACTCGAAAAAGGTATGGATAAGAGGTGTACGCTGCTCTCGTACACCAGCTTCTTTTTGTTCTCTCTCGGCAGAACATATCCTGAGATGACGAAGTTCACTATGTTGGCATACCAAGGATTTGAGTTTGTTCTTTCAGAAGAGTTTCGTCCCAAAGATAGTAATTGATGGGCAATGATGACTCTTCTTGAAATTGGAGACGTGATAGGTGGTCAGCCCCTGAATTTTCTATTCCTTTCTTGTCTTGGATTTCGATATCAAATTCTTGGAGTAGAAGTATCCAGTGGATTAACCTTGGCTTTGCATCCTTCTTAGTGAGGAGGTATTTTAGGGCAGCGTGATCGGAATACACAATCACCTTTGCTCCCACAAGTAGGACCAGAACTTATCGATGGTGAAAACAACCGACAAAAGTTCCTTCTCCGTAGTGGCGTAGTTCAATTGTGCACCATTCAAGGTTTTGCTAGCATATGCAATAGCATGATGCTTCTTATCCTTGGTTTGCCCAAGAACAGCGCCTACGGCATAGTCGCTCGCATCGCACATGATTTCGAAGGAAAGATTCCAGTTGGGAGGCTGGATGGTAGCAGTTGAGATGAGGGCTTTCTTAAGTGTATGGAAAGATGCGTAGCATGCATCATCGAATACAAAGAGAGCTTCCTTAGCAGAAGGTTCGATAGAGGACGGGCTATTTTAGAGAAGTTTTTGATGAACCATCAATAGAATCCGGCATGTCCTAGGAAGCTTAGGATCCCCTTAATGTTGGTTGGAGGTGGAAGTTGGTGAATCACTTTGATCTTAGCACGATCCACCTCTATATTATGCTAAGATATTCTATGTTCGAGAACTATGCCTTCCCGTACCATGAAATGGCACTTCTCCCAGTTCAAGACAAGATCATTTCCCCACATCTCATTAGGACTTTGTCCAAGTTTGTGAGGCATTCGGTGAAGGTCTTTCCATAAACGGAGAAATCGTCCATGAAAACTTCTATGATTTGTTCAATCATGTCAGAGAAAATGGACATCATGCACTGCTGGAAGGAAGTGGGTGCATTACATGACCCAAAGGACATTCGCCCATAAGCATATGTTCCATATGGGCATGTGAAAGCTGGCCATTGGGATGAATTGAGATTTGGTAATAACCAGAATATCCATCAAGGAGGCAAAAGAGGGAGTGCTTCGCAAGCCTTTCCAACATTTCATCGATGAATGGAAGGGGGAAGTGATCCTTCTTGGTGGCTTTGTTGAGATTTTGATAATCGGTGCACATATGCCACCCAGTCACTGTACATTGAGGAACGAGCTCATTCTTCTCATTTCATACGACTGCCATTCCTCCTTTCTTTGGCATGACTTGAACAGGACTGAAGCATTCATTGTTCAGAACCAGATAAATGATCCTGGCGTGCAGAAGTTTGAGGACTTCCTTTTTTACTACTTCCATCATGGCGTTGTTCAAATGCCACTGAGGTTCTCTCGATGGTGTGGATTCAGGATCAATGGGGATTCTATGAGTACAAAGGTTTGGGCTAATCCCTTTCAAATCTTGGAATGAATACCCCAAAGCTTATCAATGTTTCTCTAGTACATGAATGAGCTGCTGAGTTTCTTTATCAGACAGTTTATCACTAATGATAACTGGAAAGTCTCGATTTTTGTGCAAAAAGGCATATTTCAGCCTAGGAGGAAGTTGATTAAGCTCAATTTGGGAAGGCTGAGGCTTCTCCGAGGTATCGAGCTTAATTGGAGGTTGAATTTCTTCTTCCTCTACGAAATGCTTTTCATCCTCCTCCTGATTTGGCTAAGCCATTTCAGAGAGTGTTGTGGCCATGACTTCCTCTATGGGGTCAGGTTCGGTCTCGGGCTCTACTTGGGTGTAAAGGGATCGAGAGTATGACATGAGTAGATATCCCTTACCACTTTTAGATCCATGGACTCGCTAATGGGTACGTTCCCTAAGATCTTCATGATCGACCTTCCTATGATGATATGCTGGGAGAAGAATTCGGGTAGGTCGAAGATGTGAAAATCTAGATAGATCTTCGGATTGTCTATCTTAATGGGTATCACACGCAAGACTCCCAGACAGTCGAGGATCTCTCTTGTCTGGAGTCTAAGTTGCTTGTGCGACGGTGATAGACAACCTGGCGAAACCTAGGATCGTACCAAGGCGTGTGAAACAAGGTTGACCCTGAGGCTCGAATCATAGCCAACATTGCCTCGGATGCTCAGAACTTGACAAGAAATCGTCCGGGAACTCCGCAACACCCTCTGGTTCATCTGATTACCCATCTGGGATTTTGTTGAGTAGTGCAAGTGTAAGTAACCAACTTTACTTAACAAATATAGCATGAGGTATGAAGGCTCAAAAGGCTAGACACGGTTTAACTGCGGTAAGCACTTTTAGTTGTTCAGTTTTAACATTAACCAAATTACTACAATGTAATAGAAAAACCCAGTTATAACCCAAATTAAGTATATAGAGAAGTATCATCATATTCATCATCATTCCATCATCACCAGGGTAAATAACCACTAATAAAAAAGGATCCAGGCCACTCGTAACTATGAGCACGGCTGATATATCAGTTTTCACTCTGCAGAGGTTGTACACTTTCCCCACTGGTCGTGATTCCCGTGATGCCCGGGTGGATCAGACCCATTTCACACTTCCTTAGGTGTGCGGCTGGGTTTCACTATGAGACCTTTCGAAAGTCCCTCTAACAAGCTAAGGGCCACTGAGGTTTCAACATGGGCGCATGAACCCAACTCCCGAGATCAACTAAACACCCATGGCGCAACATGAGTGGGTTGATGGCGTTCAGGGCGCAATGTGAACAATGACTACGGACATCAGGGCGCAACATGAGTCTTCCCCAAGCAGATCAAGCTCATACTTAAACCGTGGTTCCCCTCTTGCGCCTTTCGGTAACCCCCCAACTAGTTAGAGTTGTGCATTTTACTTAGTCAAGATCAGAGCCATATAGTTCCCGTGGTTGTACTGTTTTCCTGAGTTGCCACTTTAAGAACCGAACCTTAAGGAGAGACGTCTAGAATAAAGCACAGCACATGTTCTAGCTCCCTAAACCATGTTGCTAAAAAGCAAGTTTTACCATCCATCATTAAACATCATTAACAAGTATCATCATACATTGGTCCAGTGTGCTCAAGTTGCATAGTCTAGCATTTTGCTATCCAAGAAATTTATAAATCCACGTTGAACAAGGTAAACAAGGTATAAGCATCTAGGTATGTCCTTATATTACTTAAACTCACGCATGAATGTAAATGAATATTAAAGGTGTATAGGTTGCGAGGAATTTCTTGTGTTATACTTGCCTTCCTCTAGGTGCTACTGCTGTTGCTCTTGCTCTTCAAAGTGCTGACCAACAGACATCTCGAACAGCTCACCGTCTATACAACGATCAACTATCACCATACACACATTCTAGACAAGCCAGTAAATGCATATCAAAGGAAATAAATTAGAACAGTACACCAAACAATACAAACATAGGCTACCAAGCTAATAAAACTATTCTACACATTATTACGAACACATGAGCGAAAGAATCACTTAAATTAAAGTTAAAACACACTTTCTATGGCTAAAACAAGGTCTAGGGGCTTGCTGGCAAAGAAACTAAAGTTTCAGGGGCTTATCTGCAAGAAACCAGGGACCTAAACATAATTATGCATAAAAAACCAAATGTCTAACATGTAAAAACAACCTCCTAGGACGGCGGGTCCTATTATTTAAAAGCTCAGGGGTTAAACAGAAAGAAAAAGGACTTAAGCATAATTACTTCTAAACTAGGGCTGGACTGCAGGTTGATTTGCGAAAAGCCGAGGGGCCTAAATGCAAAAGTGGCAGCGACGCGGCGGCGGGGCTGACGTGACGTGGGCGTGGCGCACGCGTGGCGGCTGACGCGGTTGCCAGCGCTGACGTGGCTTGCCACGCAGGCCGTGGACCGCGTCCACTAGTCCATGGTGGACCGGTTACAGGGGCGAAGGGGTACGACGATCTCGGTCGTTCGGATGAGATCCGAGGGCCAGGGTTCTAGCAGGCAGCAGGTGACGGCCGGCGGCGAGCTGGGACGTGGTAGCGGTTGGCGGCGAGCGGCGGCGCATCGCCGGCGGCGGCGATTTGGGCACTACAAGCCTCGGTTTTGAGCGGGGTTTGGACAGGGAGCAAGCGGGGAACGTCGCGAATCTTACCAAGGGGTCGTGAGGGTCAGACGGGCGGCGGCGCCGCTCGGTGCTCATCGAGGAAGAGGCTCCGGGGCTCGGCTCGGGCTCCTAGTTGCGGGGATCGGCAGCGGGTGCTCCTGTGCGAAAGAGGAGAGGGTCGGGGTGAGCAGCAGGCGGCAGGAGCGGCGATGAGGAGCTCGACGGCGGAGCCGGCAATGGCGGCGACGGAGTGCGGGCATGGAAACGGGCAGCAGCAGGGGGGCCTCGGGTTTATATAGGGCCGGGGGGCATAGGGGATAGGCTCGCGGACTCCTAGGGGGTCACGGGAACTGCCCGCACAATCCGCGCGTGGCGGTTGTGGGCGGCGGCGCCGGTCGAGTCCGAGTTGGGCTCGGTTGGAAGGTCGAGGACGACCTTGGTAGGTGGGCCCCATCTAACAGTGGCTCGGATGAAAACGCCCAGGCGTGGGGCGCCTTTGGTAGAGGGAGGCGAAGGCGGGAGCAGGCGCGCGCTGGCTGGGCCGAGAGCGGAGCAGGCCGCGGGGAGAGGGGAGAAAGGAGGGAGGCAATGCGGGCCAGGCCGGGGAGTTCAGCGGGATTTTTCGGACCGGACCAACAGTTATGGGGCAAAAAACAGACTTCAACGTGAAAAGCAATTAAACACTCATTCCAAAGCAAATTTAATAAGGATTTCAAATACAAATTCAAAACCAATCAAATGAATTGCTAGTAAACAAAAATATGCATCGGCATGAGTGAACATACATGTTTCTAATCTTATATTTGCTTTTAAATTTGGCATAAATTATATAAACTCCTGTATGACCATGAACAAATCAATAAGATCTATTTTTAGGGTGTTACAAAAACTCGTCATGGAAATCATATGGAAATGCACATTGTAGACCTTGAAGGTCCAAGTCAGAAGTTGATGTGGGTCCAGAGGTCACATCGGAAGTGAGTGCTAAAGGTCTTTGGACAAATTTCGATTGTGAGCAGCATGGCTCTTCCTGCATGGGCTCTTCTTGCTCTTCTTCCTGTGGTTCATCATACACTCCTGTGTCGGGGTACTTTCTAGGATTTTTCCAAGAATAGTCCTCACTTCACTTGGAGTTAGTGCCCAAAGTAGGCAAAGTAGGAGTTGAGCTTATTCTTCATTAAGGTCCTTAAGCAATGGAATCCTCTCTACCCTCGCCCACATATCTCATTGTTCTTGGACAATCTAGTTAGAAAATTTAAACACACAAGTTCCCTGTGGATTCGATACCCTGAATATTTCAGGGTGAAAACTACAACGGTATCCATGCGCTTGCGAATTATCTGCAACTGCAAGAAATACCCGTACTACCATGACACAACCAAATCCCACGTCCATAAGAGCAACTCCATTGTATTTCCAAAGAGAACCATTATCTTTCAATGCAGTATTAGAGATCTTGTACCAAACTTCAAACAAATGCAAGTCCAATTAAGTAAACGAGCACAATAAGAAGTTGATCTGAGTGCTGGTTGTCGATGTAAAAATCAGCCTCGAGTGTGGAGATTCTTCATTTTCAGTGTAGGGTCAATTTATCATTGCTCCAAATTACTGTATGTCAACACATGGTAAAGCAGGCAAATGGGAAAAGGGCTAACACATTCATTGAATCAAAATCCATTTTTCAGAACCTGCCACCAATGTAGGCCCAAAAAACCACCCCAAAAAGTAAATTAAGAACAAAATGCATTAGTGTTTTTGCATAGAAGCATGATTCAATCAATCTCTATTGTCTTTGCCAGAAAGGGTAAACTTGTTCGATGGCTCTTTGTATAAAATGACATGTACCCTATCCGATCCGAACATATATCTGAACCTTTTACTCCTCTGAACATGTCTGAACAGTAAGCAATTTTAGGTTCAGTCATAACAAAAGAGTTGACTCTAATGGCCAAGGATGCTTGAAACTAAATGGCTGAAGATGCTAAGTGTGATTACCATGTTCTAGTATAGAATTAAGGCATGTAATAATCACTGAATCAGCACAACATAATATGGTATGGACTACGGAGTGACTCTGTAAAATCATGAGCTTGACAGTAGAAGCTGATCGTAAATATTAAAACAACATTGTATTATGCATTCATTGACAAAGAGAGCCGGACAGTGACAGGAATAAGAAAATTTGCTTAAATGAATAATAAAAGATATCTGACACAAGAATTCCCTAAACAATGCAAGTTGGACTACATTTGCAAATGCATTCGTTTATATATAGGTTCAGAGTCAATCAAAATCAACCTGCAGTGCTAGGAGAGACACCCGATCCGATCATGAGCACATCCACTACAACATTGTTGCGTGTACTCCAGCAATGCATCTGTAGTTCTGCACACATACAAAAAAAACAGTGCAGATGATTCCCTAAAAAAACAGTTCCAGTTGCTATTAACTTAGAACTCATAGGCTGGTAGCAAGATCTTGCCACTCAAGTTTATCTCATAGAATTTTCTATTATTGTATGGGTTATGAAATACTTGACAAAAGCATAGTTCTCAATTTAAATTAAATAACTGCGAGAGTTCAAAAGGGCCTCCTTTCCAAATCGAAACAATGGTGTGCGGCCTAAGATAGAGATGCCATCTTCAACAAGTACCAGAAGAAATTTGGTTAAGGTGAATGGATGGGAAAACAAGAAAAATGCAATTCTAGGATGGGAAAACAAGAAAAATGAAATTCTAGGTATACAAATATACCTTCCTTTCCACTGGTAGTTTCCCTGAACTCCATTCACCAGCACTTCACTGCATGAACCACATGCTGTTAGGAAAGCATGTAATTAGTATTCTGACATCAATATTTAAAGAAAATTCCCAAAAGAACAAAACAAATAAAGAGATACTCTGAATAGGTGTAAAGAAACCTCATAGTGATCATTGTTCCATTGGAGCCGAACATTCCCTTTCATGTCAGGTCCATGCTCTTATATCAATAATGGAGGTCAGCGGAGTAGGCGTTTGTGTTCTCACTGGATATTCTTCCGTCTTCAGAGGTGGCACATTTATCTCATGCCCCTTTTTGAGATTCTAAAGCACACAATGTGAAGGTTAGCTTAGAATCGGATTCACTGGACTACATAGATTTTTTTTCTTTCCGTGATGGATTGGTGATCGGTGTTCATGTGACATCTACTGATCGGTTTCAGTTAATGTTTTGTAGCCTGAAGTTAGTTTGCAGAAGTGCAGTGGGGGCACTGACCTTTCATCTCCAAGGGTTGAATTGATTGGGATCCTCGTACAACGACGAATCAAGGGTTGAATTGATTGGGTTGAAGCACTGATCAGTTTTGGTGAGGTC
The DNA here is from genome assembly GCA_004135705.1 of Alloteropsis semialata. Classification (NCBI taxonomy): domain Eukaryota; kingdom Viridiplantae; phylum Streptophyta; class Magnoliopsida; order Poales; family Poaceae; genus Alloteropsis; species Alloteropsis semialata. The sequence continues at coordinate 62,566,614 of CM014274.1, forward strand.
CTCCTTCCAGCCACCGGTGCTGCTGGCGCAGCAGCCTTCTTCCTTGGCGACGCCCTCGCCGGCGCCCCGGCAGCTGGTGCGGAAGCCTTCCTCTTCGGCGATGCCTTGGCCGCCGCTTTTGCCGCTGGCGCGGAAGCCTGCCTCCTCGGCGAGGTCCTCGCCGGCGCTGGAGCCTTCTGCTTCTTCTCCACCTGCTGCTGCTGCTGCACGGTGATGCGGTCGAACTCGTCGCTGAGCTTCCTCACGCACTTCTTCTTGGCCGTGGTGGCAATGGCCGCGAGGGGCTCGTCCGCCTCCTCCTCCTTCCCCTATTCCTCCGACTGGTAGGACCCGTCGGAGTCCTCGTCGTCGTCGACGACCTCCCGCTTCAGGATCTGCTCTTGCGCCGCACCTCCTCCTCGTCTGAGTCCCCATCGTTGGCGTCATCGTCGGATCCGAGCGCCGCGGGCGATGCGGGCTTCTGGTCAGCGGCGCGGGCCTTGGTCCTGACGTCGCGGCGCGCGCGGCAGCGGAGCTTGTTGATGCAGCCCTCGACGCGGCCCTGGAGGCGGAGGCGCTTGATACCGAGGCCGCCCATGGACCAGTGCGCCTCCCGCGCCCAGGCGAGGAGCGGGTCGGTGACAGACACCGGCGGGTCGACGCGGTCGCCGGGCAAGAAGCGTGGCCGCGGGCGGCTAGGGTTCCACCAAGGAAGGGCATGTGGAGAGGAACGATGCCGCGGATGGGAGGCGGCGACGACTGCGGCGGGAGTTGGGGTGGAGTCATGAATCGGATCTGAGCGGCGGCGGTGGGGGTTGCGGGTTGCGTGATTAGGGGAGGGGAGCGACGGATGGGATGGAAGGAGGAAAAAATCAGAAATCGAGATGCCGGATACGGGAATCGATCCCGGGCAGAAGAGGATGGATCGGTGGGCAACCCCAGCGTCGCGAGTGGAGCGGTCGCACGAAGGACGATGACCAATGTCGGAAACAGCGGGCTATGAAGCTTAGCGGTAGTCTTCTCTAAGAGCTATACAAAGCTATAGCGAAAGCTAAATCATTTAACGGAATGATAAAATAATCAATAATTACATACAAAATTATAACCATCATTCATGTAACACCCAAAAATAGACTCTAACGCGTCTCTTAAATACCCAACAGGGCCATTCTATATTATCAATTCTTTTGACTGCATCTTTGAGGGAATGACAACACTAAAATCTACTTGCCACTAGACATTTAGCGACGCTAAATCTTGCAAAAGCCTCTTTAGCGGATATTTAGCACCGCTAAATCTCATAAAACCCCCTTTATCGGATATAGCGGACAAATGTTGTATAGCGTAGCGGTACATCTCCTAAAAGGCTAATAGCGGGCTATAGCGAAGCTATAGCGGGCTATTTCCTACATTGACGATGACGGACGAAACAATTGACGCACCAAAAATAAGAACGAAGTCCGTACGTTTTAGGAGCAGAGACTTTTTTTTAGTTTTTTTGTTTCAAATTAGAATTGGCTTTGCCTATACACATGTGTGTTCTAGAATGTTGCCATTTACTGATTAATCAGCCGCATATTTTTTTATTGGTTAATTCCATACATATTCCCAGTGGCTAGCAGTTACATGCATCTCTAATTGGTAGCCTTGGTGGTTACGTTTTTCCCAACCATTTGAGCTAAGAGGTCACCACCTAGCATAAATTCTTCTGGGCATTACTATTCTCTCATTATTTGCAATATGGTCTCTACCCTCCAGTTACAATGTTTCTACTTCTTCAATATGCTGTTGTGTCTTACTAGACGGGATAATATGATTGAATATGCTGCTGTGTCTTTCTCCATGGCTTGCTACTCCAAAGAGCAGGGCTACGAATAAATTTAGTTTCATAGTTTTATGAAGCTCAGTGAACAATAATGTGCTGACTAAGAAAAAAACTGATCAGGTAACTCCATTTTTAGGTATTGTTTTGACAAGGAAGCTGGACAACTAAACATGTTTGATGCCCTGCACAAGTTGTTGAACCAAGATTTTTTTAGATAATGGGAAGAGTACCCGACCTTGACCTCATAGAGGCTACGGCCACTTATTACAGATCAAGCAGCGCATCCATCTGCAACATCCTCACAATTCAAATGAAAGACGACATAGGCAAAATAAACCATACAGTTTGATGAAGACATTTATTAAGGACCAATCCTATTCCTAAACCTCCATCCATGATTGGCAAAGATTTGCATGACCAAAACCTCCAGGACTTGGCATGCTTTCTTCATCGCCTCCTTGTCTTCGTCATGCTTTTGTAGCTGCGCCCAGAGTCTGAGCCAATGGGTGCTTCGATATAGTACCTGCAACTGAGTTGGAATTGGAGATTTATCAAACACCACATCATTCCTACTAAGCCATATAGCCCAACATAAAGCAGATGCTCCAACTAGCAATTGCCTTTTTAGTTTGGTACCAACACCCATAAGCCAATTACCAAACAAATGAGTAATGCTGCGAGGTGGACATAAGTTAAAGGCAAGCTGAACGGCTCTCCATAGGAACTTAGCTAAATAACACTCGATAAAGAGATGTTGAACAGTTTCTTCAAAAGAACAAAAGCAACAACACTTGTTTCCATTCCAATTCCTACGTGCTAAATTGTCCTTAGTAAGAACAACACCTCTCTTCAGATACCACATGAAGATTTTAATTTTTAGGGGCATTTTTAGTTTCCATAGATGTTTAACGAACTGCACTTGACCATTACCAATAAGTGCATTGTACATTGAGCTAACAGTAAACATGCCAGACTGGTTAAGGTTCCATCTAAAGACATCGGCATTATTATTTAAATGAACATGACTAATGCGTGAAACCAAATCATGCCATAAAGTCAAGGTATGCCCAGTCAAGGTTCTTCTAAAGGATACATTGAGAGGTACTCTGTCAAAAACTGATGCTACAGTAGCATGTTTTTTGCGCACAATGTTAAAAAGAGTGGGGTATTGCTCTCTCAAAGTATGGTTTCCTAGCCATTTGTCCTCCCAAAATCTTATTTGATTCCCATCATTTAAATGAAAGGTCCCAAAGCTAAGGAACTCATCTTTAACTTTCATGAGACCAGCCCAAAAATGAGAGTCTCCCGGTTTCTGTACCACTTGCGCAATAGTCTGGTTCTTTAAGTACTTGTTTCTTAACAAACTTTGCCACATGCCCTCTTCATTAATCAGTTTAAAGAGCCATTTACTTAGCAAGCTTTTATTTTGTATGTCTAGGTTCTTAATACCTAACCCCCCAATTTCTTTTGGTTGGCATAGAATGCTCCATTTAGCTAATCTATATTTCTTCTTGTGTTCATCAGATTGCCAAAAGAACCGAGAACGATAGTAATCCAATCTTTCTAGTACTCCTTTCGGAACCTCAAAGAAAGATAACATAAACATAGCAAGGCTAGTTAGAACTGAATTTATTAGAACCAGTCGGCCCCCTACTGACATATGCTTCCCTTTCCAACTACTTAGTTTTCTCTCAAACTTTTCCTCTATGATCCGCCAATCTACATTACTGAGTTTTCTAAAATGCATTGGAATGCCAAGGTATCTAAAAGGATATTTCCCAGATTGGCAGCCAAATAATTGTGATTATTGTTGTTCCATTTCTTTAGCTTGTCCAAAACAAAATATTTCACTTTTATGAAAGTTGATCTTTAGGCCTGATAGTTGCTCAAAAGCACACAATAACATTTTCATATTAGTTGCCTTTTCAATATCATGGTCCATAAAAAGAATGGTGTCATCCGCATATTGCAAGATGGACAGGCCGCCATCTACAAGATGAGGGATAATCCCTGTTACCTGACCGTCATCTTTTGCTCTATCTATTAGGATAGCAAGCATGTCAACAACAATATTAAACAAAATGGGCGATAGTGGATCCCCTTGTCGTAATCCTTTCAACGTTTGAAAATTTTGTCCTACTTGATCATTGATTTTGATACCCACGTGTCCCTTTTGTATGAAAGCCTCAATCCATTTGCACCACTGTTGTGAGAAACCTTTCATTCTCAATGTTTGTTGTACAAAACTCCACTTAACTTTGTCATATGCTTTCTCAAAATCAATTTTAAATATGACTCCATTCTGTTTTTTCCTGTGAAGTTCATGGATGGTTTCGTGTAGAACAACCCCTTCCATGATATTCCTACAAGGGAGAAAGGCAGTCTGAGTAGGACTAACGACTTTTTGTGCCACCATTGAGATCCTATTAGTCGCAACAGATTGGTCTGTATTGCTGTATTTTGATAGCTTCTTTGCATTTTGGTAATAAGATAATTGTTCCAAAGTTAAGACTATAGAGAGGTAATTCCCCTTTATGGAACTCCGAAAACATTGCCATTAGGTCGCCCTTAATTGTGCCCCAGAACACCTGATAGAATTCCGCTGGGAAACCATTAGGCCCAGGAGCTTTATTATGTTCCATTTGGAATACCGCCTCCCTCACCTCTGTTTCTATGAATTCGGAGGTTAGGATCTCATTTTCAGCATCAGTGACCTGAGGAATGTCATCTATTTGCGACGCATCCAGATTAAAGTTATTATTTTCTGGTGGACCGAAAAGACCTTTATAATAAGTTGTGATGTATTTCTTTAGTTCCTCATCACCCTTTATTATATGATTCCCCTCTTGTAACTGATAAATTCTTGTTTTCCTATGTTTCCCATTCGCCACCAGCTGGAAATATTTGGTGTTTGAATCACCTTCTAGTAACTCCTTAACCTTAGCCCTCTGGTACCACTTGATTTCTTCTTCCCTAAGCATTTCTGTTATTCTGCTCTTTAAGCATTGTTTTAGGTCAATCTCTTACGAGGATAAGATTGTGTTTTTCGCTTTTTTATCTAGACTATCAAGCTTGTCCAGAATTCTCTTCTTTTCCTTTTTCAAAACGCCACTGGTGTTCTTAGCCCAACCCCGTAGATGTTGACGAACTCTTCTAACCTTAGTTTGCCATCTTTCCAGCGGGGTGGCACCTTGGTCCACGCTCTCCCAGACCTCCTTTACCATGTCTATGAAACCATCTCGAAGCAACTAACCCAACTCAAACTTGAATTGGCATTGATTAAAGTTCGAGGATGAGTCACCAGTGTTCACGAGTAAGGGTGTGTGGTCTGAGATGTCACGTGAAAGTGCTATGACAGTCAAAAGCGGGAATTTTTGTTCCCACTCCATTGTCATTAAAATTCTATCTAACTTTTCATAGTCGGCGTTTGTAAAGAATTAGCCCATGTGTATTGTCTGCCTGACAACTCAAGCTCCCTTAAATTAAGACCATCAATAGCATTAAAAAGAAAAGGCCAACGATGGTCATAATTATCATTGTTCTTATCATTGGGGCTTCTTAGTAAGTTAAAGTCGCCACCAATTAACAAGGGAAGTTGTATGTGACTACACATATGAACTAACTCTGTTAGGAAATTTTCTTTGAAATCCGGTTGCGCTGGACCATATACTGCTACAAGTGCCCACTTGAAGCTATCATTCTTATTGCACAAGTGGAATTTCACATAGTAATCTCCTTCGTCAATTGCACCAATGTCATAAACCTCTAGGTCAATGCCAAGTAAAATACCACCTGACCGACCTTTAGGTTCTTTCACATGCCACAGATAATTCTTACCACTACACAGATTTTTAAGGAAAGGATTAGTGAAGCTTTTCCTTCCTATTTCTGAAATGGCGATAAAACTTATGTCATGCTCCTTTGTTAAGTCTGAAATAAACCTATGTTTCTTTGGGTCACTGAACCCATCACTATTCCAAAACACACCCTTCATTTAGACAGGTTGGGTTGTTTAGGTGTGTTAATCTCCTGGACTTTCTTGCCTTTGAAATTATGTTTGTTGGCCTTGGATTTTGCTGCAGTAAAATCACCTGGATCACTGCTAGCATCCATAACCTCTTCCATAATTTCCCCACATAAATGATTTAATATGAACATGTCTACTTCCTCTTCCTCAGCCATGTTTTTTTCCTCTTTATCTAAGGCATCAACTTTCCAATCTGTATTCCAGTTCTCATTTAACCTATGTTCCTCTACCCTTTTCAAATATAAAACCGAATATCTAATGCTAGTATCATCAGTGCCTAAATTAATGCCAATGGTACTAAAGCTAGAACAGATCAACTCATCAGGAACATGTAAAAAAGAAGAGGCATTGGAATTTTCACCTTTAGAAGGCTGAACATCCATGTCCTTGCTGGCTTTCAGCTTTGAGGCCTGGTTCATCACCACCTCATCGCTATTGTGCGCCCTCCGTTTGCTGCGACGAAGGTCTGAACCCGCCGCTTCAGGGATGGCCGCAAGCACAGCCGGACTCATCTGACCTGTCATCCTGTCTTCCAACTTCTCCGCCTCCTTGTACCCTTGCTGATGCAAAGACCCAGTCACCTGCGCCACCATTGCCGAGGTTGGACCCTCAACCTTACTGATCGTGGCCCCCAGCTCGAAGTCAGTGACCGGAAGCAACACCACAGACTTGTTCCTGACTACTATGCCCGGTCCGGCAATGACCTGACGGGCAACAGTACCAGGAGTAGCAGTCCCTTTGGTAATGTTCTGTTGTTTGTTCGCATCTTTATTCTTGTCACCATCAACTGGCGGATCATCTTTCTTTGTCTGATCACCACCCTCATGTTCGCCCCCATTGTCATCGAAACCAGAGTCCATGTCCATCGGCTCTGGGTTGTTTGCATCTACATTCTCCTCAACTCGGAACTGGGGCTCATATATGTAATCTCCAATTACCACATCCACAAACTGCGGTATGATGTTGGGATCCAACACAAGCACTTGGAGACGGCTAGCCACTCCTAATAAATTAATAAAACTTTTACATCTTTTACATGACTCAGCTGATTTAGTTTACATTGCAGATGTATTCATGTGGTTCCCTTTACAAATATCAGATGACTATGTAAGAATCAAGACGCCGGGTTTTAAAAAACATGGATTTAAATTAGCCTTCTTTGGTGATGCCGTTAAAGAGATAATAAGCGTGCCACCACTTCACACGATATGAGTGCTCAAGGTCAGCTTTTCTCGATCCCCGACAGAGCCTCTATGGATCGAGAAAAGCTGAGCTCCCCAGGTTTCGCAAGCAAGACTTTTATGGCGAGGCAGCTCGAATTGTGTTTTGAATTGAATACCTTTGGCTCAGAGTTGACCAATAAGTTATAAGGCTGACTTTCAGCAATTGTCGTCCAACGTTGCATATCATAATAGAATATTTTTATCGATCTGTTCTACCGTGTCTGCAAGAAGGGAAATATATTTTGGCTATGGAGAACTGGCCGAAAGCTACCGCTGATCGAAAGGAGTTATCTATTAAGTTTGTCCACGAGCGTGATGAGCGATCAAATCCAAATCATTGGTCAATGTGATTCTGAGGTGGCCGTGTGGTTCATTTAAGTCTGTGACAAAAATTAGGGTATGTTTGCATCGGTTTGAGTTGGAGGAGGAGAGACACCATTGTCGTCATGTAGCTGCCGCAATCGACGAAGTGAACTAGGTGAAAATGCCATTGCACTCCATCTCGACCATGGCCTCCTGTCTACGCCCTCCGTCGTCTGCCATTTGCTTAATGGTGTGAGGCGATCACCCTACGCAACTTCATTCGATACACTTTGTCGCGACTCACAGTTCGTGAGTTGCACGCGGTGTGGCGGACTGGAAGTAAGACATTTGACTTCTAAAGGGTAGGTACATGTCTCAGATCGGCGTGTGGCATGGATTTGTGGACTTATGTCCGAGATGTGTAAACTTCATACGTTGGCATGAAAACTTTGGGATGAGACTAATTAATAGCTGACTCCTTTATTAAACAAAACTATTTATGTTTGAGATGTGTAAACTCATACGCTGGGCATGAAAACTTTGGGCTAAGACTAACTAATAACCGACTTTTTTATTAAACAAAACTACTTATGTCCGAGATATGTAAACTTCATACGCTGGACATGAAAACTTTGGATTAATACTAACTAATAGATGACTCATTTGTTAAACAAAACTACTCTAGTCATTTAGTGTACATTAAGATTAAAAGGTACTAGTTTTTCAGACATTGGGGGGGGGGGGAGGGGGAGGGCATGGCCCCCCCCCACCCTTCGTTCCGCCACTGTTTACCATAAGCTGCTACCCTAGATCTAGATGAGGTTTCTTTCTTTGTTTTGAACGAAATGTCCTCGATCCAATTTTTCTTCCTCTTATTTTTTTCTTGCTTTCCATCTCCATGCCTCTCGATTGAGCTTGGTTTATCCTAGGGCATGTACAAAGGTTAGAAAATTGTTGTCTATTTGTGTCCATGTAAGCAAAAACGTCTTATGTGGCAGCATGAAATGAGGACCGAGAGTATTGCTGTCGTTTCGTTCGTCTACGATGTTTTCTCGTGCTCCAATGTGTATCACCAGCTCTCGCTCCCGTTGTACAGTCCATTGCGACTCGTCGACGGCGATGAGGATCTGCTGCCCTTGGGCGCCTGTGCGCGCGGAGATTTCCTTTTCGCGGCAAGCTGTGAGCGCAACCGAGCCCCAAATCCCTCGCTCACGCGCATTTCTCCTCGCTGATATACCCCAGCGAGTCCTAATCTGCCACTCCAGAGATCTTTCCCCCAAATTGCCTGCTCCTGAACCCTAGCAGCGGTGGCGGCGAGGACGACCATGAGGAAAGAGGTGAAATAGGGCTCCCTGAATGGCGTCGGCGGCAATTGCTTCTTCAATGGATCCGGCGGATTCTTCAACGGGTGCGGCACATTCTTTAGTTTATGTGCTCAAGGATGAATTAAATAGTTTACAGACAGCTAAAAAGACAGCTCATTGTACAAGCTGTCTTTTTAGCTATATGTGTGTGTGACATGGCAAGTTAAATAGACAGCAGCTGTCTAAACGGTTGTACATTCCCTTAGCCAGAAGGCTTCATAAATTTTTGTGCCTGCATAAATTACTGAGCATTTCTGTGTTGAATTACTGGCCAGTAGAGATTAACACAAAGGGAACTTTCGAATCTGTGTTGAATTTATTTTCCAAGGAATTCTAAGAACCTCTACATAGTAGTTGGATGTAGTATAGTTTCTTTGTTCCTGCTGAGGGCTTTGAAATTCTTGTGAATTTTCTGTGCACGCCAAGCCCTAAAAAAAGCTCCAATGCATTTTTATACTGTTTTCTTCTTCGGAAAACATCTAGTGCCCACCAGGGCAGGTGCCCCCCTCCACGCCGTGAGTTTGCGTGTAACTGAAAGGTGATCAAAGATGTCAGAAACTAATAAAAAAAAGAAAAGGTGCATCCACTACTGCTTTGTTGTGTCAAAGTTTAGATAAAAAAAAACTATTTTTGCATCTCAGAGTTTAGACTAACGCAAAAATCTTTTATCTGACACAACTGACGCAAAAACCTTTTATTTGACACAATGTCAAATCCAAGAACCATGTCAGATCCAAGAATAACCCAATCAACGAAAAAAATTGACTCCAACACAACTCAGAATAGGATAAAAACATCATCTATTCAGAGTGATTGATTTTTTTTGTCAAATTTACACAAATCGGAATAGGATGAAAACATCATCCAGTTTGAACTCAGAAAATCCTATTCAAATCCACAGATTATCTTACACAAAATGTCAAAGAGAAGGGGACTGTACACTCCCTGTCGCGCACGATGAACTACAGGTGCCGCCTCCCCGGCAGCGAGGACGCGTGGGGCAGTGGCTGCCTCCCGGCAGGGAGGACGCGCGGGTCCAGGGGCCACCTCCTCGACGGTGGACGAGCGCAGGAAGGGGCGTGCTCCCCGGCGGTGGGATAAGGGCCGGCCGTGGCCGCGACGCGTGGGGCAGGGGCAGCCTCCCACCAGCGCCCAGGCCTGCCTCCTGATCCGGGCCCTCCATGAGTGGCGCGAGCGCCTCCCCTACGCCTCCGGCCAGGCGCAGCGCCGCCGCCACCTCCGCCACGTTGGACGCTGTTGGCGGCTGTTAAGCACCAACAATAGCCGTCAATATACTCAAATAAAGTGAAGGATTGCTAATACTCACACACATATTTCCCTTCGAATAATGTAGTTCCACATGTCCTTGGAGAATATTTGGTTGTAGGTGATTTGCTACACAAATAAATGAGAATCAACCCTCATGGATCCAAGTGAGAACATCCCAATGAATCAGAAACCGCCACGCGTGCATCATGTGGATTGAAGGGCCCACAACAGACCCAAACCGTCTCAATCCATTGTGGACATGTGCAACTACCCTTTGGGACCCACTTGACAGCCACCTGGAGAAAGCACAACAGGAGAAGGCCCACCAGGGGTCGGCCAAACCCTTGGATAGCCCGAACCGCCTTAGTGGCGTGTTGACGGTCCATAGACGCGCCAATTGTGAACCGCAAGCGCATGGATCATCGTAGCTTTTCCGTTAGAGTATTCCATCCAAGGTTTATCAATCCGTGGATCAACAATGAACTTACTAGGGTTCCCCATCTAATCTAACAGATCTATTCCTAGCATTAAGCATTGATTGCATATGAAGGGGTAAAACCTATAAGATTTTAGTGAAGTGTATATGTTGATCACATCCATAAACATAGGCAAGGGTAAAGCACAACCAAAGGATAAACGGGCCTATTGTCTTCTAGTTGTAGTTCTAGCCAAATAGAGCAAGCACATTGTTGACGGTCCTTAAGTGCCATGTTTGACTGTCAATTCCTGCCAAATATATGCCAAATATAATCACCAAACATAGTGGTAGGGTTTATTACTAACTATTTCCACAAGTCTTGGTGTGTCAACATGTCATGCAGGAATTCACACTTTAGGCCAGAGAAAGATCCAAATATACCATTATCACAAATTATCTCAAATGGCAAGATGGATTGCACCACTGCGTAGAGCTCGTCGAGACGATCAAAATGAATATATATTTCAGAAGAAAAAGATGCAAAAATCCCATTTAATATGCAGCGCTGATGTCATCACTGACGT
>CM014274.1:62581244-62619543 GCA_004135705.1 Alloteropsis semialata
CCGAGTGCCTGGGGCAGGGCAGCGGGATGGGGGCCGGCGTGCGGGGTGCTGCAGCGCAGTGCAGGGAGGAGAAGGGCAGGGCAGCGGCGCGGTGGTGGCGGTGGTCGGCGCAGTGCGGGGCCGAGGTAGGGGACGGCGCGCGCGTGGCTTGCGGGTGTGTGGCGCGGTGGTGCTCGGGATGAGCAGAGAGGAGGAGGAGGTCGGGCGTGAGCGAGGAGGAAGAAGGAAGGAAGAGGGAGAAAAAGAAAGGGGAAAAAAGAGAAAGAGAAAAGAGAAAAGGAAGAGAGACCGGCGGAATTCGCGGCGGCGGTCGGACGCACGCGCGACGCGCGGGCGGAACGCGACACGCGGACGGGACAAAAAGAACGGTCGGGATAGGGTTTCGGAACGATTGGAGGTTTTGGATTTTGACGGGAATGGATTTTGGAATTTGGAAATGGCGGCAACAGATTTGGATAGATTTGAATTTTGAGATTTCATCGGAAAAGATTTTAAACGCGTGATTTAGGTTTTCGATTTTCCGGGACGTTACACGTGTGGGCTCGATAGCGGATGATGGGCTACTAACAAAAGTTAGCACCTGCCACTTAGGAGCGGATCTTGATGTATAAATCAATCTTGTGGGAGCGAGTTTGGACTTGTTAAAACCCAAGCTTAGTGTCTAGATTTCCATCTGCTTTCAAGGACACAAACAAGAAAACAAGGGTATATGCAATAATAAAAATTAGGGTTAGGCCAAAAAATTAGATAGATCTCCCTAGGGTTCGAATTGCCGATCCCCGGCAATGGCGCGAGAAAAGCTTATTGACGGTCCATAGACGCGCCAATTGTGAACCGCAAGCACACGGATCATCGTAGTTTTTTCCTTAGAGTATTCCATCTAAGGTTTATCAATCCGTGGATCGATAATGAACTTACTAAGGTTTCCCATCTAATCTAACTGATCTATTCCTAGCATTAAGCGTTGATTGCATATGAAGCGGTAAAACCTATAAGATTTGAGTGAAGTGTATAGGTTGATCACATCTATAAACATAGGCAAGGGTAAAGCACAACCAAAGGATAAACAGGCTTATTGTCTTATAGTTGTAGTTCTAGCTAAATAGAGCAAGCGCATCATGCATCTCATCCAAAGCAATCTTTAAACCCTTACCTCTGGTCAACCTCCCAAGAACTCCACCCTACACGGGATCATACCCAGTCACGATGCTCCCTATCGACGTGGCTAGTAATAAGGGCACGTCCACAAGTGAACGTGTCTAGATATCATGAAGGGTCGACATGAGTCTAAACATATGAAGTAGACTAGGGTACAATCATATTCATGATAGGTACAAAGCATAGAAGGAGGCATTGAGTCGCTAAGAGATCGGATGACATGAAGAACATTACTCATATAATAGATGTGTTTGGATCATCACCACCAAATACATACCATTGATGACTCCAACTAGCTCATGAACTCCACCATGGCACAACCACACAAGGAGGCCATGGTGGCTAGGGTTGGCCTAAGCCATCCCTTAGACAACATCGAGGACTTGCGGCGGCCGTCATCTTCTTTTGGTGTATGCCCTAGGTTTCGCCGAGTTCTGGTGGATGGATGTGCGAGCCCTCGTGCATTGGGGCTATAAATAGTCCGAGGAAACCCTAGCTCGAAGGGGAGGCTGAGGCGGCGCAAAAACCCCCAAGCCAGGCCGTCTTGGCTCCTCCCCCCCCCGGGCCAGTCGGCCTAGGCTGTTTCTGTGGCCCCTCGGTCCCATCTTTTGCGTGCAAGCTTCTAGATCCTCTAGGAGTTGATTTGCCAATGCATGTGGGTATTTGATGTCGGTTGCTTTGGGATAAGATTGGGTCTTGATATCTTTCCATATGTCTGCCTGTTTCGCCTTGATCCCGAAGTCATCCGACCTTATCTTCAAGTCTTTGCCCTTCCGCATTCTTGGAGGTTGGTTCACCATAGATGAGAGCGAACGAAATCCGAGTCACATGGCCTTCATTCCTCCGCGCTATGCATGATCTTGGTCTTTGTCCAAAAGTGCTCATTTATAGCTCAACAACCTACGTAAACCAAAATCCTCCAAAAATACATGCATATGCAAAAACAGGGTTATTTCAAGTGCCAAGTGGTGGGTTAGTATACGAATTGGTCTCAAAACATCACTTAAATAGCACTAAAAGTGTGTCGCTAACAAGCGTCAACATGGCGCCCCATCCTGGCCCTTCACGTGTCACTCTCTCATGCTCTCCTGAAGGTCGGTTCGAGGTGGATGCTAGAATATTCTTTTGGAGATGCTGCCTCTTGGAGCCTCTAAATATGAGAGGAGGGGCTCCAAATGAGACACACACATCTTTGGGCAATCACTATCTTCCTTTAGGCTCTAGGCTTAGTGGAGTTAGGCTAGAGTAGCTCTATTCAGGTTCTAGGTCTCCTTGGAGCTAAGGGTATAGCTCTTGTACCTTCTAGTTCTAGGATTACTTTATTCTACTTCATTGATATATCTTCTTCATATATTGTTTGTCCTTGTCACGATATGAATGAGTTGTGCTTGTGTCCTTGCTATCATAAGATGCTAGGCTTATATGCTCATGAGTTAGTCATATACTCTTGCTTCGGTAGTATAGACTTGAGTCATACATGTTAGATTTTGCTCTAGTTCAACTAGAGTATGGTTTCTTATGCATAATAGTCTCCATGATCTATGCCACGGCATTGGTCCATCGGCCATTCTTATGGTGGCGTTGATCACAGTCTTATTAGCTCGAGATGGTCAACGTGTTGTGAACGATGCGAGCATGGTGCTTGGATTGGAATCATCGAGTGGATATGAGTATGCCCCATGGTTTGGCCGGGGTAGGCCGCAGGTGGTGACAGCCCTGTTGGACCCTCTGAAATCTCCCACGTTCGGGTATTGCTGTAGGAGTTCGTAAATGAGTAGTCACTTCGCCATGCGTAAGTGGCGCGGGAGGCTATCTCCCCATGTGCCTGGGTGCATAGGCTTAGACTGTATATGTGTATGAATGCTTTGTCTTATCTTGATCAGTGCAATATATAGGAAGTACATTAGAACCTAGATGCTATCTCTTAGTCCTTCTCCCTAGCCTAGCTAGTCCTGAGATGATCCCATGTGTGTCACACTACCATCATATCTTATTATCTTACCCCTGTCCTTTGTATATGATTCTATCCATGCTATTGCTATATTCATGATCGCAATAGTATTCTTAAACCAACCGCCTTCCTTTGAGAAATACGATACCCTTGGGAATACTCATGGGTGAAGTGCTAGAATGGTATATCCGTGCGGATTCATTCGCATTTGTTAGAATACCATAAGGCATATCCTAGCGCCGTTGCTAGAACCAAGTATTCTAGTGGTGAGGTTAAGAAAGTGCCAACAGACGCCAACTGCCGCCGCGCCCGTGCCAGCGACAGCCCGCACGCCACCTCCTCCCGTAGCACCGAGAAGAAGGCCAGGAGAGAGGAGGGACAGAGACCGGGGACAGTCTGGCGGGGCTGGGAGAGAGAAGAGAGAAGAAGAGATGGAGAGAGAAAGAGAGAGGGGAGAAAGAAAGAGAGTCACGGGAGGTACAGTGGGAAGATTCTCGCCGTTTATTCCGTCAGTGGTAGTTGATTTCGCCGTTAGATTTTGGTCCATTAGATCTCCATCCAACAGTTTTTGGATGGGAGGGCACCTGCCATGGTGGGCATGACATGTAAGCCCTTTCTTCTTCTACATGTAGCTCTTTTATTCATATTTCCAGAAAGTTTTAGAAAAGTATTCATAGTATTTGGGGGTAATACAGTTCTTTGTTCCCGGTGCCGAGGGCCCTGAAATTCATGTAAATTTTCTGTATAAGTCAAGCCCCTTAAACGTCCCATGCATTTTTATACTGATTTCTTCTTATTCTTCTATAGGCTGTTTCTCTTTTCTCCAGAATTCTAAGCAACTCCAGAAAAGTTTTCCTAGTAGTTGCTGGTAGTTCATATCTTTGTTACTGCTATGTTGGTTTTGAAATTAATCAGAACATTCTGTGCATATGTGAAACCTCCTAAAACCCCAATGCAGTTTTTTTTTTCTTCTTGTCGGTTACTATATATTTCTGTTTGCTTCTTATTGGAGCCTGTACAGATTGTGGACCCTACCTGCTCGATGTACTTAGATCTTAGCCGGCTGACTAGGGGTTGAGCCCGTCAGAGAGATTGTAGCCCCTTCTAATCTGAGAAAGTGGAATAGCCTCTGCGTTCCAGCGTCGCTGTATATCCAGCGCTAGCTCTCCTTGCTACAGTACTTCTTTGGCGTAAATAAACATTAATTACAATGATGTAATCTTGAACGAGCACACTCACTGACAACCTGGATGGTATCTCCCTGACTGTGCAATGTGAAATCATGCAGCAGCACCTCCTGGGAGACCTCCCCCAAGATGAGGATATTCCACCCTGGGGACTAGATGATGATTTCATCTTCCCTGGGATTGGCCCGCAGGGAGGACTGAACTGGCAAAACAACGGGAATCATCAGGCCATTAACAATGGGGACAATGCTGGGAACATGGGTGACATTCCTGATCTCAATCAGCCAGCAGCTCAAAATCTGAACAATGAGCAAGATGACCAACCCCTTCAGGCAGAAGGTGAAATAGATGAAGATCCTGGGGAAGATGCTGATGATGAGATGGATCCAGATGTGGAACAGCTCCCGGCAGAGGAACAGCTCCCGGAGGATATACAGGATGATCAGATCAGTCTGTCCCTAATGCTGGGTTCCTCCATGGCTTCATCCCAAGAAGTGGAAGGACCAATGCCGGACTTGGTAAACCAAAATGCAGAACAACAGCAATTACCTCCTGATGATATGTTGGTTGATGCCCCCAATGACCCAATAGTGGTACTTGGCCTAGCAGTACAGCAGCCTGACTTTTTGGTCCCAGAAATACATGAGGAAGAACTGATGGATGCTCAACCTGCCCAGATGCTGGATAACGATCAGGTTCACAATGCCCAAGTTGTTCCTGAACCCATGATTGATCAGCCAGACCACAACAACTTTGGCGGGAACCAGGTTTTGAATTTGAACAGAGTCTTGGTACCGGCCCAGCAATTCAGAATGGACCCAGGCCTTTCTGACATGTTAGGAAGATGCCCTCAGCCCACCAAGGCCAACCCGGAGTTATACAGGCTTTGGGCCAAATTCTTCTCCCCAGTGGGCTGTCCTGAGCAGGTGGTTGAGATTCCCAAAGAGTGGGCCCCCTTTTTCTTAATGATGTTGCTTTCCCCCGCTAATTTTGAATGGGCTAAAGCCTTCCTGTCTTCCCCAACCTGGAAGTGCTTGCTGAGTTACAATCGTGACAGTGCCCTGATGGCTTTTGCTCTACCGGATGTCTGCCCTCAGAATGCAGATTTACAGTGCTCCTCATTTCAGGAAGAATCTCAGGCCTCATCCAATGAAGAGATCACTGAAGAACTCAACTTGAGAGATAAGGTTGCTTTGGGGGAAAGGTCTAAAGCTTATCTGGTTGATACTGAATTAAGAAGAAGCCCCAGAATCAGATTAAGAAATGATGGCTTTAAATCTAAGAGCTGCAGTTCCAAAAACTGCTTGGCTTGTTCTGCATGTCCTCCTGCTATTCCTCTAAATGTCATTCAAAACATTGGTGAGTCTGTTTGTATGATTGCCCCTGAGCTCCTGACTCTTGCGAATCTGAAGAAGAAGATAAAAGGGGAAAAGGCTATTGGAACGAAGAGGCCCTCAGGAAAGAAGAAACCCTGTAAGATGCCAGAGCTCAAAAAGAAGAAGACTGACCAAAATGAAGAAGATGATGAAAGTGATGAAAGTGAAGACAACAAGATTTAGAGGGTCCCATCCCTCTCTGCCTTTTGTCGGCTTGCCTCTTGACAAGCTGAGTTCTTTCTTTCTTTCTGTTCTGTGTAATATGTTTAGCGGCACCAAATTTATGTGTCTGACAATGATCCCCGGTGATGGGGAGATGCTGGATTTTCTGGTGGTTAAAAACTTGGTTACAGGCTGTGCCTGTATTCCCTATAACCACCCCCTTTATTTTTGCTGTTTACCATGAATGGCTCTAATCCTAAAAGATGTTGGTTGATCCTCAGCTGGAATGTCAGGGGCCTTAACTCAGAAGGAAAATGGGATGCTATTAGGAGTAAGATCATGGAATCCAAATGTGATATTGTTTGTTTGCAAGAAACAAAGAGGGAGAACTTTGATCTGGCTTATATTAAAAAGTTCTGCCCTGCGCAATTTGATAAGTTTGACTTTCTGCCCTCAATTGGAGCCTCTGGGGGAACTATAATAATTTGGAAGAGCTGCAAATTTGCTGGCAATGGTGTGTTCCAAAACAACTTTGGACAATCAGTGGAATTCTCGTGTAAACTCACTGGACAACATTGGATCCTCACAAACATTTATGCACCCTGCACGCCTGAGGGGAAACTGAATTTCCTAAATTGGTGGCAGGAAATTAGCATGCCTGACGATCTGGATTGGCTCCTAGTTGGAGACTTCAACCTAATTAGAAAACCGGAAAACAGAAACAAGCCAGGTGGTAACATACAAGAAATGTTTGCCTTCAATGAAGCCATCAGCAAGCTCAGGCTAGTGGAAATCCCCTTGAAAGGGTGCAAATATACATGGACGAATAAGCAGCAGGACCCCCTTCTAGAAAGATTGGATTGGTTCTTTTCCTCCAACTCTTGGACTTCCTCTTTCCCAAACACCTTTGCCATGAGCCTCTCGAGAGACACCTCAGATCACACCCCTTGTCTCATCTCAGCATATACAACTGTTCCTAAACCCCAGATTTTCAGATTTGAGAACTATTGGCTTGAGCACAATGACTTTCAAAATGTTATGATGCATGGATGGAATCTGAATATACCAGCAGCAGACAAGGCAAAAAGAATCAGCTCCAAATTCAAAAATCTAAGAAGGGTGCTCAAAACATGGCAAACTCTTTTACCTAGTCTAGCCAAGACCATACAAAAATGCAAAGAAGTCATTAATTTCTGTGATATTCTAGAAGAATGGAGAGATCTCTCTCTAGAAGAATGGAACTTCAGAAATCTTGTACAATCCCAGCTCCAGAGCCTACTGAAACAGCAACACATCTACTGGAAACAAAGAGGCACAATAAAGTGGATTAAATTTGGGGATGAATGCACTGAATTCTTTCATGCCAATGCCTCAATCAAAAACAGAAGAAATACAATTACCTTGCTCAAGAACAATTCAGGTCAAGAAATCATGGATCATGAAAGCAAGGCAAATCTTCTTTGGGTAACATTCAGAGAAAGGATGGGGACTTCAGAATTCAGTCACATGTACATTGACTTTCAGGCTCTTTCAATACCCAACCGCGACCTGGCTGCCCTACAACAGCCTTTCACCAAGGAAGAAATTGATACAATTGTGGCTGGACTTCCTAACCACAAATCACCCGGACCTGATGGATTCAATGGGAAATTCATCAAAAGATGCTGGCCTCATCTTGCACAAGACTTTTATGATCTGATGGAGGGATTCTATGACTGCTCAGTTTGCTTGAAAAGTATCAACTCTTCTTATGTCACTCTTATTCCCAAGAATGATTCTCCAATTTTTGTCAATGACTACAGGCCAATTTCCTTGCTCAATTCCTCCATCAAGCTCATTACCAAAGTTCTAGCTGAAAGACTGCAACAAGTAATTCTCAGTTTGGTGCACCAAAACCAATATGGCTTCATTAAAACCAGAACCATACATGATTGTCTTGCCTGGGCCTTCGAATACATCCATCTTTGCAAAGCCTCAAAGAAAGAATGTCTAATCCTGAAACTGGACTTTGAAAAGGCATTCGATAAGATTGAACACCCAGCCATCCTACAGATCTTACAGCATAAAGGGTTTGGAGACAAGTGGTTATCCTGGATCAAAGCCATTCTGGAATCCGGAACTTCCTCAGTGCTCCTCAATGGTGTCCCGGGTAAAACTTTTCACTGTAAAAGAGGATTAAGACAGGGTGATCCTTTGTCCCCTCTCCTTTTTGTACTAGCAGCAGACCTCTTACAGTCTATGATCAACAAAGATAAGGAAGAAGGAAGACTCTCCCTACCCATACCCTGCAGATTCTCCAATGACTTCCCCATCATTCAGTATGCTGACGATACACTAGTCATCATGGAAGCCTGCCCAGAACAACTTCAAACCCTCAGGAACACCCTTGAGAGATTTGCCAGCTCAACTGGGCTTAAAGTCAACTACAACAAATCTGCTATGGTTCCAATCAATGTTCCTGAGGAAAAACTGGATCTCCTCTCCAATGCTTTCAATTGCCGGAAAGGAAGCTTGCCGTTCACTTACTTGGGTTTACCTTTGGGGACAACGAAACCTAAAATCGTGGACTTTCTGCCTTTAGTCAACAGGCTGGAAAAGAGACTCCTCTGCACATCTTTGTTCCTATTACAAGGGGGGAAATTGGAAATGGTGAACTCTGTTCTCTCCTCTTCGGCTGTCTTCTACTGTTGTACACTGAAGCTGCATAAAGGAGTCATCAAGCAGCTTGATAAATACCGCAAACATTGTCTTTGGAGAGGAGCTGATCCTAATGCGAAGCAACCATCCAAAGTGGCATGGCCGGTGGTATGTATTCCCAAGAAAGAAGGTGGTTTAGGAGTGATAAACCTGCAGACACATAATGAATCCCTGCTGCTCAAATTTCTGCATAAATTCTATTCCAGAGCAGATATCCCTTGGGTTAACCTGGTTTGGGAACATTACTACTCTAATGGTGAATTACCAGGTCACAAGAAAAGAGGCTCCTTCTGGTGGAGAGATATAGTTGGTCTGATTGACACCTTCAAAGGAATGTCCTCAGCTACAACTAAGAAGGGAGACACTATTCTGTTTTGGCAGGACCAGTGGAATGGGAGAACGCCTAGATCACTCTACCCAGAACTATTCTCCTTCGCCCTAAATAAGAATTCTACAGTGCTTAAAGTTCTACAAGAAGAGCAGTTTGCTGCAAACTTTCAACTTCCCCTTACTGCACAAGCTTATGAACAATTCATTCAGTTACAGCAACAAGTCATTGCCTTACAACAAGATCACCCAAATGAGGAGAAGGACACCTGGACATACTCTTGGGGAAACTCTAATTTCTCAGCAGCCAAAGCATACAAGGCCATCATGGGCCACACTGCTATCCACCCAATATATCAGTGGCTTTGGAGATCTAATTGCCAGATGAAACATAAAGTGTTTTTTTGGCTACTCTTAAAAGACAGAGTCAGCACTCGGGACATCTTGAGAAGAAGAGGGATGGAACTTGAATCGTACACATGCGACCTTTGCATAATTCAGAGACCAGAGACCTCAACCCACCTCTTTCTCCGTTGCAATTTTGCCCAGGCCTGCTGGGCCTCAATTGGTGTCAACATCCCAACGACAAGACAATGCCTCCAGATCTTCTCCAGAATCAAACAGCAACTTGGTGTCCCCTTCTTTATGGATATCATTATTCTTATGGCTTGGTGCATCTGGATGACAAGAAATGACTGGGTCTTCAGGGAGATTGACCCACAAGTTGAATCCTGTAGGACAAAATTCATTCAGGAATTCTCCTGCCTTTTACTTAGAGCCAAGCCTTCTCAAGTTTTAGCTATGGAAACATGGAGAGACAACCTGTAATTTTAGCCTTTTTTTTCTCTTTTTTCCTTCTTTTGTTGTTGTTTCCTTTCCTGTACCGTTACTTTTATCTAATATATATCCAGTAGGGGCTTGCCCCTCCTGTTCTTTCAAAAAAAAAAAAAAAACGAGCACACTCACTATGACTTGTTCGTCCAATGTTCTGCTTAAGCCTTACATCATGTTCGGAAGCGGATTTACAATCCCAGCGGCCATGACTTGTTTTTTAAGCTGTCGAGCATATCAATCTAGTCATATGAAGGCCGTCTTACAATTTTTATACTGTTTCATTCTTCTTCGTCTTACAATTTTTATACTGTTTCATTCTTCTTATTTGCTGTTTCTCCATGCTCGTCAATTGGGTATACTTTGGTCACACACTACTCTTGTTCCTTACTGGAGTCCGTACAGATCAAGGATCCTAGCTCCTTGATGTTCTTAGATGTTGGCCGACCAACTAACTTAAATTATGTAATCTTTAATG
Organism: Alloteropsis semialata; assembly: GCA_004135705.1. Taxonomy (NCBI): domain Eukaryota; kingdom Viridiplantae; phylum Streptophyta; class Magnoliopsida; order Poales; family Poaceae; genus Alloteropsis; species Alloteropsis semialata. The sequence continues at coordinate 62,591,412 of CM014274.1, forward strand.
TAAGCCCTTGTATCACTTGTAAATACATGTTCTGGATAAACAAAGGCTTTACATATTATTCGGTAACCGATACAGTGTCTACTTATTTTTTTTAAGCTGATGACATTATCAATCTAGTGAAGCTTACACTTAATTACCTTGCCCCAAAGATTGATGACAATCGAGTAACTGAACCTACGGTTCTCGGGTGCAAATAACGTCTAATGATTTAATTTGTATGTTTACTTAGGACAGACTCTGTGGAATGGACCCTAAGTCCAGAAGCTGATCGAACTTGGAGCTCAATTAAAGCCCATCCATCCTCACATTCTCTCTTGTAACACCAGAAGCACGATTAGCTGAATCAACAAGGTGCGTGTCTTTAATTTGGATCCATAGATCTATCTTCATTTTTGCTAATGTGCTTGATCTAGCATTCTTTCTTTCTTTTGAATGAAATGTCCATAGTCTAGCTTTTTTTGGTCTTGCATCCCATCCCCATGCTTCTTGATTGTACTTGTAATCTTTGCCGGCAAGCTTCATGATTTTTCGTTAATGAAATTGCTCAGCATTTCTCTATTTTCTTTGTTCTCTGGTAGATCAAACGACTATTTTTTTTAAGATAATGGATAAACATCCGGCCTCTACGAAACGTACACAGCCCAAAATTATTACAAAGTTCAGCAAACACAGTTGATGAAATAGGAAGAAACAAAAGAAATTAATCTAGGCTAGCCTATTATTATGTTTCCATCCAAAGTTGGCCAGCTCCAAGGCGATGGTCTCTAAAGTTGAGCTCGCCTTCAAGAACATTTCTTTTGTCGTTTCATCCTGCTGTAGCTGCGACCAAAAGCGCAGCTAGTATGTTTCCCTGAAAATGGCTTGCAAAAATGAAGAGTACCTGGTTTTGTTAAATACTATATCATTACGACATCTCCAAATAGCCCAACAAATTGCTGATATCTCCACCAAAATATTATGTTTGCTCTTACTATCTTGAGCAGCTAACCAACTACCTAGCATATAGGAGCTAGATCTAGGTGGAGACAGTCCAGTAGCCAAAAAAATCAAGCGCCAAATTTCCTTTGCATGATGGCAATCGAAGAAGAGATGATGAATTGTTTCGTTCATATTACAAAGACAACATTTTTGGCTTTCCTTCCAATTTTTCATCGCCAGGTTATCTTTTGTGAGGGTCACTCCGTTTTGGAAGAACCACAAGAAAATTTTTATCTTAAGAGGAATTTTTAGTTTCCATATCAATTTGTGACGAAAGGGGACTACTTGGTCTAGCAAATGGAGATATATAGAACGTACAGTAAACATTCTGTTTTTATGTAAATTCCACATGAAGGTATCTGTCCCCTCTTCTAAGTTGATATTACTAACTTTGGCTACTAGGTCCTGCCATTCTCTTAGTTTACCATCTACCAAAGCTCTCCGAAATGTTACATTAAGAGGTTCGGTGGACATCACATTTGCTACAGTAGCATGTGGGTAATGAGCAATGTTGTAGATAGATGGAAAACGTTCCTTGAAAGATATTTGGCCTACCCATGTATCTTCCCAAAACCTCGTTTGAGTCCCGTCTTTTACATTAAAGGACCCACAAGATAAAACTTCATCCTTGATTTTCATTAATCCCCTCCAAAAGTGGGAATCGGTAGGTTTGGCTTTAACTTGTGTTAGAGTTTTGGAGCTTAAATATTTATTTCTAAGCATCATCTGCCACGTCCCTTGGGTATTAAGTAAATTAATTATCTATTTACTTAAAAGGCATTTATTCTGGATCTTTAGATCAATGATCCCTGGTCCTCCTTGGTCCTTAGGACGGCACATGATATCCCATTTTGCGAGGCGATATTTTTTCTTATCTTTGGCACCTTGCCAAAAAAATCTTGATCTATATTGATCAAGATTTTTTAGGACAGCTTTCGGAATCTCAAAAAAGGACATCATAAACATAGGTAAACTACTAAGCACTGAGTTTAGGAGTACTAATCGGCCTCCATATGATAAATGCTTAGCTTTCCAACAACTCAATTTTTCTCAAAGCGTTCCTCTACTTTATTCCATTCGGCATTAAGCAGTTGCCTATGATGCATAGGTATACCCAAGTATCTAAATGGGTATTCTCCAGCATTGCATCCAAAGAGTTCTATGTACTCATCTTCAAACTCTTTAGCTTGCCCGTAGCAAAAGATATCGCTTTTATGGAAGTTGATTTTGAGCCCTGACATTTGTTCAAAGGTAGTAAGCAAAAGTTTTATATTTTTTGCTTGTTCCATGTCATGTTCAAGGAAGATGATTGTATCGTTAGCATACTGCAATATTGACAGACCATCGTCTACCAGGTGTGGAATTATGCCACTAATCTGCCCATCCTTCTTTGCACGTTTGATCAACACTGCAAGCATATCAGCTTCAATGTTGAACAGGATTGGTGACATAGGATCTCCTTGTCATAACCCTCGTTTTGTCTAGAAGTAGTGACCAACGTCATCATTGACCTTGATCCCTACACTCCCTCCTGTGACCATTCCTTCTATCCATCTACACTATTTTGGGGAAAACCCCTTCATCCTGAGTGTTTGTTGAAGGAACGACCATTTTACTTTATCGTAGGCCTTTTCAAAATCAATCTTGAAAATGACCCTGTTTCTCTTTTTGGTGTGTAGCTCATGAATGGTCTCGTGGAGAATAACGACCCCTTCCATTATGTACCTCCCCGGCATAAAAGCGGTTTGAGAGGCACTGACCATAGTTTGAGCTACTCTGTTCAGTCTAATCGTGCCAACTTTTGTAAATATCTTAAAGCTGACATTCAGAACACAAATTGGTCTATATTGTTGTATTTGTTTAGCATCATTTATCTATGGTAGTAATGTAATCACTCCAAAATTCAGGCTAAACAAAGGGAGGCACTCTTCATGAAAATCTTTGAACAGTGCCAGCAGGTCTTTTTTGATAACTTCCCAGAATACTTGATAAAATTCAGCTGGAAAGCCATCTGGACCGGGGCTTTTATTATGTTCCATTTGGAACACTGCCTCCTTAATTTCCATTTCCGTGAAAGTGGAAGTTAGTATTTCATTCTTAGTGTCGGACACTTGTGGAATGTCCGCAATCCTACTTTCGATGAGAGAAATGTTTGATTGATCTGGTTGCCCAAAAAGGTTTTTGTAATAATTTGTTATGTACCTTTTCAATTCAGCATCACCCACTATTATCCCATCTTCTTGTTCTAATCTAAAGATGTGCTGTTTTCGGTGTTTGCCATTGGCCACCAAATGAAAAAAATGGGTGTTCTCGTCTCCTTGCAACATGCCTTTTACTTTTGCCTGTTCATACCATTTCATCTCTTCCTCCCTTAGAAGGCGAACTAATCTCTCTTTTAGGCAATGTTTAAAGTTAATCTCATTATCAGAAAGCATACTGGTTTCCGCTTTTTTATCTAAAGCGTCCAACATAGAGATCAGTTTTTTCTTCTCTTTCTTATAAGAACCCGCAACATGCTTCGCCCATCCCCTCAGGTGTTGTCTAAGGCGTCTGATTTTGTTTTGCCATCTTTCAAGCGCCGTACACCCATAGTTTTCTGATTGCCACACATGTGCAACCATATCAAAGAAACCATCCCTGAGGAGCCATCCCCTCTCAAATTTGAAGGTAGGCTGTTTACTAAAGTGGGTAGAGGAGCCAGTATTTAAGATAAGAGGTGTGTGGTCAAAAATATTTCTATCCCTTGCTTCAACAGACGACATTGGGTATTTATGCTCCCAATCCGTTGTTACAAGTATTCTATCTAATGTCTCAAAGGTGGAGTCATCTCACGGTCCCGCCCAAGTAAACAACCTACCTGATAAGGCAATCTCTCTGAGATCCAGAGTCTCGATAACCGAGTTAAAGAGGTTTGGCCATTTATAGTCAAAATTGTCCGTACTCTTTTCCTCTGGTTTTCTCATGATGTTAAAATCTCCTCCGATGATATATGGGAGGGTTTCACGAGAACACGCATGAGCCATCTCTACTAGAAAGGCCTCTTTGTCATTTTGTTGATCTGGACCATAGACCATGAAAACAGAAAACTTAAAACCATCACTTTTATCTCTGAGGAGGAATTTAACATAAAAGTCTCCCTCATCGATGGCTCCAATGTCATAGACGGTCAGATCAGCCCCTACTAGAATACCCCCTGATCTCCCATGCGGTGCCATTGAGCGCCAAATAAACTCTCAACCTCCGCAGAAGTTTTTTAGAGTCTGATCTGAGAATTTGTCTCTACCTGTTTCAGATAGAGCTATAAAGTTTATCTGCTCTTCTTTGACCATCTCCGCCAAAAACCTATGCTTAGCCAAGTCTTCCAGACCTCTGCTATTCCAGAAGATTCCTTTCATTGGAGAAGTATTTTTGATGGGGTCTTTGGTTTCTTCGGTGGTCTGCCCTTTGTAATCTTGCGAGCAGAGTTAGACTTTTTTCTCCTAGGGACAATAGATAGATCATCCAAAATTTGATCCACCTGCTGCTCGTGCGAGTCCTTTGTTTCGTCTCCACATACGTGGTTTGGGATCGCATCAAATCTTTCATCCCCCTCTTCATCACTAAATTCAGTGAACAAAGGAGTGCACTTCGTATTCTTTTTATTAATGGATTCTCGTTTCTTCTTGGCTGACACAGCTAGCCTATCAATTTCTATGTTTTTGATGGCTAACGTGGATAAGCTAATTACATTATCATCTCTATCCAAAGAAATGCCAACATTATTTAAATTTGAAGAAATACGAGAATCTGATAAAGAAGTGAGAGAGTTGTTACCTGACGGTTCTAGGTTCCTTGCCGCAGCCCATTTAGCAAGGTTGTAGGACCTTCTGAAGAAAACACATGTGTCAATGTATAACTGGAGCTGTTTGATCTAAGCAACAAAGTACAGAAAGGAAAAAAGATCTGGAAGCTGATAATTACCAGTCTCTGTGGTCGAGCAGACGCTGGCAGGAGAGCTCAACACATCCAACTAGCTTGGTCGACCATCTCCACCACACCAAAGCAGCAAGCAAGCCGGTAGGCAGAGTGGTCAAGCTTGAGAGCTTGCCGTCATGGATGTGGTGATGGGGGCGATGGGCAAACTCGCCCCCAAGCTGCTCCAGCTGCTCAGGGATGAGTACAAGATGCAGAAGGGCCTGAGGAATGAAGTAGATTTCATCTCAAAGGAACGAAGAGCACGCACGCTGCCCTCTGCAAGGTGGCGGAGGTTCCATGGGACCAGCTCGATGAGCAGGTCAAGACCTGGGCGCACGAGGTCCGGGAGAGATGGAGGATATCCTAGATACATTCCTCGTGCACGTGGAGGGCCATGGGCGACCCCTCCTCAACGTCCTCTTCTGGCTTCGCCCCTGCCTGCAGCCACTTCGACAATTGATCCTCGCCTTGAGGCTATGTATAATGAAGTGAGGTGGCTTATTGGCATTGACAAGTCAAGCGGTCAGCTCTCCAAGATGTTGTCCCAGGAGGGCAATGATTCACATGGAAATACAAAGGTCGTTTCAGTTGTGGGAGTTGGAGGATTGGGAAAGACTACTCTTGCCAAAACAGTATATGATGAGCTTTATCCCAGTTTTGATTGTGGGGCTTTTGTTCCAATTGGCCGAAATCCTTACATGAAGAAAGTGTTCAGAGACATTCGTATAGATCTTGACAAGGACAAATACATAGATAATAAATATACTATCTTGGACGAAAGGCAGTTCATTAACGAAATCCAAGATTTTCTCCAAACCAAGAGGTATGAATGAACTAGCCATTTCCCATTTTTCACGCTATAGTGTATTTTCCAGTGTAATTATTATATACCGTTAATGCAACGCATGATACATGATGAGCGTTAACAAAATTTCTTGGTTACACACCGCTGCCAACACTGCCTAGTTTGATAAGCATATTTTCAACCAGAAAGAAATGTACAGGCTTTGTTAATGCAACGCATTATACATTATACAGGTTACCTATAATTTCTTTGTTACATCGGAGCCCAAAACTACTTAGTTTGATATACGTGTTAGAAGTATATGTGTTGGGCTGGCCCTTTGGGCAGTAGCTGCCACATGGCCAGATGACCTGTGCGCCTCCCCCTTGGGGGTTTAATAGAAGGTTCTCTGGATTAGCCAAGGATCTTCTGATTGGTGCTATTTCTATAAACCAAACCCTAGTAGCTCCTTGCCTATATATATACACGAGCTTTGCCTTTCCATAATCAACCTATTATCCTGAGCCATACTTTGTTTTCACAGTATCAAGAGACCGGGTCTCCATCCCGCTCTCCCTTCCGCTGCCCTAGCTGCGCGTCTCCTAAGCTGCGCCCCTATGGCCGAGTCCTCTCCTGCTTCCCCCTCCGCCACCGCTGCGGCCAAGAAGCGCGTGGAGGATGCTGCTGAAGCTGAGCGCAAGAAGAGAGAAGCCGCACGCGCCGCAGCCCTTGCGTGCGCTGCAGCCACCGAGCAGGAAGCCGCCAATGCCGCCATGGAGCGCGACGCTGCTACGACTCGCTCACGTGATGCTCTTGCACATGCAGCCACCGTGTCTGCCACAACGGCCGCTGTCCTTCCTGATGGCGGTGCTGCTCGCGACGACGAAGCCTCATCGCTCGCCTCCTCCCACCCTTCAGATTGGGACCGCACCACCGCCCTGCTTCTCCATGAGGCCGTGGCCCTGCTAAACATCCACGCCCAAGCCATTGCCATGCAGAACATTCGCAATCTCATCCCTGCCATCCTTGACATCGACTCTGACAACTACACGTGTTGGCGCGACCAATTCCTTCTCACCGTCGAGAAGTATATTCGTATCAAGAATCTTGAGCGATGCTACTGCTCCAGCCGTCCCTGACTGGGTTCGCATGGACTATGTCGTCCGCTATTGAATCTCCGGCATGATCTCCGCCAACCTCGTCGACGCCGTTCTTGAGCCCGACTCCACCACGCGCTCGGCTTGGCTCACCACCGAGACCCAATTCCTTGGGAATCGAGAGATGCGCGCCCTCATCATTGATGCCAAGTTCTGGAACTTCGCACAAGGAGACCTCTCCATCACGGAGTATTGCAAGGACTTCAAGAAGATAGAAGACTTCCGATGGCCCTTGGCGAACCTGTCACAGTTCGCACTCTTGTGCTAAATGTGATCCATGGCCTCAATGACCACTACACCGTCCTTTGTGTGCACTTCAACCACGCCGTTTGCCTTCTTCCTTGACGTCCGCAACGACTTGCTCCTGGAGGAGCTCAACGCCGCCCATTGCCCCTCTGCACCGACCATGGCGCTTCTGCTCCCTCGGGTGCGTGCCCGCGTGCCCCGCAGCAGCCCTCCATGCTCGGGGGAGGGACTCTCAACTCCGGGGGCGGCAGTTCTGGTGGTGGCAATGGCAGTTCTAGCACCTCCGACAGCTCCAACAAACTCTAGCATGGCAGACGTGGCGGCCACAACTCTCTGGCGGCAACCAGCCCTCCGCAGGCAGCAGCGGCGCTAGTGGCTTCGCCCACAGCTCCTCAGCCAGCTTGGCCTCTGGTGCCGGGTCGGGTGTTCCTGGCGGCCTGTGTCCTTTGATCCTTAACCCTTAGGGTCCATCCACATGTGGCCTGGCCCTTGAGGTCCTGCACCACCTCCCAGCCTGCAGTCGCAGCAGGCTTTGCTGGCCCAGCAAGCGCACTCTCATGCGCTGCAACTCCCAGCAAGTGCACTCTCATGCGCTGCAACTCTAGCAAGCCCAGCTACAGGCGCAAGCGCAATTGAAGGCCCAGCTCCAGGCATCACCGACAGCTCCTGGCGGACCATCTCCTGTACTATGGGCCGCACTTGGATACTAAAATCCAACCACCGCCCTGCCTTCCTGGGATCAACACTCCTTGGCATCCACCTTTAGCACCATGACATTGAATCCTCCTCAAATAATGAATGGTATTTCAAGTCAGGTGCCTCCTCTCATATGACCTCCGACACTAATACACTTTTGCATGCTTGTTCCACATAGTATCCTTTTCCTTCATCAATCATTGTTGGTAACGGCTCTTTACTCCCTGTCACCACCACTAGCACAACACATATCCCTGAGTTCTTTTCTCTTATTAACGTATCACAGCACTGCAACACATCACGTCCGTCCGTCACGACACGACACGCCACGACCTCGGCCCGGCCCGGCCCGGCGAGGCGAGCGAGTGCGCGCACGTGTGGCATCCCGGTTACCCTTTGCCAACTTCACATTGGGTGTACCACGTGTCCACCTAATAAGTTGGTTGAGATCCTCTCAACTACCAATATGGTAGTAACCACTTTTAACTCCCTTTGCATTAATCGTGGGCCTTAAATGTTTTAGATTTAATTGGAATTATAAAAAAGCCAAGCCCAAATAAATCCAACAATCCCCACCAATATTTCATGGCACACGAGAAATGCCCTCAACCACATTGTTGTTTTTGATATACCAGTGTTTCGGTAGAGACTGTTAAGTTGAACTTTCACATAGAGTAAAGGCTACGCTCATCCACAACTAACCAATGGACTATGCCTTGAATTGGCAGTCTTGTACGAACAAGTTTTACCAGAACCCTTTTACTGATACTAGGCTGCTAATGCATCCCCGCGGTTTGGAGCATATAAATCAAACTCCAGGCCTTTCATGAGTATCTAGAGATGACCCACTCTCATAGACTGTGACTAGCAGTCGAACTCATATTGGTGTAATTCTCATAAGACGTTCTGTAGGTCAACATATCTGCTTCTCAAAAGCCACTCAAATTACATTAAGGTATACACCATACTGCCATACAGAAAAGAAGAGAAATGCATCCACCCTAGGAATTATTTCGTTTCAAAGGTTCTCTTCTCTCAGTCAAACAATAGCTTGTTTTCTCATCCTAATTCACGAGATCTCCGATCATATAGGACAAGTTTCCACTATGAGTGACTCACATGGGTCTCATTCCCAATTTCTTGGATGCAAAATCTATCACATTCTATGAAAGACCCTTTGTAAATTGATCTGCCAGGTTCTTAGCCGTCTGGACATAGTCCAAGGCAATTACTCCGGAGGTTCTCATTTTCCTGACAGACTTCAACCGCCTCTTCACATGCCTTGATGACTTCATGTTATCCTTAGAACTATTTACTTTGATAATCACCGTCTGGTTATCACAGTTCATTAGAATCGCTGGTATCGGTTTTTCAACTACCGGCAAATCCATAAGGAGATCACGAAGCCACTCGGCCTCCATAGTGGCGGTGTCTAATGTCGTGAGTTCTGCTTTCATGGTAGACCTCGTTAAGATAGTCTGCTTGCAAGACTTCCAGGAGACAGCACCACCTCCAAGAGTGAATACGTATCCACTTGTGGCCTTTATCTCATCGGCATCAGATATCCAATTTGAATCACTAAAACCCTCCAGTACCTTTGGGTACCCAGTATAGTGAATCCCATAGGTCATTGTACCCACTAGGTAGCGCATTACTCTATCCAGAGCATTCCATTGATCATCTCCTGGGTTAGATACGAACCGGCTCAGTTTGCTCACAGCGAACGAGATGTCAGGCCTTGTAGCGCTACCTAGGTACATAAGTGAGCCAATGATCTGGGAGTATCTCAGCTGATCTTTCGTGATACCTTTGTTTTCCTTTAGTATTTTACTAGTGTCATAGGGTGTTGGAGCAGACTTGCAGTCACTATATCCGAAGCGACTCAAGACCTTTTCCACATAGTGGGACTGTGTAAGTGTCACCCCACCATCACCTTCTCTTACTAGCTTAATATTAAGAATAAGCTTTACCCAAATCTTTCATCTCAAAGTTCTGAGACAAGAAATATTTGACCTCCTTGATCACGTCAAGACTTGTCCCAAAAATCAGGATGTCATCAATATACAAGCACAGGATCACTCTTTTACCCCCACCATAGCAATAGTACACACATTTGTCAACTTCATTCACAACAAAGCTAGCAGTTGTGAGGGCTTTATCAAACTTCTCATGCCACTGCTTAGTGCTTGCTTGAGGCCATATAGAGACTTTATCAACTTGCACACCATTCCCTCTTGACCTCTGCTATGAACCCATCAGGCTGATCCATATAGATCTCCTCCTCTAGCTCTCAATTTAGGAAAGCCGTCTTTACGTCCATCTGGCGAACGAGAAGACCATGAGAGGCTACCAGGGAGAGTAGCACTCGAATTGTGGTCAGTCGGGCAACTGGTGAGTAAGTGCCAAAGAAGTCTTCTCCTTCTATCTGAGTGTAGCCTTTAGCAACAAGCCTTGTCTTGTACTTTTCAATAGTACCATCAGCCTTAGCTTCTTCTTGAACACCCACTTGCATCCCACAGGTTTGCACCCATAAGGACGCTCAACTACTTTCCAAGTTTCATTCGACATAATTGAATCCATTTCACTCTGTACCACTTCCTTCCAATAGTCAGTGTCTGGAGAGGAATATGCCTCTTCAATGGTTTTGGGAGTGTCATCCATGAGTTACACAATGAAATCATCACCAAAAGACATTATAGTCTTCTGTCTCTTGCTCCTCCTAGAAGCTTCATTGTCATCCTCCACAGGATTTTCCACAAGTGTTTGTTCTGTGTGTTCCATTGTAACAGCACGTGTAGCATCATTAGACAATTCTCTGCTAGACGTGCTTTCTTCCCTCTTCATAAGAAAGATGTCCTCAAAGAAAGTAGCATCCCTGGATTCCATTATTGTACCGATATTCACGTCTGGCACTCCAGATTTCACTATTAAGAATCTATATCCAACACTGTGCAGAGCATAACCAAGAAAGACACAATCCACAGTTTTAGGTCTGAGTTTACGTTTCTTAGTTATTGGCACATTAACCTTTGCCAAACAACCCCAAATCCGTAAATAGGAAAGTGTGAGCCTTTTCTTCTCCCATTCCTCGAATGGAGTTTTCTCTTTATTATTTGGAGGAACACGATTCAAGAAATGACACGCTGTCAATATAGCCTCACCCTACCATTCCTTAGAGAGTCCTGCTATGTCTAACATGGCGTTAACCAAATCAGTTAGAGTGCGGTTCTTTCTTTCGGCAACCTCAGGTGAGTAGGGAGGCGTCCTCTCGTGAATTATACCATGTTCCTTACAGAATAAAGTAAACAGGTGTGAGAAATATTCTCCACCACGATCCGACCTTACACGTTTGATCTTTCTCTCAAGTTGATTCTCCACTTCAGCTTTATAGATCTTAAAGTAGTGTAGTGCTTCATCTTTTGACTTTAGCAAGTAAATGTAGCAGTATCTAGAGGAATCATCTATTAGAGTCATGAAATACTTTTTACCCCCCTTTGTCAACAAGCCATTCATCTGACAAAGATCAGAATGAACGAGCTCCAGTGGTGCCAAGTTCCTCGTTTCTGCGGCCTTGTGAGGCTTGCGAGGTTGTTCTGATTCAACACACACATGGCACTTAGAACCTTTGACCATGGTAAACTTTAGAATTAAATTTAAACTAGCCAAGCGCGACATACAACCAAAGTTAACATGACACAGCCGTGAATGCCAAACATTGGACTCATCATCATTAACCACATGATTCACCACATTATTACAAGCATCTGATAAGGAAAAGCGGAACAAGCCTCCGCAATCATAGCCTTTTCCAACAAAGGTTCCGTACTTAGAAAGTACACATTTATTGGACGCAAACACTAATTTATAACCATCTCTACACAGTAGAGAGCCGCTAACTAGATTCTTCTTGATAGTAGGGACATGCTGCACGTTCCTCAGCTGCACGGTCTTTCCCGAAGTAAGTTTCAGATTGACCAAACCAACACCAAGTACATGCGCATGCGATCCGTTTCCCATTAACAAGGAGGTAGTTCCGCCGACAACAGACTGATGTCAGCACACACATGAATATTAGCTCCAGTATCAACCCACCAATCAGGTGATTGACAAACAGAAAGGACCATATGCAAATGATTACCATACCCCGAGGTTCCTCCGTTGTCATCGCTAATGACCATGTTGGCTGCCTTCGGTCTGTATTTGCGTTTCTCGCAGTCTTTGGCATAATGCCCCTCAAGACCGCAAGTATAGCACTTGCCCTTGCCCTTGCTCAGCTGGTTCTTCTTCTTCTTAAAAGTGGTTGTTTGATTGGCCTTGACCTCAGGCTTATTCTGGTTTTTCTTTTTCTGCTGGCCCTTGAAGTTTTTCTGGACCAGTTTGCACTAGAGGACCTGACAATCCCTTTGCCGCGATTGTCCTTCGCTCTCGCCTTCTCCTCAACATCGAGAGACCCAATGAGCTCAGACACGCTGAACACTTGTCTCTTGTGTTTCAGAGAGGTAGCAAAGTCCCTCCAAGAAAGTGGTAGTTTAGCAATCATGCTTTCAGCCACAAACTTGTCGGACAAATCGCATTTAAAGCCCTCTAGCTCCTTATCCAGTGACTGAAACTCATGAGCTTGTTCCACTACTGAACGGTCATCGACCATCTTGTAGTTGCAAAACTGCTCCATGACATACAGCTCACTGCCAGCATGAGAAGCACCGAACTTGGCCTCAAGCGCATCCCACAGCGCCTTGCCAGAGTCCAGTGACACATAGCTATCCACAAGGTGATCAGCAAGAACGCTAATTACGGCACCTCAAAACAGGTTATCGGCTACCTGAAAGGCTCTCTCATCATCAGGAGAGAGATCCTTAGCCTTTCCCTGTGTGATGTAAAAGCAGTTCATATAGGTCAACCAAAGTGACATTCTACTCTGCCATCTCTTGTAATGTGTTCCATCAAACACATGTGGTTTAAGCGCACTTGCAAAGCTAGTAGTCGAAAGCCTACCACAATTATAAGGTTTTTGGATTGTTAGAAATATAGGCATCATTCTACATATTTTAGTTCCGAATAAAAGCATGTAAATCATGATGATAACTAATGATCCAGTGAGAACATGGTATGTGCACATGTTCAAGTTTAATCTCATATTAAACAAGAACAAAGTAAAGAACCAAAGAAGGTTCAGGGTGTACCCTGAGACAGGGCCGCTGCCGGAGGCATTGGCTGCGCCGTTATCAACTGGATTAGTCATGCTAATCGGTTGACCTTGTTCGATGTAGCCGTACAAATGCAATGCAGTGACGAGTCGATGCAGGGTAGTCCCTCGAACGGCACCAGAAAGTAGTGGACGTAGTCGTACAGGCCACTAGGAAGTAGACGAAGTAGACGAACTTGAGCAGTCGCGTGAAGACGCTCCCTAAAAACCTTATCGCCTGGCTATCCCGAGCAGGATCTCACGCCAGTCGAGGTTCCGGAGGCTCTGCTCTCGCTAGAACCGTGCGCGCAGTACTAGCGATGGAGAGGCAAGTGTTGCAGCAGAAACAATGAGGGAGAAGAGAGAGGTTTCCTAAGCAGGAGTACCTGAGAGGTTGTGTTGGTGTGTGTCTTTGGGGAGGGGAGGGCCTCCTTTTATAGGCGCTGTCTGGCGGAGAGGGGATGCATCTAAACAAGAATCCCGTGGAGCAAATAAGGCACGTCTCTGTGAGCGTTTAAGGTAGGTGATTGATTTTGCCAATAATCCCATTGACAAGTGGCAAAACCGATCACAGCACCGCAACACATCACCTCACGTCACGCCCTCGGCCCGGCTCGGCGAGGCGAGCGAACGCGCGTACGTGTGGGATCCCGGTTACCCTTTGCCAACTTCACATTGGGTGTACCACATGTCCACCTAATAAGTTGGTTGAGATCCTCTCAACTACCAATATGATAGTAACCATTTTTAACTCCCTTTGCATTAATCGTTGGCCTTAAATATTTTAGATTTAATTAAAATTATAAAAAGACCAAGCCCAGATAAATCGAACAGCGCCTAGCCTAGAGCTGGGACTTGGGCCGTGCCATTTATAGGCCACTCGAAGCACGACATTTTGGCACGACCCGAAGCACGGCACGGCATGACAAATTTCGGGCCGTGCCGGCACGATACGAACACGAGGGCCGTGCCGTGCCTAGGATCTCGGCACGATGGGCGGCACGGCACGACACGTATTTTGGGTCGTGCTTGGGCCGGCACGGCACGAAAGTAACCCGTTGGCATGTGTGTAGCCCGTTTTTAACGAGGCAGTATACTTGTAACTTGATATTAATAAAGAATGTGTTTCCCAATTCGGTCTTTTTTTTAAAAAAAAATTATTTACATATGTTAGTTTGATCTTTTTTTAACAGAACGATGGCATTATGTATATGTATGATAGATTAGTTACGAGCATTCTCTGGTGCGCTGAGTCGGCGACAAGTATGCAAGCAGATGAGTTCCACTGACGCAAGTACCATGAGGGCCGTGCTTGGGCTAGCACGGCACGCACACGTGCCGGCGTGCCACGGGCCGTGCTTGTGCCTAGTAAAAGACTTGTCGTGCCGGCTCGGCACGGCACGACCTGCCTCGCGTGCCTAGGAGTCCTGGCCCGACATGGCACGAGGCACGAGAGCACGGCACGGCCCAAGTCCCACCTCTAGCCTAGCCACGGTTCCTCGGCCTGTTCTCCTCCCCGCCCTCCACGCGCTGCTGGCAGACTCCAACATCGGGGCCGAGGTCGTCATCGCCATCATCGACACCGGCAACTTCGCCGCGCACTGTAGCTTCAACGACCGCGGGTTGGGTCCCGTTCCGTCCCGGTGGCGCGGGGTCTACGCGTCCAGGTCTGGGACCGTTGTGTTCCTGCTCACCTCCTGCGACCGCAAGCTCGTCGGCGCTCGGTTGTTCTCCAAGGGGTACGAGGCCACCTCGGGGCGCATGAAAATGACGGCCGAGTTCAGGTCCCAGCTCGACACCGACGGCCACGGGACCCACACCGTGCCCATCGCCACGAGCAGGATTACAACGCGTCAACGCCGGCAGATCGAGCAGGTCGTCGAGCGCGGACGGGCCGCAGGCGAATCTCAAGGGCACCGTCTGCGCATCGCTGGCCCTCCCCGGCGGCGCCGCACCACCACCTCTGGCTGACTCCTTTGGTTCGAGCAACTCTCATCCCCTGCACGGCTGCAGTCCCTCTCTTCTCAAATGGCTGTAACGGTCCAAGAAAGAGGACGAACCACACCACACCTCCATTGAAGGAAAAGGGCTACAAAGTATTAGAGGTAATTCGATTTCAATATACGTATATGCATCTAGGGTTAGGGTAAAGCAAATTGGTGAAGAGATTGGGCATATTTTTTTTAGGATTGGACTATATGTTGCATCTTGCTTTCTTAAACACTCATTATGCAGCAGATATGTTAAAAGTTGAATGTACAACCTGATTGATATGTGGTTGTTTTGACTTATTAAAAATTGATGCACATACCTTATATTGAGCAAAATCACAGGGCATAGACACAGCTTACATTACCACTAGAAACGTTGGCGCGGCTTTGCCGCGCCCCTTCGGTGACTGGGCCACTGTGTCTGTTTATAAGTAGTTTAGTTGGGGTGTGTGAGGTTTGAAGAGTTACATTAGACTTTTGTCTGGGATCAACATTTTAGAGTGTACTTTTTTTTCCCTGAGAGTATGTGGTTTTCGTAGATTTTGATTTTTGTTGGTGAGTTGGAGTCATGCTAGGTCCCTGGTTATTGCCAGCTGCGCCCAGGCAATTTGATATAGAAAGTGGTGCTGCTGTGTTAAGGATAGTAGTGTCGATGGGGAGGATAGTATAGCTGCTTCTTTTGTTATCCGAACTCTCAGCGAAATGGATGAGCATATAGCCATTCTGAGGATCATAATTTAAGGTAATAGCAACTGGTTCACAGTGTGTAATATTTTGGAGTGAAGGTGGAGGGTGATCTTAGTGACTACTTACAGCAAAAGATCCACCTTCGTTTTTGACGTATCGGGCATAAGTTTCATAAAAGGTAGGATCGAGAAGACCCATTACATACAGCAAAAAGGGTGATATTTAGATGATTTTGGGAAAGATAAAATGGTTCCCTTGTTCTCTGCTCTGATCATTCTCTGAAGGAACTGCTATATACAACAAAAGGTATTTCCAATTTGTTTATATGTAGAGGTTGCAGGTAGGTTCTGTCCAAAAGCATGATAATATCCTGAAAAACATGAGAACTCAGTTTCTATATTCTTTCCTTTTCTCTCTTGTATTTTTTTTATTTTTGATGCATCTTCTTTTCTTGCTTCTCTGTTCAGTATCATTAATTTTTTCCATTGGGTTGTCTCTTTTCTATTTCACTATTTCCAATATTTTATATGACAATGGTATCTATGATAATAAACCCAGATGCTGAGTGGGTTAAAAATAATAGTATCAGTAAAGACCATGAAAAGTCTTACAAAATCGTAATCCATAGTACATAAAAAGGTGGAGGAAAACTTTCGTAGCTATATTTATTTGACCAAGATTGAAAAGAACATAGGGAAAAAATAAAATACATCTACTTTCCAGATAGATATAGTCTTGCTATGGTACTCCGAAATCGTCGTGGGCTGTCCATTCAATCAGATATAGATTAATTGTTAAGATAAGGTATTACCTCCTTGAAGGTAATAAGTTAAAATATATATATATATATATATATTCATTCTTAATTCTGAAATAAATAAAATGTGCCTCCATTAGATCTAAGCTCCCTGCATGTACCAGATTTCTTTTTATCTCACGCGAAGGGCAGGTGTGCTATACGGCGTAGTTGTGCTTGTCCCGTGCGTGAACGTGACAGATATATGTGCATGTCCGGTGCACCTTATTTTTTCAAAAGACTTTCTAATCTATTTTTTCTCCCGTAAAATGAAATCTTGGAATGGAAGTATGTTTCCTATCTGAACAGGTGCTTAGATCTAACTTTATATAATGTGGCATGTGCGTATGTATCATAAAAAAATTAGCGGTAGTACCAGATACGTGACAAGTTAAAGGATACATTTTAGTGATATTACACAAACATGACATGTTGGGGATGGAATATAACCAATAAGCCAGCCCCAGCCTCCCTTTTTCAAGCTGCATGGTCGCATGCAAACCGGAATAGCCAGTAATTTTTTATCTTTATTTAGATGGTTTCTCTCTCTTTCAAAATTCAATGGTTCAGATTTACTTAACCTCTTACAAGGATGAGTACCTTAGCAAGGTCCTAATTTAATCATCAATGCACTAATAGGTAAATAATCATGTGATCATGCTTTGGAGAAGCCATAGATAACCAAAGAAATAAAAATCTAAAAAGTATATGTGCTCCAGCCTCCAGTCAAGCTGAACATCACATTTTCCTACATGAATGATTAATGAGGAATCCAAAGAACTAAAAATCTAAAAGGTATATGTGCTCCAGTCAAGCTGAGAACATCACATTTTTCTGTATGAATGGTTAATGAGTTCTGATCTACGAGTGACAGATTAACAAGCTTGATTGAAATAATTTCTGGGAAATATAAATATTGTTTCTGTCATCATGCTATCAACGTAGATTAACTGATTCTAGTGCCATGGAGTTAGCGTCCACTACGGCCACTGCACTTGGAGTGATGGTGTATGAACATGACGCTTCGGCTGGAGCTCCTGCTTGCGACATCATCTCGTTAACTTGCAGCCATGCGAGCGCCTCGTCGAGCGGATATTCCATGGCTGCACAGCATCAGCAGCACCGGTAGTCCGCAGCTGGGCCGGCTCAGGGAAGCAAGGAGGAGCTCTTACTTGCTACCGCTGTCGTGTTGATCTTCAGCTCGCATGGCTCCGTGGCTAAGTGATGGACAGGCAGGGGCGACCTGGAAGGCGGAGCAGCGCACCAGCATCTCCGTCCCCTAATACAGGATCTAGGGAGAGAATGGCTGCACTCTTGCCAGGTAGCGTGGTTCTAGTCAGGCAGAGCCCCGAGGTGAAGTGCAGACTTATGTATATGCAGATTTTGATTTTGGCAGGAAGATGAGCAATGTCTCTATAATCAACAGATGGTCTCAGATGCAGTCACGGTAACTTCAAAGAACCAGTAAATCACGAAGAGGCATGAGCGCAAGAAAGAATCATATCTACGGAAGAAGCTAACCTCATTAAATCAACTTGCCTTAGCAAGGGATCATGAGAGATTAGTTGTTGCCTATTTGTCTTGCTCGCAGAACAGATCAATGACTGCTTGGGTGATGGAAGAAAAGAGACGAATGGTTTGCTACGGCAAGGCACAACGTGGGCGCTAGATTTATTTCTCCTTTACCTGGGAAGGGGGAAACGCCCACACGGGAAGGAGAAACGGTGGCACGGTACGTGAAGAGACCAGAAGGTGAAGGCCATGAGGCATATGGAAGATACTCGACACTGCGCATCCTGTTTGTTCGCTGCAGATCCGACGTACCAAAAATAAGAGCGACGTGGCCCAATCATTGTTGAGAAACTTCACCGAATTTAGGTCTTTGGAGATAGCATAGTGGTCATCTTATATATGTTGTTTATTTCAGAATTTTTCCATCTGAACACAGAGTTCTTGCATCAGAGGCAACAATGTGTATCCAGAACCTGTTCAGGTATTGGCCAATTTTAAAGGGCTCTCCACCTCACGGCCTTCCACGTTTACCTACACCTGTGCTTGTTTGGATGTACGCATAACACCTGCGTCTGGAATTCACATTAGTTCAGGGGATGTGGTAATGTGAAAATGGCATGGTGTTGTTCGGTTATTTGAAGTTTGGAGTTTATTGCTGGTTATTTTAAAATATCTGGAGTAGCTAAGTAAGTCTATTAGTTTTAGTATGTTCAGGTCTTGCATAGTTCAATGTTTCACAGCACTAAAGATCTGACAAGAATTCAGTTTATTTACATATTCCATGAAAGTTATGTCTAGATATTTTCCTCAAACCCTTGTAGGATTAGATAGGCATTCAGGCTGAATTTCTAACCTATATCTGTATGTTTAGGTCAATATATAGCCTGTTAGTTTTATTCTAAGCATTAATAATCTCTCCTTTGAGCCTGAGGACGCAGGGCCAGGGGGCACGGTTCTCGGGTTGCAGCGGTACCACAGCGTGGCGACGCACGCACACTTGGCTGAGCCTAGCGGGCGGCGGCGCAGCTGTGTTCCGGTGAACCGAAGCGGCAAGGGTCTAAGGCGAAGGGTGGGTGAGCATTGGGAGGTGGTGGGGATGCTCACCGTAGGTGATGTTGACGACGGGGAGGCGTGGTAGCGCGAGTCGACGATGAGGCGGAGCCGGCAGGGAGCGGCCAAGAGTGGCGGCCGGTGAACTCCACGTTCTCGTCGGCAGGCATCTCGGATGGGCTGTGGGATTGGTCGAGGCTAGAGAGGAGGTGGTGGAGAGGCTGTAGGCGAGCGGAATTGAACGGTGGTGCAGTGGGTGGCCGGCGATTTTGGCCAGAGCGCGAGCTCGGGGCGATTGGCGACGATGATCAGGGTGTAGGAGAAAGAGAGGGATGGCCGGGTATTTATAGGCCAGGGGAGCGAGGGGGTGTGCTCGGGCCAACGTGAGTGCCCGACAGAAGGGAGCTTCGGGGAAGCTTCGCGGCCAGAGTTTGGCCGCAGCTTGGGCGATGCGTGGCGGTGGCGGGGCTAGATGATGGATGTGGTCAACGGATAGTTAGGGCAGGGTGGGACAAAGCAGGCGCTCGGGTTTGCTGGCCATGGCACTGTAGAAATGAGCGCGCGGCTTGGCTTGGTGGGAAACGGTGGCAGGCATCACCAGCCAGGTGGCCGTCGACCGCGGGCGCTCGTCGTGATGGCGATGGCGTGGAGGAGAAGGCGTGGGGAAGGGGGCAAGCCAAGGACGGGACGTGCGGGGGTGGATCCCATGTGGCATGCGAGGATGGCTGGGGCTGGAGTGGCGTGCCTACGCTGACCAGGTGGCCGACCGGCCACTGGCGATGGCGGCGACCAGAGAGGAGGAGAGGAGAGAGAACAAAGAGAGCAAGGGAGAGAAAAAGAGAAAAAAGAGAAAAAGCTCTTTTTTGGCCAAAATTACTCAAAAATTTAGCAAAATTATCCCAAGCTCAAATTGACAAGTTTCCAAGGAATTATGAGAGCTTCAGTTTTTGTTATTTGAGCATTTTCAAAATCTCACTAGATTTTGAGATATAGGGGTTTCATAAGAATTTAGGTCAAATTTGAACCCCAATTGAAAGTTTCTCCCTTGATTTAAAGTGTTTAAGTTCCAAATTGACTTTATTTGACTTTGTTGACTCTTATATGGGCTAAGACTCATTTTAGGATGATTGAATTACTTTAATTGCTCTTCCCTAGGATTATTTTTATTTGCAAGTAATTACCATATTAGCACATAAAAGGAAAAGTTGTTATTTCATGTGCAATAAAAATCTTATAAATACACTTGATCATGATGTGGTTATGATAATGATCAAGTTTAACCAACACTTTTTATTTTAGGACTATCACATTCCCATCGTGCCGTGGGTGGGCCCTAGGCCACCCACGTCCCGTGGCCGTGTGCCACGTACTCCCGCGCGCAGTTTTCTCCCACGGCGTGTGGAGGCATGCGCGCCTCATTCCTTTGGTGTCCGTGCATGGACACACGGCCTGTTGGGCTTGTGTTGGCGTTTCTTAGTGTCGCCATCAAATTTGTGAGACTGGCGACGCCGCTTAGATATGCCTTGGTAATTCTTACGATTACGAATATGATCCGCAAGCACACGGAGTTACCGTTGTAGCACTCCACCTGAGAGTATTCAAGGGTATCATAATTTGATAGGAACGGGAGTGTAAAAGCTCTTAGGTAGCTCTACCCAAAGAACGAGAGGAAGGTCACCTTGGGTTATGCGTTTGTCTATCGGATTGAGATCAAGAGGAGGTAAACTTGGTTGCCAGGCACGAGCTTTAGGAACTGGTTTACACTTGGTCTGCCAGGTGTCTCCAGCCTGTAGCTCTACGCCGAACCCGAATGTGGAGGAATTCAAGGGACGGACAGGGAGGGCTGTCACCACTTGCCGCCTACCTCTCAAACCATCGGGAACGAGGCAAACAAGGGCAATCTATAACCTAGACACCATGTCTAAGAGATCGATTACTACTCTAACTTTGGCTGAAGCTAGAGCATTCGATACAAGAATGAACAACAAACCCGCAAGCACGAACGAAAGCTTAATTGAACCCGAAAGCTTACCACCAAGGATAAACATGGACACTTACTCCAAAAGAGGTTCGTCTCCGAAGAGGTACAAGCTGGAAGAAGGCCTACCCTGGCTCTTCTCCAAGACTTCTCCTCACACACTCCGATCCCAACTACTACGCTACAAGATTAGCTCTAGCCGAAGGTTGGAGTCCTCCTTCTTCTCTTCTTGTGTTGTGTGTTGAATGAGAGGCCTCCACCCTTCCTTTTATAGTTGTAGGGCCAGTTCCCGGGGGTGCCTCACATGGAAACCTTTCTTGGTGCGAAGGTGCGAAGGGGAGACATGGAAACAGAACTCGTCTAGGTTCGGCCGAACCCTGGATGGAATATTCCGTGGACATTCTTCTCCAGTGGTTGACATGTGGGTCCAGGTTCTCTCTGAGGCCAGTTCCCCACGGGTTGGTCCATGTATGGCTGGTAAGTGGGCCCTCTGGATCTTCTGTGCTTGAGTATGGTGTCTTTGTTGGCGTGTTAGCATGTTTTGTCCTCTTTTGCAACTGCCCCTATCTTATCACGATCGATGGTACAAACTTTGTGCTTACTACTCACAATAGTGCAATTCACACTTGCATATGTGGTTTGCTATCTTTAATAACATGAAATTTTCCATCTGCTAGCACATGAATCAATGAATCAACTTTGTAGTTTTATGTTTCATTTAGCTTTCTTTTACTTGGTTGCCAAAAATGATTCAGAATAACTTAGCCCTGTACTGTATATTTCTCTTTGAACTTGATTGGGTAAGTTCTTTTGGGGTCAGATCTGCAGCGCTATTCTGAATATATAATTGTGAGTACTTAGAACTTATCCATTGCTATTACCTGTGATAATTTGAAGTACCATCTCCATATACTTATTGCTTCACAAGCTCACTGCTCAAATCTAAATATTTTGACAAAACCCCTTGATTCCACCTTCAGGTTGCCTTCCCCTGTGCTGCTGCTGGGGCTTGGCATCCAGCGCTCTGCCTTCTTCCTCACTAATCCTCACCTTGTGATGGTAATGCCCAGCCCTAATTACTCCACTAGCTCACTTTGAAGGTACTGCCTCTCTCTGGTCCTTGTCTCGCTACTGATTGTACTGGCTCATTACTTGGATAGTTTGCATTGCTGCTATGGTTTATATGCAGAGAGAAGATTTTGAATGGATGGAATGCACTCAGCCACATCTTATTAGTGATGAACACGTGCGCAATATCTTTTTTTAGCTATTTTCTCTATGGATGTAACTATAAAGTTTGTGTATATATTGATACCTATGGATCATGCATGAAAGTGTGTAATGAATTTATTCTATTGCTACAATACTGTAATAACACGTAAATGTTGTGTATATGTTGAACTTGGATGGGCCCATCTGTGCACTTGGTTTGGGCTGAATGAAACCAGCCCATATGTCAACTTGGTTTTGGCTGCACAAAAATGTTGGGTCTCAGTCCACAATAAAATAATGAGCCTAAAATATTAAAGGGCTGAGATTTGAAAATTTAATGGGCCTTCTTTAAGCTAATAGTAAAATTCTCACCACATGGGCCTTGATAGGCTACTAAATCTTTTATGACGAATCAAATCGTTACAAATGGGCTTGCCATGTAGGATCTTAATCATTGCCATTTCACACGGTGACGAAATTTTGTGACGTTTTGACTTACGTGGCACCTGCTTAGCTAGCCATAGTTAAAATTTTGTGACGTTTCCTGGGCTATATAGTGACAAAAGGCGAGCGTCATAAACTAGTGACGATAGAAGGATCGTCACAAAATTTGTGACAAAAAACATGTTTTCGTCACAGAACATTTTTTATTACGCATGATAGGTGATGAAAAGATTTTCGTCACTTGAGCGTCACAAAATACGAAACATGATGAAATTTTGGTTTTTATGACATAACTAAAACGTCATCTATCAAAGGATTTCTTGTAGTGGACATTTCACCAAAACACGTGGAAAGAGTTAGGATTAAGGCCTAGACCTAGGTTTAGTGATTAAATAATTAAAGAATTGATGGCTAGAAATGGCGTGTAAGAATCGCCGACAACCTGCCTACCCGCGCGTGATTCCTTGTGCACCCATGTGGTGGGTCAGTGCTGCTCCCATGCGGGTAGTGCAGCTGGACCCCTCTAGCTCCATGCGCATGGTTGAGCGCTGCTGGGCCCCCGCTAGCTGGGTCCCACCAGCCTGTGGCCTTGGGGGCCCCGCTGAGCCGGCCTAGTGGGACTGGAGTAATATATATTTTAATATTTTTTATCATCCGATCTCCAAAGTATATGAAATATAATATCTGTTGAAATCGTGTTTACGCAAGCTTTGCAATGGTGTGCTCCAAATGAGCTTTTGAGATTGTTTGTGATAATGTTATTTTTGGATCTTATGTCAAGCCCATAACGATATTTTCTGCATCAGAAGGTGAAATACCAAAACTTGTGGAACTGGTTAGTGATAAACCCTACCACTAAGTTTGATGTTCATTATTGTATTGATTATTGGCATAGTTGACGGTTAGCTTTGGCATTTGAGGACCATCAACACTATTCGATTCTATAAAATTTGTCCTCGAGCTTGTGTACTGCTTCACAGTAGGCGTTCATCCTCTCATTGTGGTGATCCCATTCATTATAACCACGACTGTAGAGTTGCCATAGATGAGGAGCCATTTGATCCCGAGGGAGGCTACTATGCAAAGGCCGTGGAGTCTGGCTTCGTACTCGGCGACGTTGTTGGTTACTGGGAAGAGTATCTGGAGGACGTATCTGAGTTGTTCTCATGTTGGTGACATGAAGAGTACTCCTACCCGTCCACCATCTATCATCAAGGATCAATCAATACACATCTTCTAGTGTTATTCTCGGTCGCTCTTGTGGTCACCTTGGATCTCGGTCCACTCGGTGATAAAGTCAGCGAGCACTTGTGACTTTAATATAATCTATGGTGCAAAGTCGATCTTGAAAGAGCCGAGTTCTAGGATCCACTTGATGATTCTGCCTGTGACGTCTCTGTAGTGTAGGATCTCACTGAGTGGGAATTGCGTGACCACATTGATATGGTGAGCTTGAAAGTAGTGGTAGAGCTTGCGGGAAGTGATGAGCAGGGCATAGAGCAGTTTTTGGACTTTGTCCTGCAACCATAAAATTCACAATATTTGTGTACCAGGGGTCAGAGGCTGTCACCTTGAGTAGGGTGTCGTCGTGTAGGAAGTCATTTATCGGTAAGTCCTGCATGTCAGTGAACTGCATACGCGACAAATGATCTGCTACTGAATTCTCTACTCCTTTTTTGTCTTTAATTTCCAAATCAAATTCTTGGAGTAAGAGAATCCAGCGGATAAGACATGGTTTAGCATCTTTCTTGGTAAGCATATATTTTAAGGCAGCATGATCGGCGTAGACAATCACCTTAGCTCCTGCCAAGTAAGATCTAAACTTGTCTATAGCAAAAACTATGGCCAGGAGCTCTTTTTCAGTGGTTTCATAGGTAAGTTGAGCTCCTCTCAAAGTTTTACTAGTATACGAGATAACATGATGGTTCTTATTTTTGGTTTGTCCAAGGACAGCACCAACAGCATAGTCACTAGCATCACACATTATCTCGAAAGGTAGCGTCCAGTTAGGAGGTTGAATGACTGGAGCTGAGATGAGAGCATTCTTTAGGATTGTAAAGGCATGTAAACAGTCATCATCAAAGTTGAAGGGTACATCCTTAGCTAATAGTCTAGTGAGGGGCCTGGCTATCTGAGAAAAGTCTTTAATGAAGCGCCTGTAAAACCTCACATGTCCTAGAAAGCTAGGGATCCCCTTGACATTGGTAGGAGGTGGAAGCCTTTCTATGACTTCAATTTTTGCTCTATCCACCTCTATCCCTCTTTCGGACACCAAGTGTCCTAACACTATACCCTCTTGGACCATGAAATGGCACTTTTTCCAGTTTAGCACCAGGTCCTTGTCTCGGCATCTTTGTACTACCCTGTCTAAATTCTGCAGACAATTATCAAAGGTTTTCCCATAGACTGAAAAGTCATCCATGAAAACTTTCTTGATCTCCTCTATCATGTCTGAGAAGATAGACATCATGCACCTTTGAAATGATGCTGGCGCATTGCATAACCCAAATAACATTCTACGGTATGCATACGTTCCGTAGGGGCATGTGAAGGTGGTCTTCTCCTGATCGTCAGGGTGGATGGAAATTTGATGGTAGCCGGAGTACCCATCAAGGAAACAGAAAAAGGAGTGGTTCGCGAGTCTCTCCAACATATCATCAATGAAGGGGAGCGGGAAGTGATCCTTTTTCGTCGCCTTGTTGAGTCGGCGACAGTCAATGCACATCCGCCACCCAGTAACGGTACGCTGAGGAATCAGCTCGTTTTTCTCGTTACTTATGATGGTCATGCCTCCCTTCTTGACCACTTGGACAGGGCTGACCCATTCACTATGAGGGACGGGATAAATGATCCCCGCGTGCAGAAGTTTTAAAACCTCTTTCATCACGACTTCCCTCATCGCATTGTTTAGACTACACTGAGGCTCCCTAGATGGTGTAGAGATGGGTCTATGGGAATGCGATAGGTACAGAGCGCGGGGTTTACTCCCTTTGAGTCTTTGAGGGAGTACCCGAACGCCGAGCGGTGTTTCTCGAGTATCTTAACGAGTCTATCACTTTCGTCCTGCGATAGCTTGTCACTAATGATGACAGGGGTGTCCCTGTCCTCATTTGGTATCTTGCCTTGGAGTCATTTAGGCTGTGTCTGGATCCTTGGGCTAAAGTTTAGTCCTTGTCACATCAAACGTTCGTATGGTAATTAGGAGAACTAAACATGGGCTAATTATAAACTAATTGCTAAAGTACTTGGCTAATTTGTGAAACAAATCTATTAAGACTAATTAATCCATCATTAGCAAATAGTTACTGTAGTACCACTTTGTCAAATCATGGACTAATTAGACTTAATAGTTTCGTCACATGAATTAACCTCCATTTATGCAATTAGTTTTGTAATTAGTCTATATTTAATTCTCCTAATTATTATCAAAACATCTAATGTGACAGGGCTTAACTTTGTCCTATCAGATCCGAACAGGGCCTTAATATCTTGCTAATATAGTAGACCAGAGGTCGTACCTTCTGTACTCTTCCTTCTTCCGATCGTTCTACACTTCTACTATGAGGGCGGTGTTGACCATGTGAGTGGTGGCAGCTATATATAACAGGAACGGTTCATCATCGCGCGGGGCAGTGAGTACTAGAGAGGTTGATAAGTAGGCCTTCAGTTCGTGGAATGCTTGTTGCACTTTGGGGGTCCACTGAAACTTGTCGGCTTTCTTTAACTGCTTGAAAAAGGGGAGCCTCTTATCCCCTAGTCTGGAGACAAAGCGGCTTAAGGCCCTGTTTGTTTGAGCTTTGGGCACATTTAGACCACTAGCTTTTCAAATGTCCAAAAGCCGGATGATGTCAAAAGCCAGAAGTTGAAAAGCTCATGAAAAGAAGCTTCTAGCTTCTGGCTTTCAGGGGCATCCGGCTTTTGGACACCCGAAAGCCAATAGGTTAAAAGTGCTTAGAAGCTCAAACAAACGGTGCCTAAAACGGCCATGCACCCTATCATATTTTGTATGTCCTTATTTCCTGTCGGCATGTTCATGTTTCTGATGGCATTGATCTTCTTGGGATTGGCTTTGATTCCCCTGTTGCTTACAACGAATCCGAGTAGTTTGACTAGTCTTTTACACCTGCTTTTTATAATAAATGTTAATACAATTAATACTCAAAGCCAAATACCAATATATATATGGTTAGTCTAACACGACTCATACAGTTAATCAATTAGATGCTTTCACATGTTTTGTTTCAAATTAAATGTTTAATTTGTATAATTCATACATGAACATTTATAAATAAAACTTGACTATGACTTATCTCAGTTTTGCAAAGTAAACTCTAATATGACATAATTATAACTTAGGATATTTCTTTTGAATATCCTTTATATTGTTTTCATTACACTAAAATGGACCAAGCATATAGTCTTTTACACTCTCCTAAATGCAAATGTTATGATAATTGTATCTTTTCTATCGTTGCTCTATTTTCAGTGTTTCTTGAGCCCACGTAACCATAGTACCAAACATGTTCTTTCGAGCCCTATCCCTTAGTGCGTTTTTTTAAAGCTTTTCTTTGTTTGGTGTATTGCTCTTAGTGTGTTTGTTTGTCTGCTTCTTTGTGTATGCTTGTGCCGATGTTTGCTTTGAGTAGAAGGAATGTTGTTCGACTTTTTTGAAGACCGAGTGGTGTCAAGAACAAGAGTTGAACACTCTGAGCAGTGGTATTTCTGTTACGGAAAGGCAAAGTCCCTGACCATATTTCTATCTATGCATTATTAAATGCCACTTGGATTAATTGGAACATGAAGAACCACCCAGGATTTCCCGTATAAACCATAATACTACATGGCTCTAGTCTTAGCTTAGTAACTAGATGAACCCTATGTTGTGTTTGGGGTCCTATGTTTGGCGAATTTGGTTGGTGCAAGATGTATGGGGAAGGAAGGTGTGCCTTCCGAGGACTTGCAAGGAAGGGACCAACACATACATAGAGGAATTCTTTGGAAAGGCTTTGTAGTGAATCCGTAGCTCCTCGTCTTGGAAGTATTGAAGAGACTAGCTACCTCAGGCAACACGGGAAACACGACTTGTGGAGAAAGATGTACAACATCTACAGAGTATCTAAAAACCTATTGCAATAGTCGTGAGCAGTCTAGACCCTCACATGATTAACTTACTTGAAGTTGATATTAGTTATTTCTTGTGGCCTTACTGAGTACCAACCATAAGTGTACTCATCCTTACTTATCGTTGTTCAGAAGGTGTTGTGAACTTGTTGAAGATGGTGTGATGCTAGGCATACGCAACCCCCAGTCAATTGTATGTGAAGTGTTGGAGCCTTGTTTACATGATAAGCTGTGTCTCTCTAATATAATGTAAGTTATTTTGTAATCCTTTTACATGATACTGTGAAGTTGCTATATGTATAAAACTTGATCCTGACACACATATAGTTAGCATTGGGTTT
>CM014274.1:62620543-62655593 GCA_004135705.1 Alloteropsis semialata
ATGCGCGGCGAATCAGAAGAGATTCATGCCCTCTGACTACGACCGCCAGCTTGCAAAGTCTTATGATAAGCAGAAACAACAAGCCAGCAGTGGATCCTCAGTGAAGAAGGCGGCCACTCCTAAGAAGAAACAAGTCGGTCAGAGCTCGGCTAGGAGGACACAAGGGCAACAGGAATATGACGACGAACAGCTTGCGTTGTTGTGCGAGCAAACAGGCCTCTCAGCGGCAGAACTTTTATCGGGCACGGGCGAAATTCCTAAGGCAACACCAGTGGAAATTTGGGAATTTGAATATGGCAAACCAATGCTGCCCCCAGATTCTTTGAAGTCCCTAACCACTCAAGCATTCCGATTTCATGAGTGGTACATGAAGGCGTCCAAAAAGGGTAGACAGATGCTCAATGTTTTGATAAAAGACCGTGATTACTTCCGTGGGCATAGTCTCTTGATTTTGCATTTCAAGGATGTGTATGAGTTGTACCGTCAAGATGCCATAGACCTCTCATTGATGAGCTGCTGGGTTGTGTAAGTTTCTTTCACTGATCTATTCTCGCAATACTTGCTTTCTTAATTATAATTTCAACAATAACAATCTATTCTTGTCATGTAGGATGGAGATCCATACATGCCGTGGAAAAATCGTATGATGATGTCGGCTTCATGGATCCATTGATGGTAAATGCCGTAACTGTAGACAGTAAGCCACTAGAGACTGGAGAGACAAAGAAGCAAGACTTACATTCTTTTGCCATACAATTTCCAGTGAGTACTTCTCTCTATGTATGTATAACTTTAAGACTTTGTTGTCAATACTTGTGCATGTATTTATATATATATATATATATATATATATATATATATATATATATACAGCTTCCACTGGATACTGCTTGTGATAATCATAAACACCGGTCAAATTATTGTCATGGACTCACTGCGGAAAAAACAAGAGGATTACCAAGCAGTTTTAGACTTGATTGACATGGCATGGACACGTTTCCGTGCGAAACAAAAAGGAAATTTCAAACAAAAACTGGATGTGAAGACGGACTTTCCGGTACGTGGCTGGTGTACCCGCATATCTCGTAAAATCACACTAATATATAGTTGTTACGTCTAACTTTATTCTTCTCCACTTTCAGTGTGCCAGACAGGAAGCAGGGACGAATCTATGCGGATACTACGTCTGCCAGTGGATCCATACCTTTGTTTCTCCCAAAAAAGCGACTCAAGAAGAACTCATGGTATGAATTAGATTATTAGTGTATATAGAAATTAGATTATTAGTGTATATGGAAAATAGATTATTAGTGTATATGAAAATTAGATTATTAGTATGGAAATATTAGTGTATATGGAAATTAGATTATTAGTGTATATGAAAATTAGATTATTAGTGTATATTGAAATAAGATTATTAGTGTATATGGAAATTAGGTTATTAGTGTATATGGAAATTAGATTATTAGTGTATATGGAAATAAGATTATTAGTGTATATGGAAATTAGATTATTAGTGTATATGGACATTAGATTATTAGTGTATATGGAAATATGATTATTAGTGTATATGAAAATATGATTATTAGTGTATATTTATTATGAATATATTTATTATACTTTGTTATTTCATGTATACTTTGTTAATTCATGTAAACTTTGTTATTTCATGTAAACTTTGTTACTTGGTTAGAAATGATTATTAGTTATTGATTATTGTTTAGAAATGATTATTAGTTATTGTTTTAAAATGATTATTAGTTATTGTTTAGAAATGAATGTGTTAGGAAATTTTATAATTACATGCAAAATTTATTTATTATATGAATGAATGATTATTAGTTACTTGTTTAGAAATGAATACATGCAAAATTTATTTATTATATGAATGAATGTTGTCATTTGTGATTAATGCAGAGGATGTTTTACCATCAAGTGCTCCCAATGAAACAAAAATCAAAAGCTATTGCGGACAACTATTTGGATTCATTATGGACCAAGTTATAAGTCCACTGGGAGAGTACCACCATGACGGAACCGCTATCGCTCAATTGGACTCCCTTTCTACTCCTTCTTCCAGTTCTGCTCATTAATTGTAAATAACTTTTAAATGCTCTAACTTTTGTATTGGCCGATCTCAAATGTTTATATGTGAATGTTCGAAAAAATGCAATCAAAGTCGGGTCAAAATCAATTGACAATTGCGACGACTTCAATCTTATTGCGTGAAAGATCGTGTACGACATATGACATATGACGAGCAGACACGTAGACGCGTAGATTTGTATATAACTAACCCAAATATCAAACATTTAAAAAAAATAACCAAAAGAGCCAGCCCTCCCCCGCATGCCTACGCGGGGGGGGGGGGGTCCTTTGGTACCGGTTGGTAGGCTCCCTTTGGTACCGGTTCTGGACCCGGTACCAAAGGCCGCCCCCCTTTAGTCACGGTGTCGGAACCGGTACCTATGAGGGTTACGAACCGTGACCGATAGCGCCTTCTCCGGTAGTGTAACATGGAAGCCTCCAAACGTGCTGCATACATAAAGAAGATACATGGGAAGACCAAAGAAGAACTTGAGAAAAAGGTGAAGTATTTTGCAGCCAAGGCAAACAGGCATTGGAAAAAAGTGATATTTGAACCGGGTGATCTAGTTTGGGTACATCTATGCAAGGATCAGTTTCCCGAAAAGCGTAAATCAAAGTTGATGCCACGAGAAGATGGTCCATTCAAAGTGATGGCCCGAATCAATGACAATGCATACAAGATTGACCTTCCTAATGACTATGGTGTTAGCACAACATTCAATGTTGCTGACTTTGGTGATGAAGAGTTAGAGTCGAGTACGACTCCTTTTCAAGAGGGAGAGGATGATGCGGACATCCCCACCGCTGCTTCAACATCATACACAAACCATGAACCAATTACACAAGTGGATGAACAGATTACACCAAACAATGTAGCTCAGGGACCGATTACACGAAGTCGTGCCAAGAAGCTACAGCAAGATGTGAATTCTCTCCTTGCTGAATTTAAGTTAGACACAAATGAGAATTGTTTACTACCTAAATGTTGTACTCTTGTTACATTAATGTTTACACATGACAACATGGCTCACTATCAAGAGGAGGACGGGTATGTGAAGTCAAGGATGGGTTACATGAAGACCAACAAGGTTGCTGTCCAAGCCAAGATGGGTTACATGCGCAAGACCTTGAGTTACGTTGCAGATGCTTCAAATTCTCGTGCAAGTCTGTACAAATCTACCACGATTCATGGTGCATGATATGCATGGTTGGAAGCTCCATCAAGTGAAGATTCCAATGCAACAAACCTCATGTCATTTGGACTTCCCAGTATGGAGTTATGATCCATTTAGTGGAGACTGCACAGAAGCCAAACAGCCACGCGAGGCTCCTCGGGAGTTCAGTTCGCGGTGATCTTTGAGTTACCGTAACTCCCGAAACTCCAAGTCCAATTCACAACCAACAAGAAGGGTTGTTCCTTGTATAAATAATCCTTATATCTCAAAGATTAGAGAAGACTTTTGACAATGAAATAGAACCCACCAGCCTGTGGCCTTGGGGGCCCCGCTGAGCCGGCCTAGTGGGACTGGAGTAATATATATTTTAATATTTTTTATCATCCGATCTCCAAAGTATATGAAATATAATATCTGTTGAAATCGTGTTTACGCAAGCTTTGCAATGGTGTGCTCCAAATGAGCTTTTGAGATTGTTTGTGATAATGTTATTTTTGGATCTTATGTCAAGCCCATAACGATATTTTCTGCATCAGAAGGTGAAATACCAAAACTTGTGGAACTGGTTAGTGATAAACCCTACCACTAAGTTTGATGTTCATTATTGTATTGATTATTGGCATAGTTGACGGTTAGCTTTGGCATTTGAGGACCATCAACACTATTCGATTCTATAAAATTTGTCCTCGAGCTTGTGTACTGCTTCACAGTAGGCGTTCATCCTCTCATTGTGGTGATCCCATTCATTATAACCACGACTGTAGAGTTGCCATAGATGAGGAGCCATTTGATCCCGAGGGAGGCTACTATGCAAAGGCCGTGGAGTCTGGCTTCGTACTCGGCGACGTTGTTGGTTACTGGGAAGAGTATCTGGAGGACGTATCTGAGTTGTTCTCATGTTGGTGACATGAAGAGTACTCCTACCCGTCCACCATCTATCATCAAGGATCAATCAATACACATCTTCTAGTGTTATTCTCGGTCGCTCTTGTGGTCACCTTGGATCTCGGTCCACTCGGTGATAAAGTCAGCGAGCACTTGTGACTTTAATATAATCTATGGTGCAAAGTCGATCTTGAAAGAGCCGAGTTCTAGGATCCACTTGATGATTCTGCCTGTGACGTCTCTGTAGTGTAGGATCTCACTGAGTGGGAATTGCGTGACCACATTGATATGGTGAGCTTGAAAGTAGTGGTAGAGCTTGCGGGAAGTGATGAGCAGGGCATAGAGCAGTTTTTGGACTTTGTCCTGCAACCATAAAATTCACAATATTTGTGTACCAGGGGTCAGAGGCTGTCACCTTGAGTAGGGTGTCGTCGTGTAGGAAGTCATTTATCGGTAAGTCCTGCATGTCAGTGAACTGCATACGCGACAAATGATCTGCTACTGAATTCTCTACTCCTTTTTTGTCTTTAATTTCCAAATCAAATTCTTGGAGTAAGAGAATCCAGCGGATAAGACATGGTTTAGCATCTTTCTTGGTAAGCATATATTTTAAGGCAGCATGATCGGCGTAGACAATCACCTTAGCTCCTGCCAAGTAAGATCTAAACTTGTCTATAGCAAAAACTATGGCCAGGAGCTCTTTTTCAGTGGTTTCATAGGTAAGTTGAGCTCCTCTCAAAGTTTTACTAGTATACGAGATAACATGATGGTTCTTATTTTTGGTTTGTCCAAGGACAGCACCAACAGCATAGTCACTAGCATCACACATTATCTCGAAAGGTAGCGTCCAGTTAGGAGGTTGAATGACTGGAGCTGAGATGAGAGCATTCTTTAGGATTGTAAAGGCATGTAAACAGTCATCATCAAAGTTGAAGGGTACATCCTTAGCTAATAGTCTAGTGAGGGGCCTGGCTATCTGAGAAAAGTCTTTAATGAAGCGCCTGTAAAACCTCACATGTCCTAGAAAGCTAGGGATCCCCTTGACATTGGTAGGAGGTGGAAGCCTTTCTATGACTTCAATTTTTGCTCTATCCACCTCTATCCCTCTTTCGGACACCAAGTGTCCTAACACTATACCCTCTTGGACCATGAAATGGCACTTTTTCCAGTTTAGCACCAGGTCCTTGTCTCGGCATCTTTGTACTACCCTGTCTAAATTCTGCAGACAATTATCAAAGGTTTTCCCATAGACTGAAAAGTCATCCATGAAAACTTTCTTGATCTCCTCTATCATGTCTGAGAAGATAGACATCATGCACCTTTGAAATGATGCTGGCGCATTGCATAACCCAAATAACATTCTACGGTATGCATACGTTCCGTAGGGGCATGTGAAGGTGGTCTTCTCCTGATCGTCAGGGTGGATGGAAATTTGATGGTAGCCGGAGTAACCATCAAGGAAACAGAAAAAGGAGTGGTTCGCGAGTCTCTCCAACATATCATCAATGAAGGGGAGCGGGAAGTGATCCTTTTTCGTCGCCTTGTTGAGTCGGCGACAGTCAATGCACATCCGCCACCCAGTAACGGTACGCTGAGGAATCAGCTCGTTTTTCTCGTTACTTATGATGGTCATGCCTCCCTTCTTGACCACTTGGACAGGGCTGACCCATTCACTATGAGGGACGGGATAAATGATCCCCGCGTGCAGAAGTTTTAAAACCTCTTTCATCACGACTTCCCTCATCGCATTGTTTAGACTACACTGAGGCTCCCTAGATGGTGTAGAGATGGGTCTATGGGAATGCGATAGGTACAGAGCGCGGGGTTTACTCCCTTTGAGTCTTTGAGGGAGTACCCGAACGCCGAGCGGTGTTTCTCGAGTATCTTAACGAGTCTATCACTTTCGTCCTGCGATAGCTTGTCACTAATGATGACAGGGGTGTCCCTGTCCTCATTTGGTATCTTGCCTTGGAGTCATTTAGGCTGTGTCTGGATCCTTGGGCTAAAGTTTAGTCCTTGTCACATCAAACGTTCGTATGGTAATTAGGAGAACTAAACATGGGCTAATTATAAACTAATTGCTAAAGTACTTGGCTAATTTGTGAAACAAATCTATTAAGACTAATTAATCCATCATTAGCAAATAGTTACTGTAGTACCACTTTGTCAAATCATGGACTAATTAGACTTAATAGTTTCGTCACATGAATTAACCTCCATTTATGCAATTAGTTTTGTAATTAGTCTATATTTAATTCTCCTAATTATTATCAAAACATCTAATGTGACAGGGCTTAACTTTGTCCTATCAGATCCGAACAGGGCCTTAATATCTTGCTAATATAGTAGACCAGAGGTCGTACCTTCTGTACTCTTCCTTCTTCCGATCGTTCTACACTTCTACTATGAGGGCGGTGTTGACCATGTGAGTGGTGGCAGCTATATATAACAGGAACGGTTCATCATCGCGCGGGGCAGTGAGTACTAGAGAGGTTGATAAGTAGGCCTTCAGTTCGTGGAATGCTTGTTGCACTTTGGGGGTCCACTGAAACTTGTCGGCTTTCTTTAACTGCTTGAAAAAGGGGAGCCTCTTATCCCCTAGTCTGGAGACAAAGCGGCTTAAGGCCCTGTTTGTTTGAGCTTTGGGCACATTTAGACCACTAGCTTTTCAAATGTCCAAAAGCCGGATGATGTCAAAAGCCAGAAGTTGAAAAGCTCATGAAAAGAAGCTTCTAGCTTCTGGCTTTCAGGGGCATCCGGCTTTTGGACACCCGAAAGCCAATAGGTTAAAAGTGCTTAGAAGCTCAAACAAACGGTGCCTAAAACGGCCATGCACCCTATCATATTTTGTATGTCCTTATTTCCTGTCGGCATGTTCATGTTTCTGATGGCATTGATCTTCTTGGGATTGGCTTTGATTCCCCTGTTGCTTACAACGAATCCGAGTAGTTTGACTAGTCTTTTACACCTGCTTTTTATAATAAATGTTAATACAATTAATACTCAAAGCCAAATACCAATATATATATGGTTAGTCTAACACGACTCATACAGTTAATCAATTAGATGCTTTCACATGTTTTGTTTCAAATTAAATGTTTAATTTGTATAATTCATACATGAACATTTATAAATAAAACTTGACTATGACTTATCTCAGTTTTGTAAAGTAAACTCTAATATGACATAATTATAACTTAGGATATTTCTTTTGAATATCCTTTATATTGTTTTCATTACACTAAAATGGACCAAGCATATAGTCTTTTACACTCTCCTAAATGCAAATGTTATGATAATTGTATCTTTTCTATCGTTGCTCTATTTTCAGTGTTTCTTGAGCCCACGTAACCATAGTACCAAACATGTTCTTTCGAGCCCTATCCCTTAGTGCGTTTTTTTAAAGCTTTTCTTTGTTTGGTGTATTGCTCTTAGTGTGTTTGTTTGTCTGCTTCTTTGTGTATGCTTGTGCCGATGTTTGCTTTGAGTAGAAGGAATGTTGTTCGACTGTTTTGAAGACCGAGTGGTGTCAAGAACAAGAGTTGAACACTCTGAGCAGTGGTATTTCTGTTACGGAAAGGCAAAGTCCCTGACCATATTTCTATCTATGCATTATTAAATGCCACTTGGATTAATTGGAACATGAAGAACCACCCAGGATTTCCCGTATAAACCATAATACTACATGGCTCTAGTCTTAGCTTAGTAACTAGATGAACCCTATGTTGTGTTTGGGGTCCTATGTTTGGCGAATTTGGTTGGTGCAAGATGTATGGGGAAGGAAGGTGTGCCTTCCGAGGACTTGCAAGGAAGGGACCAACACATACATAGAGGAATTCTTTGGAAAGGCTTTGTAGTGAATCCGTAGCTCCTCGTCTTGGAAGTATTGAAGAGACTAGCTACCTCAGGCAACACGGGAAACACGACTTGTGGAGAAAGATGTACAACATCTACAGAGTATCTAAAAACCTATTGCAATAGTCGTGAGCAGTCTAGACCCTCACATGATTAACTTACTTGAAGTTGATATTAGTTATTTCTTGTGGCCTTACTGAGTACCAACCATAAGTGTACTCATCCTTACTTATCGTTGTTCAGAAGGTGTTGTGAACTTGTTGAAGATGGTGTGATGCTAGGCATACGCAACCCCCAGTCAATTGTATGTGAAGTGTTGGAGCCTTGTTTACATGATAAGCTGTGTCTCTCTAATATAATGTAAGTTATTTTGTAATCCTTTTACATGATACTGTGAAGTTGCTATATGTATAAAACTTGATCCTGACACACATATAGTTAGCATTGGGTTTTGTCCTTAAAATCGTGTGTGACAAGGGACTGGCATCACTAAAATATACTCATGACTTGACATTTAGGTTGCTAAATCTTCAAAAGGCCTCTTTAGCGGATGTTTAGCACCGCTAAATCTCATAAAACCTTTTTTAGCGGATGTAGCGGGCAAATGTTGTATACATTAGCGGTAGATCTCCTAAAAAGCTGCAGTCTATTTTCTACATTGATTTTTTCCAATATTTTTAATTTTGTTTGGAATCAATTCCTTATTTATTTTTTTCTGATTTTTTATAATCGATTTCTTT
The DNA here is from genome assembly GCA_004135705.1 of Alloteropsis semialata. Lineage (NCBI taxonomy): Eukaryota > Viridiplantae > Streptophyta > Magnoliopsida > Poales > Poaceae > Alloteropsis > Alloteropsis semialata. Next base: position 62,629,287 of record CM014274.1, read on the forward strand.
TTTGTTGTTTCAATTTTTCTGAATTTTTATTTTTTGGAATCGATTTCTTGGAGCCAGCTGGCCTCAACCCGCTTCTGCAAATACGCTATTTCTAGCTATGAAAAGTAGGAGGAGGCCTCAAGTCCGATCCTACAAATATGATTTCAACCTGTCCTAAAAATGCTTTTTAGTAGTGATGAAAAATTCTCATTTTGAGTCATGAACGGTATTATTAACATCAACAGTGGGTTTTTAATGATAAAATCCATGCTAGATAAATTTTGTTTCCTTGCTTATACTACGAACTGTGAGAGAGAATCGATATCTGTAGCCAACCGTGACAAATAAAGACATCCCATATGATGCTGGAATATTGGGCTTGGTCCATTAAAGATTTCAGAAATCCAAATAAATTTCAAAGGCCCATGTGTGTATGAGTAAGTAGTGGATGTGTGCTAGTGGTGTCACTCTTTAATCCTACCTTGCTAGTTGAAGTGGAGGATGACCAACATAAATATGGAAGTTGTCTTCATCTCTCCAAGTCATGGATGTGGGGAGAGAAGGAAAGCTCCACACATGCGCGCTCACTTGCCTTGCCGTGCGGGGCGAAAGGCACAGGCACACGATGTCCATGTGAATGGTTCGCTCAAATCCGACTCCTCACCTTGCAGGAGCGTGGCTTCCATTTGCTGTTTTATTTTTTGGTTACTTGGTCATTAAGTCTGGAAGATATGGAAACCTAATCGGATGAGAGCGAATAAGGTTTTTGGGAAGCACTCTGCACGACTGCTGCTCAAGATCTTCACCACGGCTCGTCCTCCGTCCAAGTCAGCTGCTGGGGCATTCCATCATCTGCAACGCCGTCTCATGCGCTCTGTTCGCAGGCTGTCTTCATCCCATCAACGTCGTTCGTCTTCCCGTCGGCACCCGCTCAGTACGTATACTGTGATTTAATCCAGTTGTTAATCATGTTTTCTGATATTATGATTATGCTTTTCGTAGTACCTAGTATGTCAGAAAATTGCATGCTAGGTTCATTTCTCGTCATGTTTAATTTAGTTCGGGAATTAAACTTGCAGTTGCCTATTTTTCCAACATATGATGTACATGTGGTTTTCTCTTTTCCCCTCCATGCTTGTATGTTAGCATTTAGCAAAGTTAGTTACTACAACCACGGCTCCCTTAAATTGACAGAAAACATTACAAGATCCATATTTAAAAAGGTTAACGAAGCGAAGATAGAATTTTCTAAGAAAATCTGATCCATATTTTGTTCTGCTAGCAACGGCTTAAAGCATACACATATACACAAAATCACACACGAGATACATCAGCTAGCCGCAGCTCTCCGGCCGGTCCGGCGAGTCGATCCATCGCTAGCTAGCTTATTAGCTAATTGGAGTCCGGGTTGGCGCCGCTCGGGACCTGATGCTTGCTGACCGCGTCCACGAACGCTGCGCCGCCGCTCCTCCTCCGCCTCGCTCTCCTGTCCATGCTCCGTGGGCCCGCCGCCACCTTCTCCTCCTTCACCACCTCCACGGGCTGCCCATGCGCCGCGGGCACGGGGAGAAGCCGCCGCCCGGCAGCCACCGTCGTCGCGGCGGTGTCCACGGCCACGGCGGCGTGTGCCGGCCGAGAACCGAGCAGCGACGGGATCTCAGGACGATGAAGAGGAGCAGGAGTAGTGCGCGCCGGCTGAGGTGGTGGTGGCCATCTCTGGCCATGCGTGCGTGGCACGAGAAGAAGAGATGGATCAGATGGCCGGCCGCGACGGCCACGACATGGATCGGGCGCCGGGCCACCTTGTTGTTATTGTTATTACAGCTACCCGAGGCAAGAGAGGATCGAAGAATGTAGGAAGCGTAGTGCTCGGATAGAGGGCCGGCCGGTGAGAATGGAAGAGGAGACCACGGGGCGGAGGACGGGCCTGGCGAGGTGTGAAAGCCCAAGCTCTGGACTTTATTTTGGTCAGGTCAGTCACAGGTGAGGTGAGTGTGTCTGAAAAGCAGCTGACGCGCAGAGCCATGGATCGAGCAGCGTCGCATGTGATCGCATTGGATGTAGCTGTGTTGTTGCATTGAGGGCTTCTGACCATATGGATGGAGTGCGCGCGGCAGCTGGCTTGGTTGTTCGGGCTCATAAATTTCAGCACTGGATTGTTGCGTTCGTGTCTGTGTGTGTTCCCCTGCCTTGTGCCCTTGTGAGTTGTGACCCTGTGACCTTGTGTGCGTGTGCACGAGAGACATGCGTGCAAGGAAATGGCTATCTAAAGATTCTAGCGACTAGCGAGCCTCCCTGACCCTGAGCTTGACAGAAAGGGCACACGCTTTCGCGGATTTTCAGAGGAGTTGACGCCATGACTGTGAACATCAATTTTGGGCCTGTTTAATTGGGGTGAAAGGGTGAAAAGTGGTGAAAAGTTTATGCATTGGGTCGCGTGCACAGAGAAAAGAAAAAAACTGATACGGTTCTCGAGGTGAAAAGAGAATGGAAAGTTGGGGGGAATTAAACAGGGCCTTTGTACAGAAAGTCAGGCATGTACGCAGTACATGTACTCGATTTTTTGTCGGCATTGTGACTGGCACAGTAGCATATACCGTGTACGTGCAGTCGTGCACTGTGCTGTGCAGGCCAGCAAAAGCTTTCGTTTCGATGAGGCACGGGGGGGTGGGGGTCCTCGAAAAGGGACTATGTAAAAATACATTAAAAAAAGGCACCATCAAAGGACACACGGTTTTAAGACGCGTCTCCAATAAGTCAACGAGTCTGTAAAAAACTGTCATTTTTAATCCATGTCTTCTATGTACATACATAGGAGAAGCATTTTATCAACCCGCGTCTCTGTTGAGTTCACCGGTAATTGGAGACGCTAATTTATAATACGCGTCTTCTCTATGGAGCATCAAAGAAGACGCGTGTGTATGAAACGTGTCTCCTGAAAGTGAACTCGGACCTGAAAAAATTATAAGCTACACTTCAGTTGCGCTCTTGCGTCCGCAGCATAAGCCCACACAGCCACACACTCGGCCGTGACAACCACTTATAGAAAAAGAGCCTTTGTCCAACACATTAGTCTCGACCAATATTAGACTCGGGACTAATAGATGTATTAGTCTTGGGTCCAATGAACAGTAGTCAGAAGAGCTTTGTTAGTTTCGAGTTGTGGCTCCAATTAGGACTAAAGGACACCCTTTAGTCTCGGGTGAAGCCATAATCCGGGACTAATGAAAAAAACAACTTTTGGTCCGGGATGATATCACCCACTGGGACTAAAAGACAAGTTTCAGTCTCGGTGAAAACAATCACCCGGGACAAAAAGATGACCGACCTTCTTTTCTGATATTTCTAAGTCACACCTGGCTCCTCTTTCTTATCTGTCTCATTTCTCTACCCCTCGTTCTCTCTTTCTCTCCCTTATCCTCTCAACCCGTGTGTGGATGGAGCTCTGGCCAGGGGCATAGCGCATGGCGGGCTCGCCCGCCGCCGTCGCGTTTTGCTGGCCACCGCCGTGGGTGTGCGGGCTCGACGGGCACCGCTGCGGGCTGCTGGCTGCCACTGTTGCAGCCGGTGATTTTTGTTCCTTTTTTACTTTTCTGAAATAGAGATGTATATGGGATTGATTGTATGGATTGTATCTATTTTGTGATGGATTTTTTGATTGATTTGCTGTAACACTTCTGTGTTAATAAAAGTTCTAAACGCTGTTTTGGAAACATCTTATGGTCATTAAGAAGTAATCAGTGATTACTAAAGTTAAACAAAAAATAGAAGAGGATTACAGGAAGACGTGCTTGTGTTGAATTTTTGGTCAAGTTTAAGGTCTTGTAGTTTCCAATCTAAGCCAAATCAGCAAATAAATGTATATGAGAACTTGGAGCCTTAAGTACCAGCAACAAAAGTTATATTTGGAGTTTTGACAGATCACATTTGAAATATGGAGAAAAAGTGGCCTAAAGATGGCAGGTTTGAAAAGGGGTTAACTGAATTTTTGGGGAATGGATGATTGAAGGGATCAAAGTTCAGAGCAGAATACATGATGATCTAAATAGATTTAGCTCAAGGTCATATGGAAGAAACTGGAGCTCTTTATTCAGGCTACAATTTTGGTATTGGGAGCTCAAAGAGTTTCCATGTGAAATCTGGAGAAACTCAGGTCTGAACCCGCTGCTGTCAAAGAAATTCAGAAAATTCAGAGTTTTGGTCTGAGTTACAGGCCTCATATCTTTTGATTCTTTGAGAATTAGGTTCCGATGTTTATAAGTGAAATGTAGCTCTATGATTCAGCTACAAATTTTGTATTTGGAGTTTGAAGAGTTTACATTCACAATATGGAGGAAAATCAGTCTGAACCTGCTGGTTCGCACGAGATTTAGAGAAATGCCGAGTTTGGGGGACAGGACATTCAGTGGCCGATAAATCAAAATCTGTTGAGTAATAGACCAAGGTTGTATCAAGGAAACTGAAGCTCATTATTTGGGCTACAACTTTCGTTATTTGAGCTCAAAGAGTTTACATACAGAATTTGAAGAAAGAGCCAAGTTAATTTGCTGGTCTAAAAGGGGTTTCAGAAAGAGTAAGTTCAGTTATAAACCCGTTAACAAGCTGATGTTCAGAGCTTTTGATCTCCAAATTAGTTGAGTTTTGAATCAAGGTTATATGAGGAGATTTGTAGCTGGATGTGTCCTCTACAATTCTTGTATTGGATGATTGCTGAGCCGACGTATGGAATCGTGTGTTTGGGGGTGGCAAGCGAGCAGGGTTCGAGTCGGACGGCGCGTTGAAGCTCGCTGAGCTTCGACCGTCGCCGCCGCCCCACCGCTCTTGGCCGTGCACCAAATTTCTCGCATACCACACGCCGGTGCGGGCGGGGAACAACGGGAAAGCGGCAAGCAGCTGCTGGCCGGTGCCGCCGCCCGCACTGCTGGGAAAAGGGCCGGTCGAGCCAGCTCGCTCTCCCTCGTTCGTTCTCGTCTCCGTCTGTTGTTCTCGTTGCCACCGCCACCAAATTCGCTGTTGTCGCACCATATTCACCCGATTCCTCTTGCTCGCCGGTGCCCTAGCCCGACCCTTGTCCCTTCAGCTTGTTTGTGCCCAACATCGCCGCCCGCAGCTACCGCGCCGCCGATCTTCGCTCTGCAACCGCCGCCGCTGACCGAGCCCGCGGTGAGCTCCTACCTCCGGCCTTTCTCGTTGTCATCCAGTAGCATGGATGTGTTCCTGAGGTCCCCATGATGCTCACCATGGGGCATGTTGCCCGTTTCTGTGCCTGGTTTGGTCGGAACATGGCTGCGCCACCATGGCCGCCGGTCAGTTCGTCGCCGCCGCGGCCTGAGACTGTCTAGTTCCGTAGAAGCTCCAGTTAGCGAGAGCAGAGCGTGTCCTAGGTCTTGTAGGAGTCTTTTGTGTCGCTTGTTGCCCTGGACCTTTGCTCCTTAAGCCGTTTCGGCGTTCGCCGCCGAGCTCAGGGGATGTTGCCGCCGCCGCCGCTGTCCATCACCTGCAGGCCACCGCTTTGGAGGTTTGGCTTGGGAATTAAGTGCGCGAGGGTCAGGGACATGGGTCTGTGGAGTTGGTCGAGCCGGGGCCTCGCCGTCGGTATGGGCGCCGTGGGTAGCGCCGCCGCGGTCGGTCCTGTGGACCGAGCGCGAGCGCGGGCATCCGCGAGTGGAAGCAGGGGAAAGCGAGCGAGAGGGAGAGAGGAGGCCAGGCCTGGGAGCCGGCCTGAAGGGGAGAAAGGAAGATGGGCCGGGCCCTGTTGACCGACCAGCAGGGAGGAAGGGAAGAGAAGGTGGGCCGGGCCGTGAGAAGCCGAGGAAGTTGGGTTGGGCCTGCTTGTCAGCCTGAGAAGAGCAGATTGGACCTTGGTTGGAATATGGAAAAAGCCAAGGGGTTAAGGGTAAAAGGGTTTAGGATTTTCTGTTTTAGGTTTTAAGGTTTTTAGAAAATGCATTTCAATAGGATTAACACTTAGAATTTCATATCTTTTTGTAGGAAGCTCTAAAATTAATGAAATAAATTTTGTTGCAGTAGTTGCATTTTTCTTTATGCATATAGGTTATTATATAGTATATTAGATGTTTTTATATTTTCCCCTTGATTAATAGAATGGGTTTAAGGTCTTGATTAATTAGAAAAAAAGGTTTTTATTAGATTTTTTATTTATAATCCTTGATTAAGTTAATTAATTCCTTTTTCTGAGTAGGTGTTTTACAAGGTTTAGGGTGGTTAAGGGTCTCTAATTTAAAGTTTCCATGTTTTTGCATCATATCCTGTAGACCAGAATTCGCTGCAGCCAGAGCTGGTGGAGGTCCCTGACGACGTCCAGGAGGGAGACTAGGTGGTGTTCGAGTCGGAGGCCGAGGTAGTACCGCAAGCTCCAGAAGCCCCAGTAGCTGCAGAGCTCGAGATCAGTGAGCGAGGCAAGCCCCGGAGCATACTTGTCCCAGTGCTAACTTGACTATTATGGTTATGATTGAGCCAATATTTGTGCATTAGATTAGGAGTTGAGTGAATCCTATTTTAATGCATGATCCATCCTGGTTTAGAGCATCTCTGCCACTTTTCAAAAAGATATAATAGAGTTGCTTAGACCTGCTCACAACAGTAGACGTTAGGTGTTATCCCGATCACCTGCACACGAGGTAGTGCTGGCTTTAGAGAGCTAAAACTTGTTTAGTAAGTCTTTGAAAGTGTTGGGCAGGACATGTGGTTGATGATAATGCAATATGTTGGACGCTTTGGTTGGTATGAGCTGGTCCTGCCCACTTAGCGAATGTAGGTTTTGTTGTGATCTGCCTGTGGTCAAGCTTTTAATGTACTTGGCACATACCGGTATAGGGAGCCGGGAAACTGATGTACTTCTGTGGTACTAACGGTTGAACTGTGACTCACCGTGTCTAGCGAGGAATGTGGGCGGGGTCATAGTCAGTAACCCATATGCCTTTGCCCGGGCACTGTGTAGGGAATGGAGATGCGACCCCGGGCTATGTGGGCATAGTTCAGGCAATGGTGGCTGCAGTGGGAAAGGTAGCTTCGTGTGGCCTTCCAGAGGCGCGCACGCGGCGTGTGTCCCAGGTTTTCCCCTGCAGGGTTTGAAATCGATTCGAATCACCGAGTGTCATGGTTTTGATACATGCTTGATCCTGACAGATACTTGAAGTGTGTTTATTTAATGTTAAGCTCTCATACTTGCTTTATTTTCACTAATTCTATTGTTTGGCAATACTTGGTTGGCTCACCTAGCTGCTTAGGGTAATAACATGGTAGTCTAAAATATGGCAATTTGGGTAGTGACTTAGTAAGCTATGGCTTTGTAAGAGTCTGTTTGTGTTTCTCTTTAAACTTCAAAGCCTTGCATGCCCTTGAACTCCCTTTAGAATAGTTCGTCGGGTAAGTCTGGCTGAGTACTTTGTACTCAGGGTTGTTTGACCCTTGTTGCAGTTGAGCCCGAGGCATAGCTCTTGTTGCTGGCGCCGTGGTGGTCTGTGGACTTAGACGTGTACGGGCGAGACATGATCTGTTGTTAGTTTGTTTAATTACCTTGTAAACGTGTTGCTGAACTTAGAACCTGTGTGTGTTGTTTAAATTTGAGCTACCCTGGTTTGTATAACTCTTATCTATCTGTGTTGTATATATTTGCCTGTGCAATGTCTGTGATGTATCCGCTGGTGTTGGGATCCTGAGTATTTGTGATGAGACAACTGATAGTGAATGATTCGAGTTGTCTTGGAGACACTCGATGGAACTCCGGACTTATGCTGACCCAGGTGTGTGACGTGTTAGTGTTTTACACTACAGATCACACCTGAGTCAGTTTAAGTAGGACCGTTCCGTCATAGCTGGTATCAGAGCTTATATCCTCAGGGCATCACAAGTGTTGTGTTGAACCCAGTTAGAGTGCCCTAGTAGTTAGTGTCACACCCGGATTTACGAAGGAAATCCGAATGCTACTATATGTGTACCCAGGAAGTCTTTACACACATATAGCTCAGAAATGAATATCAAAGAAAGGAAAACAGTGCTCGATAACATAAATCATAACAAGTCTTACATCACAGGCATTACATTTATTAACGAGTTTATCAAAGTAGCGGAAGCCTGTCGTAGTCTAACTCCAGAACATCTCCACAGGGACTCTGACTGGGGGAAATGCACTGCCTAGAAGTCCGGGAACTCCTCGGGGAAAACAAAAGCATCCACTGGCGGCTCCTCTGAGTACCCATCCGGGATTTTGTTGAAGTAAAGCAAGTGTAAGTAATCCATCTTACTTAGCAAGCATAACATGATTAAATGAGGCTCAAAAGGCTATGCAAGGTTTAAACTGCGGTTAGCATTTTTAGTTGATTGATTTTAGAATTAACCTGTATTACTATAATTATATGACAACCCGGTTGTAACCCACATTAGAAAAACATGTGAGATATTATATGTAACACCCTAAAATTTCGTTTTCTAAATTAGTAATTAATTTGCTTTTTAGTTGATTGATTTTAGAATTAACCTGTATTACTATAATTATATGACAACCCGGTTGTAACCCACATTAGAAAAACATGTGAGATATTATAAGTAACCAACATCATCATTAACCATTACTTTAGAAAACAAGGAACCGCTCGAAAAGGATCCAGGCCGCTCTTGACCGTGAGCACGGCTGTTATAACAGTTTTACACTCTGCAGAGGTTGTACACTTTCACCACCGGTCGTGATCCCCCTTGCCTTGGGCACGCACTCCCTTCACACCACGTGAAATGAGTACAGGGTTTCACTACGAGACCTTTCAAAAGACACCCTAGCAAGCTAGTGGCCGCTACGGTTTCCTGACAGGCGCATGGACCCCTCCAGGCTCCAGCCAAAACATCACACAAATCCATCACACACAAACCCCAACGAGAACTGACCGAGGTCCACACTTAAACCTGGCAGCCCCACTTGCGCCTTTCGGTAACCACTAGACAAGCTAGAGCCGTACAGTTTACTTAGTCAAGACCAGAGCCATGTGGTTCCTGTGGTTGTACGGTTTTCCTGGGTGGCCGCTTTAAGATCGGAACCTTAAAAAGAGACGCTTAGAGCAATGCAAACACATGCTCAAGCTCCCTAAACCAAGTTGCTAAAAAGCACATTTTAATAAGGTTCCAAGTATATCATTAGTCATGATTATTATTTCATAACGAACATTAGCGGTTGGCAAGCATAGCGACAACTAACATATCTACCCATATGCATAAACCCAAGGTAACAAGGTAAATAGGATAAACAAGACTAGTCAATCCTATGGTTTAACAAATTAGACACATGCATGAATGAATAACATGATTAATAGGTGAATAGGTATCAAGGATAAATCATGTTACACTTGCCTTCCTCAAAGTAGTGCTGCTGATCCGGGTCTTCAAACTCTTGATCAAAGCCGGCCTCGTACTGATCGCAATCTAAACACGCATTCCAATCACCACACATGCACCATCACAAGCCAGTACATGCATACAAAAGTATTTCTATTAGAACAGTACACCATACAATAAAAACAGAAACAAAAAGGATATAAAACTAATCTACACATTTCTACGATCACAACAACGCGAAAATCACTCTAATCGGATTTACGGTGAAGAAACTACGCTAAAAACAAGAGCGAGGGCTATCCTGCGATAAACCGGGGACCTAATCGTAATTAACCCTAGATCTTGAGGGGGTAGCAGAGAAGTTTTACAACACACAGGAAGGATGGCGGGTTGATATGCAGATTCTGCAGGGTTTCTTTAGCAAAAGAGCCAAGGGGTAAGCGGGGATCTATTCTGGGCCGTTGGATCAAGGATGGATGGTCGGATTTTTATGAAACGAAGGGGTAAGCTTGATCTAATCTGGGCCGTAGGAGGGAGATCGGACGGTGGCTGGGATTCTCAGATCGGCACAGGAAGGGGCGAGCCGGTCTTCTGCCGGTTTCGTCCGGTCCTTTTTCCGCGAGCAGACACAGCGCCGGTTTTTGGCCGGTTGTTTTCGCGAGAACGGTTTTCGTCGATCTTTTTCGCGAGAACAGGCCACAGCGGCGGCGGATGGCCGGACTTGGGCGGCGCAGGGGCTAGGGAGCTCCATTTCGCGAGCGGATTGAACCAGGAGGAAGAGGAGAACAGGGCGCATCTCACCAAGGGTTCGGGGTCGACGATTGGGCGAAGAGACGGTCGAACGGCGGTGGATGGCGGTCGGTCCTGGCGGCGCTCGGCGTCGCTGTTCTGGGCGTCGAGGATCGCGCTCCTGGAGTCCTGTGTGGCCATGAAAAGGAGAGGACGGATGAGGGGGTGCTCGGGCAGCAGCAGAACAAGGCCAGCCATGTTTCTTACCGCCGTAGCGTGTCCAGAACTTCCACGGGCGACGCAGGACGGAGAAACAAGGGGGCGACGGCGTTCTGCTTCGCGAGGGGGGATGGGAAGGAGCTCGTCCAGAGTATTCCTGCAGGGGATGAGAGAGCCTTTGGTCTGGAATTGAAAGGGGGGCGGTATTCCTGCAGGGCGACGGTTTCTGGATTAAAGGAGCGACGTTTCTGGAGGGGAGAACGAAGGGGCGCGGCTTCTGGTCTTTCTGCGTGCGATGAAGGAAGAGGAAGGGGGGGTTCGGCCTGGGCTGGCCCAAGGGGAAGAAGGATTGGGCCAAGAGAAAAGAAAAGAAAAACCGGGCCGAGGGGAACTGATTTTGGGCCACAGGGAAAAGAAAAGGAGAAAGAAAGCCGGGCCGGGTTTGGATTGGACTTCGGGTTGGATAGGGTAGGGTAGGTTTTGGACTTTGGGTTTTAGGGTCGGGTTCTCGGACTAGCACACAAAACACTCAGACAAGAAAACAATGCATCGGCATGAAATGCACAAACAAGTTTCTAAACCTAGGGTTGGTTTTAATTTCCGAAAAGGATTTTAATTTGTCTAAATTTTCTGAATGCTCACACAAAAACCTAGCAAATTAATTTCTAATTTAGAAAAAAATTTTAGGGTGTTACAAACCTACCCCCCTTAAAAGGAATCTCGTCCTCGAGATTCGGCTGAGCCTTCAAACAGCTGTGGATATTCTGCCTTTAAATCTTCTTCTCTTTCCCAAGTTGCCTCATCCACAGAGTGTCGGCTCCACTGCACCTTACACATCCGTATCACCTTACTCCTTGTGACTCTTTCTGCCACTTCCAGTATCTTGACGGGGTACTCTTTATAAGTAAGGTCCTCTTGTACATCAAGTTCCTCCAAAGGCAACTGTTCTTCTGGCACTCGTAAACATTTCTTCAGTTGTGATACATGGAACACATCGTGTACACCTGACAGTCTAGTTGGCAATTCCAATTGATAAGCCACCTCACCTTTTCTGTCCAACACCTTGAATGGTCCAATATACCTTGGTGCTAGTTTGCCTTTGACATTGAATCTGCGAACTCCTCTCATCGGTGACACCTTGAGATATACGTAGTCGCCAATGTCAAAACTAAGGTCTCGACGTCTGACATCCGCATAACTCTTTTGCCTGGATTGTGCTACCTTCAAATTCTGCCTGATTGTCTGCACCTGTCTTTCAGCCTCTTTAAGAATTTCAGGTCCAAACACTTGGCTTTCTCCCGTTTGATTCCAGAACAAAGGTGTCCTACACTTCCTGCCATATAGTGCCTCAAATGGTGCCATTTGTAGACTCTTCTGGTAACTGTTGTTATAGGAGAATTCTGCGTATGGCAAACTCTTATCCCAACTTGTCCCGTACTGTAAAGCACAAGCCCTCAACATATCTTCCAAGATTTGGTTCGTCCTTTCAGTTTGCCCATCAGTCTGTGGATGATAAGCCGAACTGAAGTTCAGTTTTGTATCCATTGACTCATGAAGTTTATGCCAGAACTGTGATGTAAACTGTGATCCTCGATCTGACACTATCTTCTTTGGAACTCCATGCAAGCATACTATTCGCTCCATGTATAGCTCTGCTAGCTTTGCACCCGAGTAGGTGGTCTTTACCGGAACAAAATGAGCCACCTTTGTTAGTCGATCCACAATTACCCATATAGAATCAAAACCTCTCTGAGTACGGGGCAAACCAACTATAAAGTCCATTCCGACTTCTTCCCATTTCCACTCTGGTATCTTCAAGGGTTGGAGTAAACCGGCAGGTCTCTGATGTTCCGCTTTAACCCTTTGACACATGTCACATAGAGCGACATATGTTGCTACATCTCGCTTAAGTCCATACCACCAGTATCTCTCTTTAATATCCAAATACATCTTTGTACTTCCCGGGTGTATGGAGTAAGCTGAATCATGTGCTTCCCTTAGAATAGCATCTCTTATATGTTTTAGGTTAGGCACACATATTCTTTTACCGAACCACACAGTTCCTTGCTCGTCTATGCTAAATCCTGGTGCCTTTCCCTGAATGATCAAAGCTATGATTTCCTGAATCTTCTTATCTTCTTGTTGTCCTTCTTTAATCTCTTTTTCCAGTGTTGGTTCAACTTCCATTTCCACTGTGCTAGCAGCAATTCCCAAATTCAACCGTTCAAATTCCTTTCCGAGTTCTTCCGGCAACTGGGTAACTCTATTTGCATGACTTCTTCTGCTTAAAGCATCTGCCACCAAATTTGCCTTTCCGGGATGATAGTGAATCTCTAGGTCATAATCCTTGATTAACTCTAACCATCGGCGTTGCCTCAAATTCAGGTCTGACTGCGTGAACACATACTTCAGACTCTTGTGGTCAGTGTAGATATCACACTTATGGCCAATCAAGTAGTGTCTCCAAATCTTTAGTGCGTGCACCACTGCTGCAAGTTCAAGGTCATGAGTCGGATAATTTAACTCATGCTTCCTTAACTGTCTGGAGGCATATGCTACCACTTTTCCTTCTTGCATAAGTACACATCCCAAACCTTGACGAGATGCATCACAATATATAGAGAAACTCTTGGTTATATCAGGCAATACCAATATTGGAGCAGTGGTTAATCTTTTCTTCAGCTCCTCAAAACTGGCTTGACACTTTTCTGACCACACAAACTTCACGTTCTTCTCTAGCAAGGACGTCATAGGTTTAGCTAGTTTGGAGAACCCTTCAATGAACCGTCGATAGTATCCGGCCATTCCAAGGAAACTCCGAATCTCACTCACATCTTTTGGTGGATTCCAACTTAGCACATCCTTGACCTTCTTCGGATCAACTGCCACTCCTCCATTGGATACAACATGACCCAAAAATGCTACTTCCTTCAGCCAGAACTCACATTTACTGAACTTGGCATATAACCGTTGATCTCTGAGCCTCTGTAATACCAACCGTAGATGCTCCTCATGCTCTTCTTCATTCTTGGAGAAAATCAGAATGTCATCAATGAATACTACCACAAACTTGTCCAAGTAATCCATGAAGACTTTATTCATCAAGTACATGAAGTATGCAGGAGCATTGGTCAATCCAAATGACATCACTGTAAACTCATACAATCCATACCGAGTGGTGAATGCTGTCTTGGGAATATCAGAAGCACGAATTCTCATCTGATGATATCCTGAACGGAGATCAATCTTAGAGAATACACATGCTCCCTTCAATTGATCAAAGAGATCATCGATCCTTGGTAGCGGATACTTATTCTTTATGGTTACGTCATTGAGTGCTCGGTAATCGATGCACATTCTCTTGGTTCCATCTTTCTTCTCAACAAATAGTACCGGTGCTCCCCAAGGTGAAGAACTAGGTCTAATATAACCCTTCTCAAGTAACTCATCTAATTGCTTCTTAAGCTCTTCTAATTCTTTCACACCCATTCTATATGGTCGCTTAGCTATAGGTGCAGTGCCAGGTTTAAGATCAATAAGAAATTCAACTTCGCGTTCTGGTGGCATACCTGGCAACTCTGCGGGGAATACATCGGGAAATTCCTTCACCACATTGATGTCTTCCATGGCCATCTCCTTCACTTGATTAGCATGACACACATCTGAAGCAGTCATTGTTGCTTGATATTCTACTTTCTCTCCAGAACTTGCTGTCAGTTGCACTGCTCTTTTAGCACACTGAATTACTCCATCATGCTTTGCTAGCCATGACATCCCCAGGATAATATCAATGCCAGAAGAGTTCAGGATTATAGGGTTGGCTACAAAATCTACCCCCCTTATTTTTATGCTAACCTTTGGACAAACTAAGGTTGCCTTTAGTTCTCCACCAGGTGAACTAACTATCATTGCTTTTTGCATAGGTTGCATAATCATCATGTGCTTTTTCACAAACTGGGCAGATATAAAAGCATGCGATGCTCCAGAATCAAATAATACTGATGCAGGATTTGAGTTCACTGAAAACGTACCGATCACCACATCTGTTGCTTCTTGTGCAGCCTCTGCATTCACATGATTAACTTTGCCTCGGGCATAGTTCTGCTGTCCTCCATTACGTGGGCCTTGTTGCTGTCTGCCGGTGTTCTGTCCCATCTTCTTAGGGCAATTGTTAGCAAAATGCCCTGGTTCACCACAACTGTAACACACCCTTGGAGTCACGGGTGTTGTGTTGGCCTGTGTGAGTGGTGGAGCTTGAGCTTTCAGCTGTGGGTTCTGAGGCCTGTACTGCTGCTGCTGGTTCTGGGGACGCTGCTGGTACTGGGGACGGCCTGTCTGAGGAGAAGATCCCTGAAAGCGAGGCTGATTACCCATTGACGGATTATAGCGAGGACGTGAGCTGCTTCCAGAATGTTGGCCCATATACTTCCTCTTCTTTTCTTCCATTTCCTTGCGCTTATGCTCAAGCATCAAGGCCTTGTCAACCAACTTTTGAAAGTTCTCAAAAGTGTGGGTCATGAGTTGGTACTGTAGCCCATCATTCAATCCCAACAGAAAGAGCCTCTGTTTCTTATCATCTGTGGAGACCTCCTCTGGAGCATACCTTGATAGTTCAATAAATTTATCACGGTAAGCCGTGACAGTCATAGATCCCTGCTTCAATGCCAAGAACTCCTGACGCTTCAGTATCATCAAGCCATCCGGCACATGGTGAGAACGGAAGCTCTCGCAGAATTCCAGCCAAGTGATCTGATTAGGGTGAGGGTGAGCATACTGATATGCATCCCACCAGTCCAGGGCTGCTCCTTGTAGTTGGCCTGACCCATAAAGAACCTTCTCACGATCATTACATTGAGCAATGTCAAGCTGCCGGTCCACTGCCTTGAGCCAATCCACTGCTTGCAAAGGATTACTTGCACTGGAGAAGGTTGGTGGACGACCCTTCATGAATTCTCCACGCTTGTCCCTGGGTGGAGCGGGATGTGGTGGATGAGGAGGTTGGTTCTGCTGGTTCTGTTGCATCATTGCCATGGTTTGAGCCAACTGCTGCATGATCTGGTTTTGCTGGGCCAGAAGTTGCTCAACAGTGGGTTGGTTTCCTCCCTGGTTGCTTCTCCTTCCACTGGCCATCTGTTGAGAACATAAATATTACTGTTATTCAACCATCCAAGATAACCATAATCTGATTCTGGACAAGGATATGGAAATGATAGATGTGTAGAGCAAAAACCCACCCAACTATTTACACACTTAACTTAAACCTATAACTTGATGCTTGTGAGTATAAAACTCACAATCATCACAATCATTACAAAAAGCCAACTCATACATTTAACATAATCACAATTATTCAAATCACCCAAGAGCACATGTTCACACATGAGAAACTTAAAACAAACTCAAAACGCATCTAAGTCGTTTATTACAACTCATGGGACAAACCTAAAGATCCTCATCTATGGTGATTCGGGCCTATCTCATGAAAGAAAACAACAGGGAGTCAAATTTTGCAATAGATAAGGATAGAAGTATAAGCAAAGATTTTTAATAAATTACTGACAAGGCAAAACAAGGATAGATTAAATAAATAAAATGAGGTATGTATAATCAATAAATAAAATAACCAAGGTTAAATCAAAATGAAATAAAGCAAGGAGTATAAACTCTAAACGACCATTCTACTCTAGGCTGCGCATCCTACAGTCAGCACTGCTTTGATACCACTCTGTCACACCCGGATTTACGAAGGAAATCCGAATGCTACTATATGTGTACCCAGGAAGTCTTTACACACATATAGCTCAGAAATGAATATCAAAGAAAGGAAAACAGTGCTCGATAACATAAATCATAACAAGTCTTACATCACAGGCATTACATTTATTAACGAGTTTATCAAAGTAGCGGAAGCCTGTCGTAGTCTAACTCCGGAACATCTCCACAGGGACTCTGACTGGGGGAAATGCACTGCCTAGAAGTCCGGGAACCCCTCGGGGAAAACAAAAGCATCCACTGGCGGCTCCTCTGAGTACCCATCCGGGATTTTGTTGAAGTAAAGCAAGTGTAAGTAATCCATCTTACTTAGCAAGCATAACATGATTAAATGAGGCTCAAAAGGCTATGCAAGGTTTAAACTGCGGTTAGCATTTTTAGTTGATTGATTTTAGAATTAACCTGTATTACTATAATTATATGACAACCCGGTTGTAACCCACATTAGAAAAACATGTGAGATATTATAAGTAACCAACATCATCATTAACCATTACTTTAGTAAACAAGGAACCGCTCGAAAAGGATCCAGGCCGCTCTTGACCGTGAGCACGGCTGTTATAACAGTTTTACACTCTGCAGAGGTTGTACACTTTCACCACCGGTCGTGATCCCCCTTGCCTTGGGCACGCACTCCCTTCACACCACGTGAAATGAGTACATGGTTTCACTACGAGACCTTTCAAAAGACACCCTAGCAAGCTAGTGGCCGCTACGGTTTCCTGACAGGCGCATGGACCCCTCCAGGCTCCAGCCAAAACATCACACAAATCCATCACACACAAACCCCAACGAGAACTGACCGAGGTCCACACTTAAACCTGGCAGCCCCACTTGCGCCTTTCGGTAACCACTAGACAAGCTAGAGCCGTACAGTTTACTTAGCCAAGACCAGAGCCATGTGGTTCCTGTGGTTGTACGGTTTTCCTGGGTGGCCGCTTTAAGATCGGAACCTTAAAAAGAGACGCTTAGAGCAATGCAAACACATGCTCAAGCTCCCTAAACC
This sequence comes from Alloteropsis semialata, assembly GCA_004135705.1. Classification (NCBI taxonomy): domain Eukaryota; kingdom Viridiplantae; phylum Streptophyta; class Magnoliopsida; order Poales; family Poaceae; genus Alloteropsis; species Alloteropsis semialata. The sequence continues at coordinate 62,646,337 of CM014274.1, forward strand.
AAGTTGCTAAAAAGCACATTTTAATAAGGTTCCAAGTATATCATTAGTCATGATTATTATTTCATAACGAACATTAGCGGTTGGCAAGCATAGCGACAACTAACATATCTACCCATATGCATAAACCCAAGGTAACAAGGTAAATAGGATAAACAAGACTAGTCAATCCTATGGTTTAACAAATTAGACACATGCATGAATGAATAACATGATTAATAAGTGAATAGGTATCAAGGATAAATCATGTTACACTTGCCTTCCTCAAAGTAGTGCTGCTGATCCGGGTCTTCAAACTCTTGATCAAAGCCGGCCTCGTACTGATCGCAATCTAAACACGCATTCCAATCACCACACATGCACCATCACAAGCCAGTACATGCATACAAAAGTATTTCTATTAGAACAGTACACCATACAATAAAAATAGAAACAAAAAGGATATAAAACTAATCTACGCATTTCTACGATCACAACAACGCGAAAATCACTCTAATCGGATTTACGGTGAAGAAACTACGCTAAAAACAAGAGCGAGGGCTATCCTGCGATAAACCGGGGACCTAATCGTAATTAACCCTAGATCTTGAGGGGGTAGCAGAGAAGTTTTACAACACACAGGAAGGATGGCGGGTTGATATGCAGATTCTGCAGGGTTTCTTTAGCAAAAGAGCCAAGGGGTAAGCGGGGATCTATTCTGGGCCGTTGGATCAAGGATGGATGGTCGGATTTTTATGAAACGAAGGGGTAAGCTTGATCTAATCTGGGCCGTAGGAGGGAGATCGGACGGTGGCTGGGATTCTCAGATCGGCACAGGAAGGGGCGAGCCGGTCTTCTGCCGGTTTCGTCCGGTCCTTTTTCCGCGAGCAGACACAGCGCCGGTTTTTGGCCGGTTGTTTTCGCGAGAACGGTTTTCGTCGATCTTTTTCGCGAGAACAGGCCACAGCGGCGGCGGATGGCCGGACTTGGGCGGCGCAGGGGCTAGGGAGCTCCATTTCGCGAGCGGATTGAACCAGGAGGAAGAGGAGAACAGGGCGCATCTCACCAAGGGTTCGGGGTCGACGATTGGGCGAAGAGACGGTCGAACGGCGGTGGATGGCGGTCGGTCCTGGCGGCGCTCGGCGTCGCTGTTCTGGGCGTCGAGGATCGCGCTCCTGGAGTCCTGTGTGGCCATGAAAAGGAGAGGACGGATGAGGGGGTGCTCGGGCAGCAGCAGAACAAGGCCAGCCATGTTTCTTACCGCCGTAGCGTGTCCAGAACTTCCACGGGCGACGCAGGACGGAGAAACAAGGGGGCGACGGCGTTCTGCTTCGCGAGGGGGATGGGAAGGAGCTCGTCCAGAGTATTCCTGCAGGGGATGAGAGAGCCTTTGGTCTGGAATTGAAAGGGGGGCGGTATTCCTGCAGGGCGACGGTTTCTGGATTAAAGGAGCGACGTTTCTGGAGGGGAGAACGAAGGGGCGCGGCTTCTGGTCTTTCTGCGTGCGATGAAGGAAGAGGAAGGGGGGGGTTCGGCCTGGGCTGGCCCAAGGGGAAGAAGGATTGGGCCAAGAGAAAAGAAAAGAAAAACCGGGCCGAGGGGAACTGATTTTGGGCCACAGGGAAAAGAAAAGGAGAAAGAAAGCCGGGCCGGGTTTGGATTGGACTTCGGGTTGGATAGGGTAGGGTAGGTTTTGGACTTTGGGTTTTAGGGTCGGGTTCTCGGACTAGCACACAAAACACTCAGACAAGAAAACAATGCATCGGCATGAAATGCACAAACAAGTTTCTAAACCTAGGGTTGGTTTTAATTTCTGAAAAGGATTTTAATTTGTCTAAATTTTCTGAATGCTCACACAAAAACCTAGCAAATTAATTTCTAATTTAGAAAACAAAATTTTAGGGTGTTACAGTTAGTTATGAGGATATTATGAGGTGGCCCTAGTAAACTAACTTCTAGAGTTATGTATTTACTTTCTGCTAAACTTATGATTCTGTAACGACGCACCTTCGATCAGATATGATGGTAAGTTAAATTCAGCAAAATATGATATCATGACTCTGACTTGCACAAGCTTGCTTGTGTGAGGGGCCCTGTTCAGTGATTGTTCGAGGGGCAACCTGTCCATTGGCTAGCCCGTTGGGCTTGTCTTTGAGGCTTGTCAACATCTGCCGCCTGATGTGGAGTGCGAAGTTTTCGCCGTGTGATCTTACTAATCACGGATGCTTAACCCTGAGGAGTAGCCTACTCAGGGGCATCCCATATGGCAATGATATGGGACACGCAAACGCCGACCATACGGTGGTGAGTATGGGACAAGTGAATACGTGCAAACGTATGAAGCACTGTCCATGCAATGTTGAACGCATGGGTTCCATTTCTATAGTGAATGGTAATGTATGGTCTTCTGCAGGTACCCTAACTTCGTTCGTTACGCTTAGAATCGGTAGATTATTATAGGTTGAGAGACATACGAAAATGCCACCGTGTTTATGCGAAAGGTTGTGTGTTCCCTTTCAGGTCGTAGGAATCGAGCATATGCATCGCATACCTTTGCATGGGTTTTTGGGTAGTTTTTGTCTTCTTTAAAAACCCTTTGTTTTACCCTGGCTTAAGGTTTTTGTCTATCTGTTGTTCAGATGACAGCCCAGTGGGTGGATGAGGAAGAATGGACCCATGGATTTTGTGAGAATGAGCCTGGTTTTCTTCAGGTGCTTTGGGGAACCATGAAGCAGCTGGGTTTTGAGGCGTACCCAGAGTATGTTGCTAAGGAGACTTTTACTGGGGGGCACTATTTTTGTGACATGAATCTACACCTACCCCCAAACCCAAAACACCCAGAGTGGCCACCTAAGACAGTTTATGCCCGAGGTATAGAGATGTCTGACATTATCGACCTAGTGGTGCATAAAGCTCTCACTGAGCTATGTGATGAACACGCCACCGAGGTAGGGCAAACCAGCTCCAAATTTTACCCCTCCAAAGTGAGACCCTATGATTTGTGGGGGTCTAGGGTTAGAAAAATCCACCAAACCCCAAAGGTCCTATATCATGAGTATATGAATGTCAATACCAGTTATATGCAAGCCTTGCACAATATGCACCATGAGAGAGAACATGTGTATGATCAAGGTAGGCTGGATTTAGAGCAATCCCTGAAGCCTGAGGCAGAGTTGGAGGCACAAATAAAGCACCAGCAAGATGTGGTGGAGGTTAGAAATGAGACTGTGGGGATGTTAAAAGATTCATATAAGAAGCATATCCATACTTTAGAAGATAACATGCAGTCCGCCCAGAATTATTTTCATACTCAAACTTTAGAGTATGATCAGCAAATTCAGATGCTCAATAACAACGTCAACAACTTGCAGCAAGAGAGGCTGCAACATGTTGACGAGATTGCTGCCTTGAGGGTTGCCTTAGAGGAAGCACAAGCAGTAGCCCAACCCCAGCCACATAATTTTGCAGAGTTTGAAGAGGAGCCCGAAATGCCAGAGGGTGGTTGGATAGAAGTAGATGATTAAGATGAGGAGGGGAGGAGGAAAAAGAAGATCCTGAAGAACCAACTTGGCCTACTAGTTTAGAGAACCATTCCTCCGTGCCATACCTGGAGGATTCGATTGCCTCTTTTGGGGAATATAGGGGTGATTGTGGTTCAGGTGGTTTTAACCTAAAGTACGATAGTTCGTTTGGGCTGGTTAAGGATAATCAGGATGAAATTTGTGAGTTACTTCGCCAGTTGGGTCATGATGAAGGTGAAGACCAATAGGAAGGTCTGGAGGGAGTGGATGAGTGTGTGCATATAAATAATCTATGTAATAGTAGTAAGAATAACCGAGCCGAGAGAGAGCTCGAGGGTTGTACTTTTTCTTTTGAAGTTTGTAATGGAGCTTGTATAATTATGGGTGTGTGCTGAACTATGCTACTTGAGCTTTGTTGTATTAAGCATCTTCCTTTAATGCAAGTTTAGCCAACATGTATGAAATGGATGCTAATGCTTGTTGTACTTTTGTTTTCCAATTGTTGTACTCTTACTATTGTAAGTATTAGCAAATTGAGATCAACATTTAATCAAGCATTCGTACTTTTTGTAGAATATCTTCCTCAGCTCCAGCTAGGAATGGTTCTGGAGGAAATGGGGCGACCCCACCAGCAGGGTCAGGTCCCCAGTTGCCGAACGTGCCCACTGTGGCAGATGTGATGGCACATCTTGTGAGCAATAATGATGAGCTTACAAGGCTAATGAGCATGATAGCCAACAGCATGGCAGGATGTTCATCCCGGAGGCATCATGAGCCCATAGAAGGGGTGGATTATCAAAAGTTCATGGACGTCCATCCCCCAATGTTCACAAAGCCAGACCATCCTCTAGAAGCTGATGAGTGGATTCGAACCATGGAGCAGAAATTCCGCCTAATTCCTCGCATAACTGATGCACAAAAGGTGGAGTATGGTTCCCAACAGCTTCATGGTCCTGCTGGGACTTGGTGGGCCAACTTCATGGCTACTCAGCCGGTGGGGAAGGTATTGTTGTGGGAGGAGTTTTGCACTGCCTTCCGCGCATACTATATTCCCAGCGGGCTGCTTTGAATGAAGTTGGAGGAATTCTTGAAGCTCCAGCAGGGCAGTAAATCAGTAATGGAATATACCAATGATTTCAACTTTCTAGCTCAGTATGCACATCCACGTGTGGATACGGATGAAAAGAAAAAGGATTGCTATTATCGTGGGCTAAATTTGAAGATGCAACACAAGTTATCCACCTGCAACCTTCCAGATTTCAATAGTCTGGTGAGCCAGGCTATCCAGGCTGAGGAAAGGATGAAGGCATATCATAGCGAGAAGAAGAGGAAGTTTACTCCTGGTGGTTCTTCTAGTGCACCACCACCGCAGCGTGTGCGGACTGTGTTTCGCATTCCAGCTCGATCCGGGTATCGATCTCCTCAGCAACAGCACCAGTTCAGGAACCGTCAGTGGGTTGTGCGTGCCCCAGCCAATGTGCCTCATTTGATTGGGCCCAATAACAGCAACTATTGCGCTCCCACTGGCCAGCAGCCCTGCTACAATTGCGGTAGGCCTGGGCACTTTGCCCGAGATTGCCGCCTTCCTAAGGCAAATTAGTTAGTTCCTGCTCTTCCAGCACCTCCAGCAGCTACTTCTGCACCAACTCAGGGTGCAGGTCCTAAGTTTGTGAAGAAGAAGTTTCTGAATACCCGCACTGGATGGGTGAATTACCTTAATGTTGAAGAAATTCCTGATGAGGAGCCAGTACTTGCTGGTATGTTCACTATCAACCATCATCCAGCATTTGTGTTATTTGATTCTGGAGCATCTCATACTTTCATCAGTCGGAGTTTTGCATTGAAACATCAGTTAGATGTTAAGGCTCTAGGAATTCGTTATATTATTAATGCACCTGGAGCCAAGCAAGTAACCAATCAAATGATTGATCAGGCTCAACTAGAGCTTAATGGGATGATTTTCCCTAACAACCTAATTGTGTTAGAAAATTAAGGGTTAGATGTTATCTTGGGGATGAATTGGATGAGGCATTACCAGGCAGTTCTGGATGTACCTCATCGGTGTGTTCAACTGAAGACTCCTAAGGGAGAATCTTTTACTCTTAGCCTGCCCAAAATGGAAACTATAGTCAGGTCAGTCCATAAGACTGATGCAGTTGATTTGAAGAATATTCCTGTGGTATGTGAGTTTCCGGATTTGTTTCCTGACGACCTTCCGGGAATGCCACCTTACAGAGATGTAGAGTTTGTTATAGAGCTTGAACCAGGTACCGCCTCTATCTCTAGACACCCTTATAGGATTGTTGACGGTCCTTATAACGAAAAATCCGACCGTCAATAGGCTCAGAAAACCAATGAAGATCAAGGCATAGCTTATACATAGGTATTCAAATAATGTTATATCATGCACATCTAGAATATATTTGAGTACAGGGACTATGGTGTAAAAGATGGACGAAATTGGGCACAGGCCCGAGGTCGGCCGACCTGGCTAGGTCGGGCGACCTGGCCTGGACCCCAATCGAGCCCGTTCTCCACTCAGGTCAAGATGCACACTATGGAATGATCTTGAACGCTGATTCATGGTCGGTTGAAGTTAATGGTGAAAGATGAGCTACGTGTCTATCCCATGGATTGAAGGGCCCACAACCAGAGCTAAGTGTACCCCAACCGACAGAACCCACCTGGAACCGACCTCAGGACCCACATGTAAGCCTCCCAGAGGAAGATGGTCCCTAGAGGCAGTCGTGGCCGACCTTCCCATGCATCCTACTCGGCCCTCCTTTGACCTGCAACTATAAACCGCCTTGGATATTACATCTGAGCCGAGCAATGCTAAAGATGGTGGATCCAAGGGTCGGCCGACCTGGGGAATTCGGCCGACCTAGGCCCACCTCCAAACGGCCTCAACCGCCTCTGGCCGGCTCCAACCGCCTATGTGATGCTATAAATGCCTGCAAGGGGCGCCGTACTCACACACCAGAAGAAGAGCTCTCCTTTGCTACAAGCTTAGTCTTAGTCTTAGTAGTGATAGTCATAGTATTAGATCTTCTAAAGGCTTCCGGAGGAGCTGTGGTAAGTTCTAGAGTTCAGTTCTTGTATTCTTTTACTTGCTTGTAATGCTCTAGGCTTAATGGAAATACCTTCATACTTATGTTGTATGCCTTAGTTATACCTTACCCACTTAGTATATACTGCTTATGTCTTGCACCTTGTTCAAGTGAAGATATGCTATGACATTGACTCAATGTGCCTTATGGTTGCTCTATTTATTAACGTGATAGATAGAGTTGTATTTCATATTGCAAGCATGGTGTTTGGAATACGGAATACTGTTGAGGGTACCGCTACCCCACAGATTAGTAGAGGTAGGCGGCAGGTGGTGACAGCCCTGTCTGTCCTTTGTAATCCTCCACGTTCGGGAGTGGGTATTAGGCCTTTATGATAAGACGTCCTACTATCGTCCCTTGATGAGGGAACCACTGGATACCTCGATATGTCCTCTTGCATATAATCATTGAATGAGCTTGTATAGGGTATTGTAGTATATCCAAGTCCCATATGTATTGTTGACACCAGCGGTGGCAAACAGAAAGTCCGCAAGTGCACGGCTGTCGAAGTAGCTTTCACCCATGAGTAAACCAGGTATCGAATCCACAGGGAACGTAAAAGTGTATCTAATCACTAAAGCTGAGCCGGATCGATCGAGTGTATATAAAGGCTGGGTAGAGAGGATAACTTAGCACTAAGGCTCTGATTATAGTTAAGAGAATTCTCCTATGCTTGCTTTAGGCACCGGGGTATCCTAGGCCTCTAGGAAATTGCCGGCCAACAGCTCTACGCCGTACCCGTACGTGGAGGATTACAAAGGACGGACAGGGCTGTCACCACCTGCCGCCTACCTCTACTAATCTGTGGGGCTACGAGGCAAACGAGGGCAGATATACACCTAAGCACCACGCCTAAGATAATATCAGCTATCCTAACCTTGATCAAAGAATAGAATACTTTATAAATAAAGCAACGAATCAACAAGCACAATAGAGACTTAACTTATCTATAACTCAGACTTAATTACTAGTTGAATCCCAGATTCTTACTGAGTAGCTCGAATCCCTAAAACTCTCCCTATTTCTACTCTGGATATGAGGAGGGCTTCGCCTTGGATCTTCACTTCTGCTCGATGATGATTAGCCCTGCCCCGAGTCCAGCTACTTATAGCTTGGAGAGGCGGTTTGGAGTCGGTTTGCAGCGGTTGAGGCGGTCCGGAGATGGGCCCAGGTCGGCCGACTAGGGGGGATCGGCCGACCATCAGATTCACCGACGTTGATGATACACGGCACGGATGAACTCCTGGTGGCGGTTGACAGTTGCTAGTGAAGGCGGTGGCGATTTGGGCGCGCGGCCCGGTCGGCCGACCTGGCTAGGTCGGCCGACCCAGGGCTGTGGCCCCTCGGCCCCACTTCGTCAGTGTCACTCTCCAGTGGGTCCTTTGGTCGGTTTCCGGTGGGTAATGGCAAAGATGTGTCAGTTAAGTTAGGGATGTGGGCCCATGAATCCATGTGCTTGCCACGTGGCCCAATCCCAACTCTTCATTTCCACCGTCTTGATCTCAACGTGCCTGATCGCTCCTGAGTGTGCTTCTTGTTGGTGGGCTAAAGATGGACCTCACCGGGCCTGGACCCAGGTCAGCCGACCAGGGAAGGTCGGACGACCTGGCCCTAAGCCCATTTTAGCTCTTCTTTTGCCACTTTATTCCTGTAAGCACATATGCACCAAAACTCATGGAATTCATTAGTAAACAACCATATGTCTATTTGTTTTATCATGTTTTATATCTTTGTTGGCAGTAATAAGTTGTCATTAAGAATCGCCAACATGTATGATGCTAACGAATCCTTTGTAATCTTTACTAATGTACTGTAACTAACTAAGACTACCTTAATGATGAGCAATGAACTTCTGTGTGTCACATTACCCATTCATTTCTATATCATTTACCCCCGCTTAGATTATGGTACATTAATGTTGTTGTATGTAAATGTATTGGATGACACCTCTATTTAACTAAACGCTTTCCCTGCGGATAAATAAATAATGATACTCTGGAATACTCCTGGGTGAAATGCTACAACGTACTTCTGGGTGCTTGCAGAATATCTGTAACGTCTAGATTTACGATGAAGTATCTCTAGTACCATCACTACTCTAAGTGGTGATGCTAAGAAATATCAACAAGCATTTCTGGCGCCATTGCCGGGGAAAGCAATGGTTAAAGAGTTTTGATCATCCTATGTATTTAATACAACACGATTAATTGCCAGTAATCTAGCAGGTTTACCCTTTTGCTCAGTTTCTCTGTGATGTGAAACAGAGGTAGTGTATGACTGGTTTCCAATTACCATCCAACTACGTCAAGAACCCGAATACCATAGGAAGGAGGGTACGTTCTCGTGTCGTAATCCCTCAGGTGTTCTTGTCTGAGACCGAACCAGTCATCGGAGAATCTTCCAACCAAGGAGAACAACCCGTTCCTGTAGCACCCCAACCGGAAGAAGCCATGGCCGACAGGACGATCCGCGACTACTCCGCCCCGTCCGCTACCCAGATCCCTACGGGTCCGGAGGTGGAAATGGGGGATCATGCTTTTGAGCTCAAGGCCCCGCTGATCAACATGGTGCAGGCCAGACCCTTCTGTGGGAAGGCCAATGAAGACGCTAGTGCTCACCTGCAGCATTTTCTGGAGGTGTGCAGCACCAT
>CM014274.1:62665268-62675708 GCA_004135705.1 Alloteropsis semialata
TGAAGCGCTTTGATGACCGTACCAAGGATGGGGGCGCCGACACTGAAGGGCCACTGGACTCACACATGACGTGTGAAGTCTGTGGATAAACCGGCCACTCGGGGAACAACTGCCCGAGACTCAAGAGGAGGTACAGTTCATAAATGGTAACAACGGGTACCGGCCTCAAGGGAACTGGAACCAGCAACACCCATTCTACCAGGGAGGTAACAACAATAACTCTTCCTCTAACCAACCTTCCCTTAAAGATCTTGTCCTTGGTCAGGCCAAGATTAATGAATCTATCTCTAAGAGGCTTGCTGCTAATGATAAGGCTCTAGAAGTCATAAATTCTAAGATAGAAAGTTTGTCCTCCACCTTCCAGAGCCAACTGAGCTTTAACAAAATGCTAGAAACCCAACTAGCTCAGCTTGCCGCCGCTGTTCCTTCTGGTGATAAGGGGAGAATTCCCGGGCAACCGGATTCCTCCTTCGAAAATGTTAAGGCTGTTTCCACGAGGAGCGGTAAGACTACTCGGGATCCAGTCCCAACTAACCATGTAGGGAAGGCAGTAGCACCGAGGAAGGAGATCCTAGAAGAAAGGGAAGAGCCTGAAGCCGAGCTGGCACTAGTTGGACAAACTGCGCCGCATGAGTTCTACGACTCCAACGTTTTGCCATTCCCGCAACATCAAAAGAAGCCATCCGCGGATGAGCAATTCGCCAGGTTCGTAGATGTTATTCAAAAATTAAACATACATGTGCCATTGCCAGATGCTATGCAGGTACCGACCTATGCGAAGTACTTGAAGGACATATTCAACAACAAATGTCCACTCCCAAGTACCGAGGTCGTAAAGTTGACTGAGGAGTGCAGTGCTGCCATTCTGAACATGGTCTCGGAGAAGGACCCAGGATGTCCCACCATCACATGCCCAATCGGGACACAGCATTTCGAGCATGCACTCTGTGATCTGGGGGCAAGCGTCAGCGTCATGCCAAAGGTAGTGTTTGACCGCTTAAATTACACTATTTTGTCCCCTACTCCCATGAGACTGTAGCTGGCCGACTCCACGGTCCGCTACCCGGAGGGGATAGCCGAGGACATTCCGGTGTGCATCCGGGATTGTTTTGTCCCTGTCGACTTCGTGGTATTGGACATGGACGTAAGCAACGACTCGTCGCTCATTCTTGGGTGATCCTTCTTGAGCACAGCAGAAGCTCACATTAATGTGGGTGCTGGAGAGATCCAGCTTCACATTAATGGCAAGAAGGAAAAGTTTGAGTTCAGGCCGAAGGTGGACCAATGCTCCATGATCAAGATCAAGTATGGGAGGAACAGTCAGAATGTCAAGGAAGTGGAGGTCACACCTCCAGAAAAGGACAGCTTGATAAAGTTTATGGAGAAGTTTTGGGAGGAGGAATTCCCCATCCGGTATCATGCAAAGAACAAGAAGCCTATACGAGGTGCGAAAGCACAGGCGAAGAAAACACCGGAACAAGCTGTCGACCGCCAGAAAAGGTAAAATAGGTATGGTGGGTTAAATCATCTGTATCCTCGTCTCCGGGGTTAGATGCGGCTTCATCAAGTTGAATCTTACAACGGAGACGTCATAGCTCGACGACATAAAATACGAGTCCTGCGCCGACAGGTACATCGGTGTCAACAAAACAAGCTTGGGGGAGGACCCCCAATCAGGTAAGTTAAGGTAAGTATTACTAATAAAATTTTCTTTTGAATAAAGTTACTAAGCGAGAGCTATCTAGGTTAGTCTCTTAATGTTTTGAGTCTATGCTTAAATCTTTTATCTATGGATATGATGAATAGTTGCTCTTATTTCTCTCTTGTACCTATGTTTCAACCTGCTATTCTCCTAAGCTTTGAGTTTGGTGGTTGAGCATGATCTTTTCTGTTGTCTTGTCTATCTATGGGTAGCATATGCAAGCTCTAGTCTAGGTTGTTGTTGGCTATGATATGATAAGACTTGAGTTACCTTAAGGCTTATACCAAGCAAGACTCGATAACCGGAGTTTTCTTTTAAAAAATAAAATAAAGAGTTCCTTATGGTGATTCACATTCCTACCAAAGCCCAAACTGTTTAAAACTCCTACATGAGCTACTTGCTTTTGCATTGAGTGTTGTCAAGGTCAGTGAGATTTTTAGAGATTTACTTCATGCTTTTAAAGCCAAGATCACGCATACTCCACCATATACATGTTTCACTTCTACTCTGAAAGTAAGCATGACATTTATCCATCCACCAAATAAAAGCTCTACATAAAGTCTGGTACTCTTCCCCAACTTTATTACAAAAGGAGACATGAGCTAAAAAAAAAGAGAGAGCACATAAAGGCTCTTTGTTCAAAAAGTAAAGCCATGTCTCTAAAAAGCAACATCTATAAGGGGAAGAGGAATCTTAAAAAGGAGCTATCATACATCTTGCCATCCATACACGTGCACATCTTGGTTTGAGAGTATGATTTATTTTCTCTTTGAATCTTGATCTTGACTTTACAATATGTGCAATACAAGTATGCTATCTAGCTCTCCTAGCACAAGCTCCACTCAAACAAGTGCCATGAGAGTGAGAGAGGAACTTGGTAAGGAAATATACCTTGAATGACTCGAGAGTACCACCTAAGAAAACTCTGTCTTTTGAAAAAAAATTCCAAAACCTCCAATTTGACTGTCAAGTAAGGTAGAAGGCAGGGTGCTTGGTCTAAGTCGTTCTGGCTACCAACCGCCCAAGACAAGGAGAAGCTACAAGCCCCATAAAAGGCCAAGGTAATAAGGGAAGTCTATTTTACCAGCTTATTCAATTCTTGGTAGAATATTTGCTGAACCACTGGTACTTTTGAGGAGTAATAAGGAAGCAACTCCTGATCCACTGAGCCTAAAGTTTTAGTCTTTGCTCGGGACGAGCAAAAGGCTAAGCTTGGGGGAGTTGTTGATGGTCCTTATAACGAAAAATCCGACCGTCAATAAGCTCAGAAAACCAATGAAGATCAAGGCATAGCTTATACACAGGTATTCAAATAATGCTGTACCATGCACATCTAGAATATATTTGAGTACAGTGACTACGGTGCTAACGAATCCTTTGTAATCTTTACTAATGTATTGTAACTAACTAAGACTACCTTAATGATGAGCAATGAACTTCTGTGTGTCACATTACCCATTCATTTCTATATCATTTACCCCTGCTTAGATTATGGTACATTAATGTTGTTGTAAGTAAATGCATTGGATGACACCTCTTTTTAACTAAACGCTTTCCCTGCGGATAAATAAATAACGATACTCTAGAATACTCCCAGGTGAAATGCTACAACGTACTTCTATGCGCTTGCAGAATATCTGTAATGTCTAGATTTACGATGAAGTATCTCTAGTACCATCACTACTCTAAGTGGTGATGCTAAGAAATACCAACATGGATGACTCCTACGGAGTTAGCAGAGTTGAAAGTGTAGTTGAAGGAGTTGTTAGATAAGGGTTATATTCAACCTAGTTCCTCACCTTGGGGTTGTCCAGCCTTGTTTGTCAAGAAGAAAGATAAGAGCTTGAAGCTTTGTATAGATTATCGGACTTTGAATGCGGTCACAATAAAGAACAAGTATCCTCTTCCGAGGATTGACTTGTTCTTTGATCAGTTGGCCGGTGCCAAAGTATTCTCCAAGATTGATTTGAGGTCTGGGTATCATCAAATCAAGATCAAGGCTGAAGATATACCAAAGATAGCATTCTCGACCAGATATGGATTGTAAGAATATCTGGTAATGTCCTTTGGTTTGACCAACACCTCGGCATACTTTATGTACCTCATGAACTCAGTGTTTATGCCGGAGCTGGATAAATTTGTAGTGGTGTTCATTGATGATATTCTCATCTATTTCAAGAATGAAGAGGAACACGCAGAACATCTTCGGATTGTTCTCAATAGATTAAGGGAACATCAGTTGTATGCCAAGCTTAGCAAATGTGCTTTTTGGCTGAAGGAGGTTCCATTTCTGGGTCATGTTCTATCAGCAGAAGGTGTTGCAGTAGACTCTGGTAAGGTTAAGGAAGTTTTGGATTGGAAGATTCCAAAATCTGTCTTTCAAGTCCGAAGCTTTCTAGGACTGGCTAGTTATTATCGGAGGTTTATTCCTAATTTCTCCAAGATAGCCAAGCCAATGACAGAACTTTTGAAGAAGCAGAATAAGTTCAAGTGGACCCCAGAATGTACCGAAGCTTTCACAACTCTGAGGAAATTGCTCACCACAGCTTCGGTCCTAGCTCAACCAAATTTAGAAGAACCCTTTGATGTATATTGTGATGCATCCCGAATTGGGTTAGGATGTGTGTTGATGCAAGAAGGGAGAGTCATTGCATATGCCTCAAGACAACTCAAAAAGCATGAAGAGAATTACCCAACTCATGATTTATAATTAGCAGTTGTGGTCCATGCATTGAAAATATGGCCCATTATCTTCTTGGTAGTGTCTGTCATATTTAAACTGATTATAAGAGCTTGAAGTACATTTTCACTCAGGCAGATCTGCATATGAGACAGAGAAGATGGTTAGAGTTGATAAAGGATTATGATTTGGAAATCCATTATCATCCAGATAAAGCCAATGTGGTAGCTGATGCTCTGAGTAGAAAAGCCCAATGTACATGCATGACTGCTAAACATCTAGATACTACCCTATATCTGGAGATGGAAAAGCTAATCTTAGTATAGTACCAGAAGGGTTTGTGCATAATCTCAGTGTTACGTCCACTCTGATGGACCAAATCAAGGAGGCTCAGAAGGAAAATAGAGGTATGGAGTACATTAGGTGGAAGTTACAACTTGGTCAAGTTCAGTGTTTTACACAAGACTCAGAGGGAATCTTGTGGTTTAATGGAAGATTAGTGGTACCTAAAGTACCACAGTTAAAGAAACAGATTCTAGATGAAGCTCATACTTCATGTTTAACACTACACCCTGGAAGCAATAAGATGTATCAAGACTTGAAGCAGAGATTCTGGTGGACCAGAATAAAAAGAGAGATTGCCAAGCATGTTTCGGAATGTGATGTCTGCCGTAAGGTAAAAGCTGACCATTTGAAGTCTACAGGATCATTGCAGCCATTAGCTATACCGGGATGGAAATGGGAGGACATATCCATGGATTTCATCGTAGGATTACCTACTACCTCCAAAGGTTATAACTCCATTTGGGTGATTGTTGATCAGCTTACCAAAACAGCTCACTTCATTCAAGTGAAGGTAGCATATGCAGTTCGGAAGTATGCAGAGTTGTATTTATCCCATGTAGTCTCTCTACATGGGCTTCCCAAGACTATTGTGTCTGACAGAGGCTCTCAATTTGTCTCAAGATTTTGGGAGCAGTTACATAAGTTGCTGGGTACTACCTTGATCAGAAGTTCAGCCTATCACCCCCAGACAGAAGGGCATATAGAAAGAGTTAATCAGATACTAGAAGATATGCTTCGAGCTTATGTTCTCACCAATTCAAAGAAGTAGGATGAATGCTTGCCTTTGGCAGAGTTTGCATACAATAACAATTATCAAGCAAGCATCAGAATGGCACCATTCGAGGCATTGTATGGCCGAAGGTGCAGAACACCATTAAATTGATCAGAATCTGGAGAAAGGACCATCTTTGGACCTGACTTAGTAAAAGAAGTTGAAGATATATAGTCCATCAGGTCCAAGACAATTTAAAAACAGCCCAGTCATGGCAGAAAAGCTACTCAGATAAAAGAAGACGACCACTCTCTTTTCAGAAGGGAGATTTTGTTTATCTCAAGGTCTCCCCAATGAAAGGAGTGCATCGTTTTGGAGTAAAAGGAAAGTTAGCACCCAGTTTTATTGGACCTTTTCAAATTATGGAGCTTCGAGGCTCAGTTGCTAATCGTATTGCTTTACCAGAAAGTTTAGCAGTGTACATGATGTGTTTCATGTATCCCAGCTCAAGAAATGTCTCAGAGTGCCCGAAGAAGCTATCAACGAAGCAGAGTTGCAGCTTGAGTCTGATTTGATATATGAAGAACGCCCGATCAAGATACTAGATCAGAAAGAGCGAGAAACTCGAAGAAAGAGCATCAAATTCTATAAAGTTTAGTGGAGCAACCACACAGAGGACGAAGCCACCTGGGAACAAGAAGAGTATTTGGTGTCCAAATATCCAGAGTTGTTTGTTAATTGAGTTGTAATATAGTCACCACTGTTTTCTTATGAGATATAGGAGAAGTTATGTATGTGACACATTTTTCTTGCCGCTGTTTTAGTAGTTGCTTGTAATCCTGCTAAATCTCTATAAGAGATTTCTTTAAGGGGGGAGGCTGCAACCACCGCCGCTGACCGAGCCCGCAGTGAGCTCCTACCACCGGCCTTTCTCGTTGTCATACAGTAGCATGGATGTGTTCCTGAGGTCCCCGTGATGCTCACCATGGGGCGTGTTGCCCGTTTCTGTGCCTGGTTTGGTCGGAACGTGGCTACGCCACCATGGCCGCCGGTCAGTTCGTCGCCGTTGTGGCCTGAGACCGTCTAGTTCCGTAGAAGAGGAGAGCAGAGCGTGTCCTAGGTCTTGTAGGAGTCTTTTGTGTCGCTTGTTGCCCTGGACCTTTGCTCCTTAAGCCGTTCCGGCGTTTCACCGCCGAGCTCAGGGGATGTTGCCACCGCCGCTGCTGTCCATCACCTGCAGGCCACCGCTTTGGAGGTTTGGCTTGGGAATTAAGTGCGCGAGGGTCAGGGACATGGGTCTATGGAGTTGGTCATGCCGGGGCCTCGCCGCCGGTATGGGCGCCATGGGTAGCGCCGCTGCTGTCGGTCCTGTGGACCGAGCGCGGGCGTCCGCGAGAGGAAGCAGGGGAAAGCGAGCAAGAGAGAGAGAGGGGGCCGGGTCTGGGAGCCGGCCTGAAGGGGAGAAAGGCAGATGGGTCGGGCCCTGTTGGCCGACCAGTAGGGAGGAAGGGAAGAGAAGGTGGGCCGGGCCGTGAGAAGCCGAGGAAGTTAGGCCGGGCCTGCTTGTCAGCCTGAGAAGAGCAGATTGGACCCGGGTTGGAATGTGGAAAAAGCCAGGGGGTTAAGGGTAAAAGGGTTTAGGATTTTTTGTTTTAGGTTTTAAGGTTTTTAGAAAATGCATTTCAATAGGATTAACACTTAGAATTTCATATCTTTTTGTAGGAAGCTCTAAAATTAATGAAATAAATTTTGTTGGAGTAGTTGCATTTTTCTTTATGCAATTAGGTTATTACATAGTATAATAGATGTTTTTATATTTTTGCCCTTGATTAATAGAATGGGTTTAAGGGCTTGATTAATTAGAAAAATAGGTTTTTATTAGATATTCTTTTATTTATAATCCTTGATTAAGTTAATTAATTCCTTTTTGCTGAGTAGGTGTTTTACAAGGTTTAGGGTGGCTAAGGATCTCTAATTTAAAGTTTCCATGTTTTTTGCATCATATCGTGTAGACCAGGATTCGCTGCAGCCAGAGCTGGTGGAGGTCCCTGACGACGTCCAGGAGGGAGACGAGGTGGTGTTCGAGTTGGAGGCCGAGGTAGTACCGCAAGCTCCAGAAGCCCCAGTAGCTGCAGAGCTCGAGATCAGTGAGCGAGGCAAGCCCCGGAGCATACTTGTCCCAGTGCTAACTTGACTATTTGTGCATTAGATTAGGAGTTGAGTGAATCCTATTTTAAGGCATGATCCATCCTGGTTTAGAGCATCTCTGTCACCTTTTCAAAAAGATAGAATAGAGTTGCTTAGACCTGCTCACAACAGTAGAAGTCAGGTGTTATCCCGATCACCTGCACACTAGGTAGTGCTGGCTTTAGAGAGCTAAAACTTGTTTAGTAAGTCTTTGAAAGTGTTGGGCAGGACATGTGGTTCATGATAATGGAATATGTTGGACGCTTTGGTTGGTATGAGCTGGTCCTGCCCACTTAGCGAATGTAGGTTTTGTTGTGATCCGCCTGTGGTCCGCTTTGAACGTACTTGGCACATACCGGTATAGGGAGCCGGGAAACTTATGTACTTCTGTGGTACTAACGGTTGAACTGTGACTCACCGTGTCTGGCGAGGAATGTTGGCGGGGTCATAGTCAGTAACCCACATGCCTTTGCCCGGGCACTGTGTAGGGAATGGGGATGCGACCTCGGGCTATGTGGGCACAGTTCAGGCAATGGTGGCCGCAGCGGGAAAGGTAGCTTCGTGTGGCATTCCGGAGGCGCGCACGCGGCGTGTGTCCCAGGTTTTCCCCTGCAGGGTTTGAAATCGATTCGAACCGCCGAGTGTCACGGTTTTGATACATGCTTGATCCTGACAAATACTTGAAGTGTGTTTATTTAATGTTAAGCTCTCATACTTGCTTTATTTCCACTAATCCTATTGTTTGGCAATACTTGGTTGGCTCACCTAGCTGCATAGGGTAATAACATGGTAGTCTAAAATATGGCAATTAGGTTAGTAACTTAGTAAGCTATGGCTTTGTAAGAGTCTATTTGCGTTTCTCTTTAAACTTCAAAGCCTTGCATGCCCTTGAAGTCCCTTTAGAATAGTTCATCGGGTAAGTCTGGCTGATTACTTTGTACTCAGGGTTGTTTGACCCTTGTTGCAGTTGAGCCCGAGGCATAGCTCTTGTTGCTGGCGCCATGGTGGTCTGTGGACTTAGACATATCCGGACACGACATGATCTATTGTTAGTTTATCTAATTACCTTGTAAACCTGTTACTGAACTTAGAACCTGTGTGTTTTGTTTAAATTTGAGCTACCCTGGTTTGTATAACTCTTATCTATCTGTGTTGTATATATTTGCCTGTGCAATGTCTGTGATGTATCCTCTGGTGTTTGTATACTGAGTATTTGTGATGAGACAGCTGATAGTGAATGATTCGGGTTGTCTCGGAGACACTCGATGGAACTCCGGAATTATGCTGACCTAGGTGTGTGACGTGTTAGTGTTTTACACTACAGATCACACCTGAGTCAGTTTAAGTAGGACCGTTCCGTCACAGGTACTTAGGGTTGTTTGACCCTGGTTGCAGTTGAGCCCCAGGCGTAGCTCTTGTTGCTAGCGCCGTGGTGGTCCATGGACTCAGACATGTCCGGGCACGACATGATCTGTTGTTAGTTTGTTTAATTACCTTGTAAACCTGTTGCTGAACTTAGAACCTGTGTGTTGTTTAAATTTGAGCTACCCTAGTTTGTATAACTCTTATCCATCTGTGTTGTATATATTTGTCTATGCAATGTCTGTGATGTATCCTCTGGTTTTGGGATCCTGAGTTTTTTGATGAGACAGCTGATAGTGAATGATTCGGGTTGTCTCGGAGACACTCGATGGAACTCCGAACTTAATGCTGACCCAGGTGTGTGACGTGTTAGTGTTTTACACTACAGATCACACCTGAGTCAGTTTAAGTAGCACCGTTTCGTCACATTTGTGGGATCTATTGATTTTGTATTGGTCAATTCAATGTTTCATGATTGATTCACTGATTTTGTAGTAGTGAACCACCGTACCGGCGCCGCCGATGGCGCATGACTCGGCAGCCATCGATTTGCCGTTTGTATTGCTTTGTGACATGTGGGCCATCCGCTACCCGCGAAGGCATACCGTCGTCCATCGACCGATCCCACCGGCCAGTGACCACTTTGACCACAGCCGGTGTGGTTCTTCGGCAGTGGCGAAACTAGGATTTGAACTTAGGTATGCCACGCCAGGCCAAAAGGACAGGGAGCATGGTTGCTACGGAGATGCTAGGATAGAGAGGCAACTCGTGCTACACTACTTTTTTTTTAAACGAGAGAGCATTCTTGCATAAGGAGTTTCATCACTACAAGCGAAGCGACATAGTCCAGAAAGGAAATAGAAGACATTCTACATTGTTTTGAGAAAATGGCTAGGTGAGTTAGCTCATGTGCTACCTTGTTCTGCTCACTTCTGATCTTCATAAAGTCGATGCTTTTCAGTTGCCCTACATCATGGAGCAGATCATGGACAAGTGGCGCCGCAAAAGACCTATCAAGGCCACATGTTCGTAGCTTCTGAACCACTATGGAGAAATCGATTTCCAAGATCATCATCCCGATCTGGCCAACGCGAGGACAGTCTAATGCCTTTGAGCCAAGGAGCTGCCTCCGCTTTCTCTGCATCTCTGCAAAGAACCTCTCTTAATGCAGACATTGGGTGTTGAAAGACCAAGATACTTCTCAAAATCTAGTCGTACCATGCCAAGTATATCACCAACCCTTTGAGTTCTGTCAACATCTCTTCTCTCTCGAACCAGTAAAGAACATTTACTGGGACTTAAGAGTTGGCCCATATTATTCTCAAAATAACAATAGCCGAGAGTACTCGTGCTACACTACTACTCTACTTGCATCTTGCGAGCGAACGAGACGTTTGGACTTGGGATGGAGGAGGCTGAGCTAACTTGAAAAATAGCTCAAAAATAATTGTA
>CM014274.1:62675839-62701304 GCA_004135705.1 Alloteropsis semialata
GAAGCTGCTAGGTCCGCCACACTGTTCTTCGACAATCTGAGGCACCAACGCTTTGTTCGTGTGTGCAACGTTATTTCTAGGAGGCGGTGGTTCACACTCGCGGCACGCGCGAGTGGTGGTGGGCCCCCAGGACCCAAGCAATGCCGAACAACTAGACGGGGACCGGCGGACGTGCGTGCATGCACACATGACACATGTACTCCTGCAGCAGTAGGATTCGTACAGATGTTCGAAGGAAGCCCTGCCTGCTAGTGCTTGTCGGTTCGACCGGCCGCCAAGCCTGTGTCACTTGCTGCCGGGAAAAATGCCGCACGCTCTAGCTAGTGGAGCGCGGATTGCGCGCTTGGCGTCAGGCCACTTGTCTGCTAGTGACAGCTCCGTGCGTGGCACATTTATAAATCGTCAGCTATAGATGCGCATGCACCAGCACAATGCGGCACGAGTGGAGAGTCTTTGCTGCAGGAGCCAAGGAAAATCTGCGTGCACCGTGCAATTCATGCGGGTGAAAGCGGTGGGCAGGTCACAGTGATCCAAATATATATGCTGCTCTTCTGTATCGGTTTTGGTCAAAACCTCGTGAGATTTGTTTAATTTGTTTGTTCAATTCCATCGTCATTTAATTTTTTTAACTCGGATACTGTATCTATTATGTCATAAATTCCTTCGTTTCCTATCGGGCATGACCGCACACGAGCCTCAAGACACAGCGTCGGTGGTAGGAACTGGAATTCTCACGAGGATACATAGCTTTCGAGTTCTACGAATGGTCGAGCGTGAGGGGAAGCATGAAGCAAGAGGAAGGGAGGGTAAGCAACACCTTAATGCTATCAGTTTTGTATGGCAAGGAAAAAGTTAAGCTTCATGATAGAAGAAATTAATTAAAAGAAGGAATGAAAACGTGAATCTCTCGTCTGATAAGATTTTATTTTAGTATTTCCAAAAATTCCACGCAAGTATAAAAATGTTTAATTGGCGTAACTGGAGGGAGGGGCATCTCGCGATAGCGCTACGCAGAGAGCCCCCTTTGCGGGACCACGCATGGACCTCGCCCTAGCGTCTCCATCTCACTAGTGTCGCTTCCGACACCGGTGAGGAACACCCTCCTCTCTCTCCTCCACGTCCCTATTTGTGCATATCTCAATAAGAAACCACCAAGGCTTTCACCCACCAACCCGGCCGGTGTCTAGTGCGCTGCCTAGCCGCCCACCAACCACCTTTCCCTGCTCTGCCCCGCCCTCCACTAACCTCGCTGGGTGGTTGCCCCCACTGCCGACCTCACCCATTGAGGGTCCTCCACCACCAGATCGGCGGTACCATTGCCACCTGGCCTCGCCACCCAAAACTCATCCCACCACGCGGTCGGCCGCCACTCCGACCATCCCACTGCGGCCGGTGTTCTTCTCCAACTCCGGTAAGCCCACTGTCTCCGCAACCCAAAACCCTAACGCCGCCACCTGAGGCTGACGGTGATCCCGTCGTCGGCCGCTCCACCCACCTACCGTCCTCGCCGGACTCACCATCGGTTTGTTACTTTATTCGATGATTTGTTACTTTCTATATTTTCCCTTTCCTAGCCAATCTCTTTTGTGACAACCCCTCCCTTTATCAATTGCGTGGGCTATCGATTTAAACTAAATCGAGGGCCCTCTTTGCTTTGCATTTTGGACATTTAATTGATGAATGAAGCACCTTATATAATACACTATTTCATTTCTGGTGTTTTATAGTAGGCAAAACATGCAAGATAAAGTGTGTTGGAAACATTACATGCATGGTTTCATCTAGATCAAATCACTTTTATCTCTCTTCATTCATTCATTGAACATCACAAAAAATATTGACATTGGGAGTAACCTAAATATAATGGCCCCACCTTTAGTATACGAATTCTATCTCGAACTTCCTATTGTGGAAATTAAAATCAAAAAATTTGGAAGAAAAAATATGACAGAAAAAAATAGGAGAAAAAAACCCGAGAGAAGCAATACTACCATTTGGATCTGGAACCTACATGCTAATGCTCACGATTTTGATAGTCATACCAGTGATTTGGAGGCACTACTACAAAAAACATTTGTAAGAGCCAGAGTTTTTTTTAGAGGCGGACTAAAAGGCGATGCGCCCCTACAAATACGCGCGCGCTACTGTAGCTAAGGGCCGCCCCTATAGATGCATTTCTAGGAGCGGGTCATGGCATGAGCCGCCCTTACAAATGCTGCCCTTTTCTAGGGGCGGGTGATGGCATGACCCGCCCCTAGAAATGCATGTTTGTAATTTTTCAATTGAAATTTGAGATTTTTCAAAAGACCTCAGATGGAGAAACAGTCAAAATGAAAATTGTAGATCACAATGAGTTATGAAACTTTGTAGTTGACAATTTTTTCATTTGAAATCATCTTGTCAATGAAAACTAAATTTGAATGTTCTCAAATTTGAAATTCAAATTCTATAAATGACCTCGGATGGAGAAGCTACCAAAATGAAACTTGTAGATTTCAAAAAGTTATGAAACTTTGTAGTTGACAACTTTTTAATTTGAAATCATTTAGGGCCTCAAACAAGCAATTTACACTCAGTTTAGTATAATATGGTAGGAACCAAAACAACATCTAGTCACAGGTGAGAGTGTGGTGCAGTGGTAGAGGAGGCTACGCGCGAGGCAGAGGTCGTGAGTTCGAATCCCATCAGCCACGGAGCGCGCGAATTTTACGCGAAAAATGACGGTTGAGGGGGCTTCCCAAGTTAAAATAAAAATTTTTTGCTATTTTTTTCGATTTATTTCTGATCGGCAAAAATGAATTTGGCGTGTGCCGTAGCATTTCCAGGGGCGGGTTATGGCATGGCCCGCCCCTGGAAACACCATCTTCAGGGGCAGACCATGCCATTACCCGCCCCTGGAAACCATCTTTAGAGGCAGACCATGCCATTACCCGCCCTTGGAAACCATCTTCAGGGGCGGGCTACTAACCCGCCCCTGCAAATGGCCATTTTTAGCAGCCAAAAGCAGGGGCGGATTTCGGCGCCGCCCCTACAAACGTGTTTTTACCCGCCCCTACAAATGTTTTTTTGTAGTAGTGAGGAGATTTCGCATAAAGTCTATAGTGCGCATTTTGGTCAACTCTCCATTATCTTTCTTTGGTTGACTGGCATGTACTTCCATAGTGCCCGTGTTTCCAATTACGAAGCATGGCTAAGCAATCCTACTCACATTGATGTTTTTTGTTTTGGAACCTTGTACTAGCTTGCTGGCCTCGCTAGTTTCTGTCGCCTCGGTATTGGAGTAGTTATTTGCTATGGAAACGGATCGAATACGTATGGAATCAGATTCGGATAGCACTTTTTACCATATTTTTACTCGAATACGAATACGAATTTGGATCCTCTCGAATACGAATACAAAACGAATGGTCGGATGCGGATACGCATTCGGATATTTACTCGATTTAGAAGACAACATTTACTTATTTTATTTATTGATGATTTTTAAATAACAAAATCATTATACAAGTAAATACTAAAGTATAAGTACATAACTAGTGTAGACAAAGACCGCTTGTTAATAATGTCACATTTATCCATAATTATTTCAATATTTAATCATATAAAAATCAAATAAAACTATAGATAAATATATTTTAATAAATAAAATATATACATTTATCATGAAGTAATAAAAAGTACATACAAATATTTTCATCAATAAATAAATAAACTATAGAATTAAATTAAATTTAATATTCATATATGTTTCTTATTTAAATTAATTATATTAGTTATTAAAATTATAGATAACTTTTAAATAGTTATATGGGTACAATAATAGTAATATTAAAATTGATATCATAATCATTAGTAATGGAGATAATATTTTTAAATAGTTTTGATTACACACTATCATTACTAACATCCAAATAAACACTTTAAATGTTATCTTCGTATGGTCGAATACGAATAGTATCAGATATTGCCGAATACGGATGTGGAACCGGATAGAGAAAATTGACGAAAAACGAATTCGGATGTATCCAGTTTAGTACCACATTAAATTCAAATATGAATACGGATATCCATATTTACGTTTTAGCGGATACGGATATCGGATAATTCAGATTCCACTTTCATATTACCATCCCTATATATATTAGTTAGGCTTGCAGCCACTATGGAAAATAGGTGATTGGTACCGATTCCCAAACCCGCAATCCGATACTAAAGGAGTGGGACATTAATACCAGGTGAGCACCCAGTACTAATAGAACCCTTCAGGGCAAGTACATTGCTGCACGTAAGCGGTCTCATAGGTCGTCTTATGCAATTTCACATAAAATTTCTGATGATGTAGAGGAAAAAGAGGGCGGTGAGAGAACGAGGCGGTTGTTTCGCGAGGCAATCACCTCAAAGCTAAAATTTAGGATTATGAGACCACTAAATCACCATTGTATGAGTTGTGGTTGCCATGCAACTCAAAAAATATTTATTTTTTATGCATAAATTAATGAGTTATTTAATTACTATAAGATAACTTATAAGACAACCCATTGTACATGTAGTCTGTTAAACCGTCTCATAATTATGTGTCACTGTATGAGACCACCTATTAGACGACACCAACGTACTTTGTCCTTGGTATCGGCAGGAGAGACCAACGGTATGGCCCTCTTTGGCAGCGCTTCTCCACCAGCTTCTCAACCAGCTTCGCGTGAAGCCCTGCCAAACGGGCATGCTTTGGTGCTCAGGCTATTTGCAGCGGTCTCCTGTAACGCATCCTGGACCGGTACAGTACCGGTTTTTTTCATCCGGAATGTGCTGCAACGGTGTCCTCCAAAGGATCCTCTATTGTCCAGGGAGCTCGCTTCTTCCCCCAAATCTGGGGGACGCCTCGACGTCCGCCAATCCTCGCGGGGCGGCTCCTCGCGGAGCTCGCTTCTTCCCCTCGCGGCTCCTCGCCGGCCCCATGTCGGCGACGGGCTCGCCGAAGTCCGCCCGCGCCATGCGCTCCAGCTTCCCGTACGGCACCACCTGGACCACCACCGCGCCCGCCGGCAGGAACACCGCGTTCGTCAGCCCGGCCCCGTGCAAGCCCAGCAGCACGTCGTGGGAGTTCACCATCCGCGCCGTCTCCTCCAGCGGCGCGTCGGCGCGCGGGCTCGCCACGGTCACCTCGAACCCCGCCGCCTCCGCCGCCTTCTTGATCTCCGGCACGTTCACGAACCGCCGGTAGTGGGGGCGGCTGATCAGCAGCAGCCGCGGCTTCGCTCCGGGGACTGCCTCAGGCTCACCGGCGAGGCGCGCGGGAGCGCGTAGGTCTCGCGCAGGAACGCGGTGAAGTCGGCCATGGTCAGGCGTTGGCCGCCCGGCCCCGGCGCCAGCTCCGGCACGATGCTGAGCTCCTTGTGCAGGCGGAGCCCCACGGTGAGGTGCCTGAAGCACCGCACCCTCGCGTCCCGGTCCAGGTCGACGGCGTCGTACCTCCACAGGCGGCGCACGACGGCCTCGTACTTGCCCAGCCACCACGGCTGGATGTTGCTGACGAGGAACAGGACCTCGCCGCCGTACCGCCGCGATGCCGCGAACAGCGGCACCAGCACGTCGCTGAAGTCGTGCCAGTAGTTGCCCGTGAGCCCGCCGAGCGCGAACAGCACGGCCGGCGCGTCGTGGGACACCCCACCGACGAGGAGCTCGTCGTGTACTACCTCTGCAAGAAGGTGGCGCGGCAGCAGCTGCCCGTGCCGATTATCGCCGAGGTCGACCTCTACAAGTTCGATCCGTGGGATCTCCCTGGTGCGTGCTCCTCCGGCCCTCCCTTCTGCTCTGCTTTCCTCTGTTTTTGAATCTGGCAGACCTGCAGACGATGAATCTGGCGGCTGGGCAAGGCCATGGCTACTTACAGTCGATGCGCTCGCCGTCGATGAAGATGTGGCAGACAATCCTGCCACCCGTCGATGAGCTTGCAGGATGGCGAGCATGGAGTGGGACGCGCGCCGCCCCGGAGCGTACCCGGGCTGCGCCACGGCCCACCGGAACGCGGCGTGCGCGGCGCCGCAGCTGTTGCGGAGGCGCGCCAGCGCGGCCACCACGAGCGGCTGAGACGCCTCGGCGCCGCACCGGTCGAGGGCGCGCGCGGCGTCCGCCGCACTGGAGCCCGTGGCCTCGGACGCCGCGACGACGGCATCCACCCCTCGGGCGAGTTGCTGCTGGTGGTGATCCGGGAAGGAGAAGGGGTCATCCTCGCTGGTGGCGTATACAGGACTTTTTAGAGGTCACCGTTGCAATTGAGATTAGATTTAGAGGATATAATATTTTACAGGGTCTCTAAATTTTACTTTGGAGGATGAAATATAGAGGCCACCGTTGCAGATAGTCTCAAGCTCCAGAAAACCCGCTCTCTAGAGCCATTCGACGGAGAGGGAGCCAAAAATAGTAGCTTTTCCCGGCTCCTCCCTCACCCCAGACACTGAAGTCCGATGCTGCCCACGGAGGGGCGGACGTGCGGGGCACGGAGAAGGCCGGTTGGGGAAGAGATGCGACGGCACGACGAGGAAGGGAAACAGCGAAGCAGCGAGATGGAGCAGAAGGGGCGGCGCGGGCCACAGGATGCCGGCTTACCGGCGACGGGTCCGAGCTCCATCGATTTGGCATAGCTGCGCCGGGTACATCGATGGTGAGATGGAGGGCGCGAGATGCCGTGGCCGCATGGGCGTCGAGTAGGCGGTGCCCGTCTTCGGCGCGGTGCGAAGCCCTCTGCCCCCTCCTCGATTTGGGCGAGAGCGCCGGGCCGCCGGCCGGTGCCCGCGCACCGCGCGGCCACCTGCACCTCCACACCTTGCCGCGGCTTGCCGGCTTGCAAGCAGGGGCACGTGGCCCGCTCGTTTCCTGGCATTTGAACCAGACGAAGGAAGCAGGTGGAACCGGATNAAAAAAGACAAGGGTATTATGGACATTTGATATTTCATATCTATTTGTGAAAAACAAGAGAAGCTGTTTTACCAAACGTTCTCCATCGAGACAAGCTAGAGCCGAAAAAAGCTGCTTCACTGAAGAAGTCAGAGCTAAAGCCGTTTTTACATAAGCCAGAGCCGTGCCAAACAGACCCTTAAATGATTTATGTCTAAAAGATATTTTAAACTCTGAAGGGACTCCCACACCGCGCACATCGCAAGTCATAAACTTGTTGTGTGCAGTAACCTCCCTTTGGCCTGTTATTATAATAGTTGTAATGATGGCTGGATTCAACGTGGTTTCATTTTAAAATAGAGTAAATTGCATTTATTATACACCAACTTTTCATATTGGTGTATCTATGGTTTAAATGCAGCCGGTGCGGCAAAATATACGATCCAGGGTGTTAGGCCCCAGCTAGAGTTTCTTTGCAGAATGTGCATTAATTGCATGTGAAACTGGTGGTGGAATATGTGCTCCAGACAAGTATATAACTGGAGAGGAACTAGTCTCTAAAGACTTAATTCTTCGTTTATGATACTTAGGGCTTGTTTAGTTCGCGCGAATTCGATCGAATTGACTGTAGCAGATTTCTTTCACTACTACAGCAGGAGCATCACAGGCGGTTCGGTTGCCCACATCACAGGCGGTTTTCAAAAGTGGCGCTGATTAAGTGGCGCTGATAATCCCATTTTCACAGTCGGTTTTTAACCGGCTGTGAAAACTGATTTTCACAGCCGGTTTTTCTCTTGAACCGGCTGTAAAAACCATATCACAGCCTGTCGGATACCAATATTAGGGGTATCCAATGACGGCGATTAAAAATCAAAACCACGACGTCATCAGGCAAGGCACCTCCGAGTGGTTTGGAGCCCATCCGAGTGGTTCGCTGGCCTAAATGCATGCCATTTATTTTTGTGAAGGAAAACGGCCAAAAAGCAAATTGCTTATTACCTAGCACGTCCGAGTGCTTTAGCCCCAGCATGCAAGCATGTCCGAGTGCTTTAGCCCAGCATGCAAGCATGTCCGAGTGCTTTAGCCCCAGCATGCAAGCACCACTCGACTAGTTTCAGATATTGCCCGACTACTTTCTTGCTTCGCCCGACAGGATCCGCGACTCGCCCGACGAGTTGCAAGCAACGCCCGAGTACTCTCCGTCTCGCCCGACAAGCCGCGTCCTCGCCCGACGAGACTCCGATTCGCCCGACAAGATCTCCGTCTCCGACTGGTTCGCTCCTTCGCAACGAAGCAACCTCCGAGAAGACCGCAGCACCCGGAGTCAAGCTGCTACACTGTGCCAACCACTCCCTGACGCAACTGACACCAGCAGGACATGGCTACAGTGCTCGGAAGGACGACGGGCCCCACAGCATGGGCAGGCGCGCCTCCTTTTTTCCCGTTTTACCCTTTGACTGTACTTCTTTTCTACAGCCTTCCCTTGAGCTATAAAAGGGAAGGCCAGGCCTCCTGCGCGAGGCAGATGGACTCTTTTCCTCCTCTCTCCTGGGCCTCCTACGGGAGGCAGGGAGCCTCTTTTCTCTCCCGAGGAGTACTCTCCCTCGACTTTCTTCTTCCTCCAGCCGGTCACTGGACTGAGCTCGATTCACGCACCAGAGACTTGGGAACTCATCCCTCTCTCGCCCATTTGTACCCCCTACTACAAACCAGTGCAAATAACACGAGCAGCACGAACTGGACGTAGGGTATTACACCCCATGGGTGGCCCGAACCAGTATAAACCCCCGTGTCCTTTTGCACTACCACCCGAGGCCCGACGCGCGCTCCACGATTTTATTATTTGCCGGCGGTAAAGAACCCCGACACAGCCGGTTTTGGGCCTTCGAACCTCAGTTTTTTCTGGATCATCACAGCCGGTTTTATTGCTAAAAACCGGCTGTGAAAGTTCTTTTTCACAGCCGGTTTTGGACCAACGAAAACCGGTTGTGATATGTTTTTTCGAAATAAAAAAAATAATTACAAAATCTCAATTTTCACAACAATAATTCATAAATATATAATGCATTCACAATTCATCACCAGCAAAGTACATTTGTAATTCATACATCAAGTCTATTACATGAAGTCTAATACAAGTTTGTAGTCCAAAATTATGACTGCTACTCAGTGCTCACAAGTATACTAATTTATTACTAATAAATCAAGAACAACAAATCAAGAATTGAAAGATCTGAAAGTAATGATGCACATAAAGCACTAACAGACCACGAATGAGCTTTAATACTACCACTGACCAGTTCCTAACAATATAGAAACAGCTGTTGTGCCAAGTCAGGGAGAAGAGTGCAGTTACTACACAATTTCCTCCACTGCATCCATTCCTATACATTAGTACCTGTATGACAAAAATAATTGAATGTTGTTCTTACAATCACCACATGTATAAACTATAGAACCAGATTATAAACTATATTTGTGCTGCAAATTTCAGTTAAATATGTCAAAAAGAAAGATAACATACATGTGTCTCTTTGATAGCCCTGTGAGCTAGCTCCTTGAGTATTGCATGGACCTGCCAAGTCCCAATGAGGAAAAGGTGTCATGTTTTGGAAACAAACCAGCGTCTCCTATGATGAATTAAAAAAAAGAAAACAAGGACATAATATACCCTTATATACATCACATATACACGTTGTATCCATTACATCACAAATTCACATGATTTATCTACTATATACATTACAAAGGTTGAATCTACTTGCAGTAGTTGCTGCAGGTAAAAAGATGCAGCGAGGGGAACAGCAAAGTGCTTCACAATTCACAAAGGTGTTCTAAAAAGAAATTAAAGAGTGAAGAGAAAAGCTACTGCACCAACACTTTCATGGAAAAGGCCACTGTGAAATGGTACAATTTCAGATTTCACTAAAATTCATAGATAATTTAGAGAGCATATGTTAAGCTTCGGAAGATGGTTACCTGATTGAAGTGAGCAAAGCAGGACACAAATAATATGATATGAGCAATCTGCAAGGCTGCAACAGCAGATCAACAATAATGGAATCAGTAAATGGTGTGGCTGGGCCACTTAAAATAAATGTAAATTGCCAACACAAATTTCTGTAAGTCAGCAAATTCATGGTGTGAGGGGTTTGTGGCTGCTGATTTCATATACATACCACCATATCAGGCCCAATTTTAGTACCCTTCTAGCATTTGATATTTCATACATTGCACACAAGTTTTGGGTATACAGAGCTCATGTTTTACTGCTCTATCGTCCATACATTCAGTATCCTACTCAATAGAATATTTATTCAGTTGCAAACAATTTTTACTCTACTTATCTAGTCTCTAGAATCTACATCCGTGAAATCTAAACTCCAATCACTATACAATTAGTTGCAGTTAAATAAAACAAACTTCGGTGTAACCTAAAACTTGGCTCAAGGATACTACAGTTGGATCTAGGATAATAACGAAAGTTAACTTCTGACTAACATCATCTGGTAACTTCTGAAAAATCATTAAGAACTTAGCCAATTTGTCCCATAGCTCCACTTTTCCTGAGAAATCAGTTATCTTGACTTTTGTTGCTCTCCACATTATGAGGGCAATCCTGCAAATTTAGAGGTCTATGTTAGATCTGAACCAACAGCTAGTTCTGCTATTCAACTTCTAAAGATCCTTGAGGCCATAGTACCGATTGCATTTCCCACAATGTCCCATTAGAACTTTGGATAAGTTAGACTGTAATATGCTTTTGTCAAAGCCAGAATAAGCAGTTTTGAATGTTCAGACTAAAGGGCACATTCTAAAAATTCAGATTGTAGACTAAAATAAACACCCAAAGAACACAGTATTACATCTAAGGGGCAGGTCATGCACACCAGAAACCTACTGAAAATGGAATGCTCTGGTAATACAAACCATACTACATCTCTATATTTCACAATAATGGTGTCAAGACATGCCATCTAACACACAAGCACGAAGTATTTCACAATCTCGACTTGAGAGGCTGTAATTTCAGCACGTCTAAGCTGCAGATCAGCCTGAGGTGGGAGCATCAGAAACTGAGGTGCACAAATATTATTTTACTTGACATAATGACCACACAATTTCCCATACATATGTACTCTAATGTAAATGAGAAAGGGTATTGATCTGTTAAGACAGCCATGTCAAAGAAACTACGGCATAACCCTCACTTACCAGGACAAAAAAAATGATTACGGGATCCAAAAGCTCCAGCTGCATCAAATCAAATCCCTACAAGATGCAAAGCGGAAGCCGTTAGAATCGACACGGATAAATCCCTGAAAAAACTCACCTCCTCCTGCTGGCCCATGGCAATGGGGGCCAATCCTCAACTCCTAGAGGGGCTACGCCCGGCGCTCCGCTAGCTGGGGCGAGGCCTGACGCCTGCCGCTCCTCCTGCAGGGGCGGGCGCATGGCGTTGCTCCCGCCGGGGGCCAGCCCGGCACTTGAGGCTGCTCGCGCGGGGGGAGCAGCCTGGCGCTCGCGCCCGCTCATGCTCCCGCCGGCGCCCGCGGGACACCAAATCACGTCGCCGCAGCCTCCTTCTTCCCCCTTCAGCCGCTAGTCCCAGGCCTCCCTCGATCTAGGGTTTTGTGAAGAGAGAAGGTGGGGAGAAGAGGGAGACGCAGGAGGCTCGATCTGTTTTCTGGATTTCGGAGGCGGCTCGGTTTGGGAGAGAAGGCAGGACCGCAGGAGCGACAGAAACGATACAGGGTTTGCTGCAGACCTGTCTATTGGGCCACATATTAGGTGTGAGTGGGCTCCGGGCCTTATGGGCTATGTGTACCGACGGAGTGTCCGATTCATATACCCGTATTTACCAACTGATGTTCTAATGGTGAACCGAAATATTTTTACCGACAGATTGGTTATCAGAAAATATGGATATAGCGACTGATCGTTCGTTGTAACTATTCACCGACTGATGATCCATCGCTATTTATCTATCTTTACCAACTAACATCAGTCGCTAATTTGGTGTTGTGGTGTAGTGAAATGCACAAGCATTCATATATACCACGTCAGAGTATAGGTCAGTGACATGAAAAAAAAGGGCACCAGATACACAGGAGAGAGGCCAAGAATTGTTG
The DNA here is from genome assembly GCA_004135705.1 of Alloteropsis semialata. Classification (NCBI taxonomy): domain Eukaryota; kingdom Viridiplantae; phylum Streptophyta; class Magnoliopsida; order Poales; family Poaceae; genus Alloteropsis; species Alloteropsis semialata. Next base: position 62,687,866 of record CM014274.1, read on the forward strand.
GGCTATTTGGGCTCATTCCTTGTTTTATTCTTTTTTACTTAATCTTTTTTACTCAAATGACATCAAAAATGATTTCAAATGACAAAGTTGTGAATACAAAAGATGTGGATATCATCGATATCTATAAGTGTTGTTTTGGTGATTTCCCCATTCGAGTTAGATTGAACTATTTAAATTTGAATTTTCAAATTTTGAGAGATTCAAATATTTTTTGGGGTACTAAATGATGTCAAATGAAAAAGTCATGAATACCAAAGATTCTTAACTCATCAAGATCTACAAAATTTATGTAGGTCATTACTCCATTTGACAAAGTTTGAACAATCCAATTTTTGAATTTCAAAAAATGGTATCTAGATTCATGTTTTTGGAACAGTAAATGATGTCAAATGAAACAGTAATGAATACCAAAGATTCATAACTCATCAAGATCTACAAACTTTATATAGGTTATTTTTTTATTTGACAAAGTGGTTACAACATGTGGTACAAATTCAACATACCCCTAACATAGTTCCTAAAACTATGTTAGGGGTTTGTCAAATTTGTACTACATCTTGTAACTACTTTCTCAAATAAAAAAATGACCTATATAAAGTTTGTAGATCTTGATGAGTTATGAATCTTTGGTATTCATGACTTTTTCATTTGACATCATTTAGTGTTCCAAAAACTTAAATCTAGATGCCATTATTTGTCAAAAATAAACTTTATATAGGTCATTTTACAAATAAAAAACTTGTCAACAACAAACTTGTAGAACTCTTTGAGACCTACAATTTTGATGTTGGTTAATTTTTTATCCGAATTTGTTTGGGTTACTTTTAAAATTTAAATTCGACCTTTTTTTACTAATTTAATTAAAATTTGGCATATGTTTTCTCTTAAAAATAAATACCAATTAACATAGAAAACAACCATGAAATAAAATTTCGTGATTTTAGAAAAATCAAAAAAAAAGAATCGCCAAATTTGGAGTTCTGATGAGGGAAAAATATCTGTTAGAAAATTTAATTCCAGATTAAAAGATAGAGATGAAAAACAAATGTTTCTTCGTCTCACTCCACGTGGTCCATTGATCAAATAAGATTTATTGCCAAAAGTTATCACAACCGAAGCAGTAACCTAGTGGTAAGCCAGTGCAACTGCACCTGAAGGTCACAGGTTCGATTCTTGCTTCTCCTTATTTTCTTTTCCTTTTCCATTTTAGCTCCTCGAACCTGATATTACTAAAACCGGCTTTAAAAATTAATTATCACAGCCGGTTATTCTAAAAACCGGCTGTGAAAAGCACCTGCAAATTTCAGGCTTTGTCAGGGTGAAAACCGGCTGTGAAAGTGGACTTTCACAGCCGGTTTTTTAGCCGAACCGGCTGTGAAAAGGTCTCGATTTTCACAGCCGGTTTGGCTAAAAAACCGGCTGTGAAAGTCCACTTTCACAGCCGGTTTTTACTTTTCCAGCGATAGGCAAAACAAAACCGACTGTGATACCATTTTCTGCGCCATTTTTTAAAACCGGCTGTGAAAATGGTGACTTGAAAAATGGTTTATGTAGTAGTGTTTGGAAATTGAAAAAGTAGAGAGAGGACACGTAGTTCAATACGTGCTTTTGGTCGAATTGGTGCTCTTTCGAGCGAACTAAACAAGGCCTTACTTGGGCAAAATCTAACGCTCTCTCACTCGCTCCAGTGAACAGTAGCCTTATACCCACTGTCTTGACAACTCATTATTAAATACATCGTGTTGCCAATGTATGGTCCGTATACGTAACAATTTGCTAAGTTGTTGGAGTAACATATAGGCCTTGTTTGGTTTCCTAGTTATCTAGCAATGCTAGAAGAGAATCTTTCTTGCATAGAGTACTAAATGAAGTCTATTTGCAAAACCTCTTCACGGATGAGCGTAACTTTTCGAGACGAATCTAATGAGCCTAATTAATCGATGATTGGCTACAGTAATGCTACAGTAACCATCCTCTAATCATGCTATGCTATAGTGAGCCTAATTCCGGTTGTGTCGACGCCGGCTCCCACGACTTCATCCAAATCGTGCAGCCGCAGTACCGGAAATGGGTCGCCGATTACGGTACACATATATATACATTACACTGCAGAAAATTTTACACATAATTCAGTAAGTGATGCTTATCTGATTGTTCGCGGTATGTGTCGTTCAGGGAAGACATTTCTGTACTGGTTCGGCGCAGTGCCGACCGTCTGCGTCGCGGACGTCGACCTGGTGAAGCAGGTGCTCGCGGAGAGGACGGGCCTGTTCCCCAAGAACTATTTGAACGCCAACCTGGAGGCGCTCCTTGGCAAGGGCCTCGTCCTCACCAATGGCGAGGACTGGAAGCGCCACCGCAAGGTGGTGCAGCCGGCCTTCAACCTCGACAAGCTCAAGGTCGTCTGACGAAGCAACACTTCACCACTGCATAATAACCTGATCATTATCCCTTGAATGGCTTGTTTACTAATTTAATTTCCGCACCATGCTGCAGGCGATGTCTGTTGCCATGGCGGACTTGGCGGAGCGGATGATGCAGCAATGGCAATCTAAAATCCAGCAGGAAGGCAACCATCAGGCTGAAATTGAACTGAGCAGCGAGTTCTCCGAGCTGACTTCGGATGTGATCGCACACACGGCCTTCGGGAGCAGCTACAAGGAGGGCAAAGAGGTCTTCTCCGCGCAGAAGGAGCTACAAGAACTGGCATTCTCCGCAGCGCTTGATATCCCAGCTCCTGGTAATTTAAGGTAACATATTCTATCAATTGCTTATGTGCATGTTACCCTGTAACTCTTTTGTTTAAATGGAAATCTGAATGAAGAACAAAATTTGTATGATATCTTAATTGCATACATGAAGGAAATTCAAACTGCCAACTAGCAAGAGGAGCTTACGAGTTCAAGAACTGGACAGCAAGTTGAGAAGCATGCTCGTGAAGATTATCGAAGGACGTCTTGCTTTGAAGGATACCGAAGGATATGGCAACGATCTGCTCGGGCTGATGCTGGAGGCTCGTGCTCTGGAGCAAGAAGGGCACCAGATGCTCACCACCCAGGAGATTGTGGACGAGTGCAAGACCTTCTTCTTCGCGGGGCAGGACACGACCTCGCACCTCCTCACCTGGACCATGTTCCTGCTGAGCCGGTACCCGGAGTGGCAAGAGAAGCTAAGGGAGGAGGTGCTCAGAGAGTGTAGCGATGCAGTGCCAAATCCTGACACCGTCACCAAGCTCAAACTGGTAAATATATAAAACTCTTATAGCTTTTCAAATAACTTTCAGTGCTCAAAAGCAGTTTCCTAAATTGTGTAAATGACCCATCGATTCAACATCTGTATCCTTTGATGTTCAGGTTAACATGGTTCTTCTTGAATCATTGAGGCTCTACAGCCCGGTGGTGTTGATAAGAAGAGCTGCCGGCTCAGACATTCAGCTCGGCAGCATAAGGGTGCCCAAGGGAACAATGCTTTCGATACCAATTGCATTGCTGCACAGGGACAAGGACGTCTGGGGCCATGACGCCGACGAGTTCAACCCTGCCAGGTTCGAGCACGGCGTGTCCAAGGCCGCTGCCAAGCACCCCAATGCCCTGCTGTCCTTCTCCCAGGGGCCTAGGGCCTGCATTGGACAGAACTTCGCAATGCTTGAGGCGCGTATCGGGATAGCCATGATACTTCAGAGGTTCTCCTTCGAGCTCTCGCCAAACTATGTCCATGCGCCCAAGGAAGCAATCACCCTGATGCCCAGGTTCGGACTTCCCATGATCCTGAAGAACCTTCACAAGTGATGCGGACCACAATGCTGTTGATGCAACTAGCTATGCATCATGGCTTTCTTTTCTATACGTTTGTGACAATAAACAGATCACTTACGTGTGTTTTGGTATGTGATTGTATTCCTATTTGCTTTACTATGCAGATAGTGTTGTTTGCTTTCTTAAACAGATTGTAATGAATAAGACACTTGTCAGGGAGACTGCCTACAAGTAGTAATAGTTCCTTTCCTATGTGCCCATTTGCTTGCAGAAATGGTACTCCGTTTGAGCATCAAGGATCTATGATCCCGATCTCACCTGATCTGGACGACGGAATTATTCACGCTTTATGTAGGACCCACTCAAGAGAAAATCGCTGATCGCACCGCTCAACTCGACATCGATATCAGCTCAACTCGACATGGAGTCAAGTAGATCTAGCGACGAACGTGAACAACCTGAGGATTGCTGCGTAAATGTAGTAACCGCTGACGGGGAAGAAGAGGTAGCCAAATAATCTAACTCGCGTAGGCCTCCCCGGTTCAGCAATGCTCCGCCCCCCAACATAGTAAAGACTCGCACAGAGCAACCTCCCTCTTGCCTTGCTCCACGGGATCTCGATCCTACTTCCGAGCAGCGGAAGAGGACAATCTTCATATCAGAATACTCTTCCACACGATGGGCGTGATGGCCAAAGGAACTTCGATGGCCATCGTCGTCCAGAAGGCATGGAAGTTGCTGACAAGGCAAGAGAGCACTTTGCCACTAAAGCTGCCATCTCAGCTCCATCTATGTACTTGAATGGACTTGCAGAAACCATGATGCTCGGAAAAATCTCAACAGCAACCGAGATAACTGGGAGCTAGAGAATTACTATCGAACTTGTCAGAGTCCACACCACCCACCGACAACTAGACGACCATGGGGGATGCCAGCCATACTCCCAAGATCTGAGGAATGTCAAGTGGATGGAGAAATTTTTTCCGACCAGCATCAAAAAATACGACGGAACCATGAATTCGTGCAAGTGGATACAGATCTACTCAACCATGATGGAAGCTCCAGGTGGTGACGATCATGTCAAAGCCAATTACCTGCCAACGGCTCTGCAAGGTTCAACCTAAACATGGCTATTGAACTTGCCTGAGATAAGCATTAGGTCATGGGGCCATCTCGAGAGACATTCGAGGCTAACTTCTAGGGCACGTAACAATGCCCTAGACACGAAAGCAGATCTGTTCTACTGTGCAGAAGCCCACTGAGTGTCTTCGGGATTTCATTTGCTAGTTTAGCGACACCCGGAACACAATCCCAGACATGGTCGAGCATCATTTCATTGTGGCCTTCAGCCAAGGTTGCTGATACGAGTGTACGGCAAAGGAACTTGCCAAAAGAAACCCCAAGATGGTGGCCGAGCTCTACAAGATCCTAGAAAAGACCTCCAAGATGTCCGACGCTAGGGATAGAGTGTGTGGAATGCTCGACCAATTCAAGTCGTCCGGCGAAGGCAAGAAGAACAAGCACATAGAGAAGAAAAGCAACCGGAGGCCAGGAGGTGTTTGCAGTGGGGAAAAAACCTCTATACCGCCGTCTAGGTAAACCTGAGGACCTTCCTGTTTGTTGTCCAATATATAGTACAACGAAACACAATTTTGTGGACTGCTGGGTGTACAACACTACGGGAGAACCCCCCTTTGCCGAGTGTCCAGAACACTCGGCAAAGGGACTTATACACTCGGCAAACCCTTTTGCCGAGTGTAGCCCACGGCAAACGCGCACTCGGCAAACAAGTGACGGCAAAGGGCTCTTTGCCGAGTGCCAAACATCGGGCACTCGGCAAAGCGTTTGCCGAGTGTCCCCTGGCACACGGCAAAGACATGGCCCACTCGGCAAATTGACTAACGGCCGTCACCTCTGAGACGGCGTCAGGGCGCCCTTTGCCGAGTGTCCGACGTTTGACACTCGGCAAATACTCCCCCTTTGCCGAGTGTCAAACCCGGACACTCGGCAAATAGATGTCCCTTTTGCCGAGTGTCCTGCCCAGACACTCGGCAAACACGTCCCCTTTGCCGAGTGCTATGGTAAATGCACTCGGCAAAGGGACTTAACAGAATGACCCAGCGTGGTCACTTTGCCGAGTGCTATGGTAAATGCACTCGGCAAAGTGACCAAACAGCTGGTTTTTTTGCTGTTTTCTCTCGTTAAAAAGACCCCCAACTCACAAATATCATATGCATGACATATACATCACATTGCACAGGAATATATCACAATATCCATCACAAACGCAAATATATCTCACAATATCCATCACAAACACAAATCCATCACAATATCCATCACAATCTAGAAATAAGTATCAAATCCATCACCTTAGTTGACACCAACATAACAAACTCTAAGAAGGAGGCCACTGTGACCACGGCGACGGATTTGACAAATCTTGGTCCTCATTTGGCGCATTGGATCCCGCCGACTGGTTCTGCACATAGGACAAGATTATGCATTTCTTAGACAAGTTATACATCAGAAGTCATGAGATGAACATATAAGTTTTATAATTGGACTAAATTCTCTAAGTTCTCTAATTTGTGAATGTTTTTTGAATTCTCTAAATGTAATTTGCTATATGAATTCTAACAATTCTCTAAATCTTCTAGGTTCTCTAATTCTCTAAATTCTTCTAAGTTCTCTAATTATCTAAATCTTCTAGGTTCTCTAATTCTCTAAAGTCTTCTAAGTTCTCTAATTATCTAAATTTTCTAGGTTCTGTAAGAAATTGAACTTGAAGGTTGTCCGAAGTGACTCACAGGTGTATGTGATCCAGGAAATGCCGGCGTTGGAGAGAATTGGATGTTTGGCCCCGGCACACCTTGCTTTGCGGCCATGCTCTGCATCCACATGTACATCTGCTGCATCTTCTGCTGCTCGGCCGTCCACCGCATCTGGAAATCGGCCTCTAACTGCTGCCGCTGGGCCGCCAACCTCTCTTCTACCATCTGCTGCATCTGGGTCTACAATATAATATCCAAATGTTAGAATGAAAATCAAACGTATTTAAAAATCAATGAACGATCAATAGAACAGAAACAACCTGGAGCTCCTGTATCTGGTGCTGGGCTACGGTCGGCCTTGGTCGTATGGCGGGGCTGGAGTCCGTGCTCCTAGCTTTAATCTGGTTAAGCGTAGGAGTACTGGCCGTGTCGATGCAACCGTCACCCATATAGTAGCGTCCATGCTTCTTTCCTCCTCCCATCGTCATGACAACTTCTCCGTCGAGGTTCTCGTTGACGACATCGAACTCTGGCCCGCGGATCTCTCTTGCCATCGATGTGTAGTCACTGAGGCGGCTGTGGATGCTTGCATTGCTGTACGCCGAGGGCGGGTCGTCCGGGTTGTAGTTGATGTCGGACGTCGCCTTGCCCTTGTGGGACAAAGCATACGCCTTGAACGTCGAGCAAGACTCACCACCATGGGCCCCTGACTGCAAAAAAAAAAATGATCGACGTAATTAGAAATTATGGACAACTGAGTATATTAATGAAGATATGGAATCTCTTACCCATCTATTCGCGAACAGAGGCAGGCTAAGGTTGCCCTGATGGTGTGGTATACCCGGCATCAGCAAACGCCGCTCCCGGCAAGCTTCGTGCTGTTGGACCCACTCCTCCGACAACCACTTGTCGACAATGACCTCCCAGCACTGCCGATGTTGTGCACACCACCATACAGGAGCCTACACATCATCAAGGTTAGGACATGAGAATAACAAATTAAATGTTTTGTATTGAATTTCTATATGTACCTGCAAGTATTGTTCCCGGGTGAGCCTAATGTTTCGAGCTTCAGCTTTAGAACACTTCTGTTGGAGAAATTGAGCGTAGTACACGATGACGGACTGGACGCGTGCCTCGTAGTGCATGTCCTTGACAAGCTTGAAACATGCTCTGTGAGCCGTCTCATTTGCCGCTTGCTCGTAGCCCGGTTCGCATCTGTAGAAATCCTGTATACAGACGCGATGTAGACATTCAATATTTTAAGAAAATATCCAATGAATGTGCAACGAATTAAGCAGTGTAGTGCGAGGAAAACTTACCCACAGCTCGCCCGTGACACGAGCCGCCTTGTTCTGGAATATCCTGTTGTCCCGATCCATCGAGTCGGGGAAGGCGATGTAGTGGTCAAACGTGTAGGCTGGCTCTTGTATTCCGCCTCTGTCAACGAAGCCTGGGAAGTGCAACCTGCACAAACCACCCAGGATCCCGTTGACATGGCGGTCGTGAACCCCAGGAGCGATCAAAATCCAACTCCTGCATAATTGATTAAGAGAAATTTTAAGTTTGCAATCAAGTTATAACAATATGAAATGAAAATGTTACGATCAAATATAAACCATATTACCTAGGAGCGATGGGCCGAATCATCGGCCGCCTCTCAAACGGTATGGGTCGCTGGGGAAGCTGCGAGGGACCTCTCAACCAAATGGCTGCGACTCCTCCTCCTCCTCCTCCTCCCGCAGCCTCCTCCTCCTCCTCCTCCTCCTCCTCCGCAGCCTCCTCCCCCTGCTGCCACTCCTGGTCCGGGCCATCCTGTGCCACGACGTGGTCGGGAGAGGCCGCCTCCGGTGTAGGTAAAACCTCGTCCTCAGACTCAGACTCAGACTCCGAGTCTGCCTCAGGAGACGGTGCTGGAGCCTGCCTCCCTCGCCCCCTGCCTCCTCCCTGTCTCCCCCGACCCTTGCCTCCACCCTTCCCCCGACCCCTACCTCCACCCGTCCCCCTGCTGGACCCCTCACCGGCAGAGGACCCTCCACCTGCACCGGGAAGCCGTCTCAAAATCCCCGCTAACGACTTGGTGACACCGCCCACCATCTGCAATTACAAAGAGAAAATCAATCAGTACAGATAAACAAAATGTACTTAGAAATAAATGCAATTGAACAAATCATAAATTGGAAATAACATGGTATTGCAAATAATAAATGCGGAACATACATGTATTAGAAATAATCATCGTGGTTGGGATTCACTGGATCATAAGTCTCATCATCACTATCACGGTTGTCAAAATTTTCATACTCATTCTCCAACGGAGGAATGTCCTCATCACTGTCATCGCCTAACTGTAATCGCTCTAGTAACTCTAAGTCCTTCACACCACATACCTCATCTCCAGCGTTCTCTTCATTGTCTACTTCCATTTGGATCGCTTCGGTTAAGTCTATCTCAAAATTCCCTTCTAGCCCATCTTCTTGGAAAAACTCCCCGACGTATGTATTTGGGTCAATGTTGTAATCTTCATTGTTTGGAACCGGTATTTTACCGTGTGGCGATACCTTGTACACAACATCCCACCCCCGAAGGCGTGGGTCGGTTTTACATGGGTACGACAGATAGTAAACTTGTGTTGCCTGTTGAGCCACAATATATACGTCATCTCCTGGCAAGACGGTTGATTGTCGAATTTCGACTAGCCCAAGATTTGGAGTTCGTCTCACTACTTTGGGATCAAACCAATGGCATTTGAATATGACTGGATTCAGAGGTTTGGATCCATGAAAAATGAGTTCGTATATTTCTTCAATTTTTCCATAGTACTCGACCCCATCAATGCCCGGCGTAAAAACTCCTGAATTTGTGGTTCTTCAGTTCGGCCGATTCTTCTCGTGGCGTGTTGTGTGAAAGCGATATCCATTCACGTCATAAGCATTAAATGTTCTCACCCTATAGCCACAACCATCGGCAACCTGTCTCAACTCGGCACTCATAGACGCATCAGTTTGCCCCTGCAAGTTCATGGATGATAGTTCGTTATATTATTCGCTACGATGAAAAACCCACGAGGTAATTGGGTTGGTACCTTATGTTTGAACCACGAAATGAAATCGGGTTTTTGTCCACCCGCGCCCTCTCTAAGAAGGGTCTCGCTTTCCTGCGGGGTAGGTTGCCTTGAACGACGCCAGAATAGACGATGAAATTCCCTATATCAACAACAAACACAAGGTGTTGGATGTAGAATTGTGAGTTAAAAGACTGAGGTAGTTGAAGAGTACGTACCGCAAGTACGGCTCCACCTCATCAAGGTTGGTCAACACATAAAGCATGATAGAGCGCCACTCTTCATGCCTCAAGGTTTTGTATGACCCTTCACTTGCACTTCCGAGTTGCCCTCTGAAAAGGCTGAGGTTCGATTCATCTTCACGAGCATTGTACCGAGGGGGTGGATTATGCACGTTTGGAAGGTTGTCAAGATAGTATTTTGTTGTGTAGTTTGAAACCTCCTCCAGAATGTATGCCTCAGCAATGGAAGCTTCAATTTTGCATTTATTTTTGCATTTGGTTCGAAGAACCTTCTGACATCTCTCAATTGCATAGCACCAACGGGACTGCACAGGCCCCCCATTCGTGCCTCATACGGGAGGTGCAGAATCAAATGCTGCATTGGATTGAAAAAACCGGGTGGAAAGATCTTCTCCAACTTACAGAGCAACACAGGTGCCATTCTTTCCATTTCTTCAATTACGGACCGAGATATTTCCTTAGCACACAGCTGGCGGAAGAAGAAGCTCAACTCAGCCAGCACTTGCCAGACATGATCAGGGACATATCCTCGAACCATCACCGGAAGAAGTCGCTCTAGCCATATGTGATAGTCATGACTCTTGAGCCCGTTGATTCGCATAGTAGATAAGTTCACTCCCCTCTTTAGATTCGCTGCATAGCCATCGGGAAACATTAACTTTTGAAACCATTCTAGAACTTCCCTCCTTTGAGGCCTCGACAGGACGAAATCGGCCTTAGGTTTTCTCCATGACTTGCCGTCTTTCGGAGGCGGTATGTCTAGCTTTGGCCTATCGCATAACCTCGCCTGATCAACTCTAGCCTTAACATTGTCCTTTGTCTTATCAACCATGTCCATGATTGTACCAAAAAGTGCCTCACCGAGATTCTTTTCTGTGTGCATCATATCAATGTTATGTGCAGAAGAAGGTCTTCCATATAGGGAAGCCTCCACAAGCCCAACTTATGAGTCCAGGCATGTTGCTCACCATATCCGACAAAACCACCTTCTTCATTGACCACGAGAGCATCTAGCTGAGCACGAACATCCACACCTGTCAACATTGCTGGTGGAGGGTCTTTAACAACGACGCCTTTCGTAAAGTTCTTGGTGTCCCGTCTGAATGGATGGTCAAGAGGGAGAAACTGTCGATGTTTGTCAAAACACGAATACTTGCCACCTTTCACCAACCAAATGAACTTCAGAGCTGCCTTGCATATTGGACATGGGAACTTGCCATGAACACACCACCCACAGAACAACGCATACGCCGGCAGGTCATGCAGAGAGTAGTGGAACCAAACATACATTTTGAAGTTTGTCTTTGTAGCTCGGTCGTATGTCCATACCCCTTCCTCCCAAGCACGGAACAAGTCATCAATCAGAGGCTCCATGTATACACTCATATTTTTTCCTGGGTACCCCGGAATTATCAACGACAAGAATATGTTCTGTCGTTGAAAGAGCACACCGGGGGGAGATTGAGGGGGATAACGAACATGGGCCAACAAGTGTACGGTGCAGCCGTCATTCCGTAAGGATTGAACCCATCTGTTGCCAGCGCAACACGGACATTACGAGCCTCTATAGCTTTGTCACTATGAATTGAATCGAAGTTAGTCCATGAGTCACCATCGGATGGATGTACCAGCTTCTCAGGATTGTATCGACGGCCTTGCTTGTGCCATGTCATCTGTTTCGCGGATTCCTCTGTCATGAAGAGTCGTTGGATTCTCGGTATGAAGGGAAGGTACCGTAGGATTTTCACGGGGATTGTGAGCTGCCTCTTAGTACCATCACCTGACTCTACCTCCAAATACCTAGAGGAACCACACTTTGAACAGTAATTTGCTTCCGCATTTTCTTTTCTAAATAACAAGCATCCATTCGGACAAGTGTGTATCTGCTCATATGGCATCTTAAGTGCACGAAGGAGCTTCTGTGCCTCGTACATGCTCTTTGGCAGAATGTGACCCACCGGAAGCAGGCTGCCAACAACAGTCATCATTGAATCGAAAGCGTCTCGACTCAGGCCAAACTGAGATTTTACGGCCATGAGGCGTGCAACGGCATCCAGTTGAGAAACTTTGGTATGCCCGTGAAGGGGTTGCTGTGCTGCATCCATCATCTGGTAATACGCCTTTGCGGTGGGCTCTGGCTCCTCCTCCCTAGGTGCATCATCGAAGTGTGCTTCATGATAGTCATCCAACATGTCCGCTATCCCGGCATCAGCATCATAATTCTCGATGCGTTGTCTCACGACCTCGCCTCGCACACGATCGTTTTCACCATGGTAGATCCACCTGGTATAGTTTGCCGTGAATCCAAACTTGCAAAGATGTTTGCCATGGTATCCTTTGTTTGTCGGCGTGTGTTTCCACATTTGTTGCACGGACACCACGTGCTGTCCCCACCTTTAACCTTGGCAAATGCTACATTCAAAAAGGCCTCGGTCTTCTCAATCCATTCATCGGTCAACGAACCCAGATTTGTGCGGCCCGTGTACATCCACTCACGGTCATCATCCATCCTTTAACATCAGCGGGGGTGATATTAAAACAAATATATCTAAACGATGTCTATCATTGCCTAATAGGTAAAGGTAGGTCCTAATCCCACCCGAGAATGCGTAGATGGGTACAGTTTCCATGGTCTACTCCTATCCGAGACAGAATTTCGGCAGCATCTCCCCGCTGTTCTCCAAATACACGTCCGGTCAAGGAGATTGTGTATCCGGAGAACAACAGGAAGATGAAGCCGAAATTCTGCCTCGGATCGAAGTAGACCATGGAAACTATACCCATCTACGCATCCTCGGGCTGTCCAAATAACGTGGACAATTCGAAACAGATACGGGTATCCATATGCAGAGATCTGCATACTTCCAACCGTATCTCTTTCGAACGGGAGACGCCTAACTGGGTTACGTGATCTACGAACATGATATGAAATAAGACGAGTAATTGATGTCTCACCTTGCTATCCAACAAAGTGACGCGGCGAGGACGGTGAAGTAGCTGACGAGGGACTGCGAGACCCTGAAAAACACGCAAAGCTATGACGTCAGTTCAAATTTTCGGCAGCACCTCCCCTCTACGGTGAGGTTTCAAAACCTGCAACAAAAGAACGGCACGATGGCCGATATACACATAACGGCACGATGGCCGACATACACATAACGGCACAAAAGCCGGGAACAATTACAAGTACATTAATAAAAAAACTAAACTACTACTGCAATCAGATCAATGGATTATAAACTAACTAGTCAGCTAGATAGCAAATTTGAACTGTATAGAGTATGAAGCAAAGGTGTTTTATCTGTGAAGTAAAAAATAATAATTATTCTTATTGCATAATACACTTTTGGGTTGACCAATACTTTGCTTTGATTAAAACATATATCATGTCTACAGCACAAACTCTTGTACAGTTCAATTTCTATCTAATGGATGCAACACAATCGGATGGCATATTCCACAAGACACTATATAATTAATGCATAAGCAAACATAACACGGCAGATGAAGCAATGAGCAAACAAAAGATCAGTTATTTACCGGCCGGCGCGGTGGGGCGTGGGCGCGCCGCGGCGCCGGTCCCTGGGGGCCCGGCCGCGGGGTG
>CM014274.1:62712634-62748966 GCA_004135705.1 Alloteropsis semialata
CAAAATGAAAGTTGTAGATCACAATGAGTTATGAAACTTTGTAGTTGACAACTTTTTCATTTGAAATCATCTTGTCAATGAAAACTAAATTTGAATGTTCTCAAATTTGAAATTCAAATTCTATAAATGACCTCGGATGGAGAAACTACCAAAATGAAACTTGTAGATTTCAAAAAGTTATGAAACTTTGTAGTTGACAACTTTTTAATTTGAAATCATTTAGGGCCTCAAACAAGCAATTTACACTCAGTTTAGTATAATATGGTAGGAACCAAAACAACATCTAGTCATAGGTGAGAGTGTGGTGCAGTGGTAGAGGAGGCTACGCGCGAGGCAGAGGTCGTGAGTTCGAATCCCATCAGCCACGGAGCGCGCGAATTTTACGCAAAAAATGACGGTTGAGGGGGCTTCCCACATTAAAATAAATTTTTTTTGCTATTTTTTTTATTTATTTCTGATCGGCAAAAATGAATTTGGCGTGTGCCGTAGCATTTCCAGGGGCGGGTTATGGCATGGCCCGCCCCTGGAAACACCATCTTCAGGGGCAGACCATGCCATTACCCGCCCCTGGAAACCATCTTTAGAGGCAGACCATGCCATTACCCGCCCTTGGAAACCATCTTCAGGGGCGGGCTACTAACCCGCCCCTGCAAATGGCCATTTTTAGCAGCCAAAAGCAGGGGCGGATTTCGGCGCCGCCCCTACAAACGTGTTTTTACCCGCCCCTACAAATGTTTTTTTGTAGTAGTGAGGAGATTTCGCATAAAGTCTATAGTGCGCATTTTGGTCAACTCTCCATTATCTTTCTTTGGTTGACTGGCATGTACTTCCATAGTGCCCGTGTTTCCAATTACGAAGCATGGCTAAGCAATCCTACTCACATTGATGTTTTTTGTTTTGGAACCTTGTACTAGCTTGCTCGCCTCGCTAGTTTCTGTCGCCTCAGTATTGGAGTAGTTATTTGCTATGGAAACGGATCGAATACGCATGGAATCAGATTCGGATAGCACTTTTTACCACATTTTTACTCGAATACGAATACGAATTTGGATCCTCTCGAATACGAATACAAAACGAATGGTCGGATGCGGATACGCATTCGGATATTTACTCGATTTAGAAGACAACATTTACTTATTTTATTTATTGATGATTTTTAAATAACAAAATCATTATACAAGTAAATACTAAAGTATAAGTACATAACAAGTGTAGACAAAGACCGCTTGTTAATAATGTCACATTTATCCATAATTATTTCAATATTTAATCATATAAAAATCAAATAAAACTATAGATAAATATATTTTAATAAATAAAATATATACATTTATCATGAAGTAATAAAAAGTACATAAAAATATTTTCATCAATAAATAAATAAACTATAGAATTAAATTAAATTTAATATTCATATATGTTTCTTATTTAAATTAATTATATTAGTTATTAAAATTATAGATAACTTTTAAATAGTTATATGGGTACAATAATAGTAATATTAAAATTGATATCATAATCATTAGTAATGGAGATAATATTTTTAAATAGTTTTGATTACACACTATCATTACTAACATCCAAATAAACACTTTAAATGTTATCTTCGTATGGTCGAATACGAATAGTATCAGATATTGCCGAATACGGATGTGGAACCGGATAGAGAAAATTGACGAAAAACGAATTCGGATGTATCCAGTTTAGTACCACATTAAATTCAAATATGAATACGGATATCCATATTTACGTTTTAGCGGATACGGATATCGGATAATTCGGATTCCACTTTCATATTACCATCCCTGTATATTAGTTAGGCTTGCAGCCACTATGGAAAATAGGTGATTGGTACCGATTCCCAAACCCGCAATCCGATACTAAAGGAGTGGGACATTAATACCAGGTGAGCACCCAGTACTAATAGAACCCTTCAGGGCAAGTACATTGCTGCACGTAAGCGGTCTCATAGGTCGTCTCATGCAATTTCACATAGATTTTCTGATAATGTAGAGGAAAAAGAGGGCGGTGAGAGAACGAGACGGTTGTTTCGCGAGGCAATCACCTCAAAGCTAAAATTTAGGATTATGAGACCACTAAATCACCATTGTATGAGTTGTGGTTGCCATGCAACTCAAAAAATATTTATTTTTTATGCATAAATTAATAAGTTATTTAATTACTATAAGATAACTTATAAGACAACCCATTGTACAGGTAGTCTGTTAAACCATCTCATAATTATATGTCACTGTATGAGATCATCTATTAGACGACACAGAAGTACTTTGTCCTTGGTATCGGCAGGAGAGACCAACGGTACTAGGGCCTCTTTGGCAGCGCTTCTCCACCAGCTTCTCAACCAGCTTCGCGTGAAGCCCTGCCAAACGGGCATACCATTCGACGGAGAGGGAGCCAAAAATAGTAGCTTTTCCCAGCTCCTCACCCCAGACACTGAAGTCCGATGCTGCCCACTGAGGGGCGGACGTGCGGGGCACGGAGAAGGCCGGTTGGGGAAGAGATGCGACGGCACGACGAGGAAGGGAAACAGCGAAGCAGCGAGATGGAGCAGAAGGGGCGGCGCGGGCCACAGGATGCCGGCTTACCGGCGACGGGTCCGAGCTCCATCGATTTGGCATAGCTGCGCCGGGTACATCGATGGTGAGATGGAGGGCGCGAGATGCCGTGGCCGCATGGGCGTCGAGTAGGCGGTGCCCGTCTTCGGCGCGGCGAAGCCCTCTGCCCCCTCCTCGATTTGGGCGAGAGCGCCGGGCTGCCGGCCGGTGCCCGCGCACCGCGCGGCCACCTGCACCTCCACACCTTGCCGCGGCTTGCCGGCTTGCAAGCAGGGGCACGTGGCCCGCTCGTTTCCTGGCATTTGAACCAGACGAAGGAAGCAGGTGGAACCGGATAAAGATGGACAAAAAAAAAAAAAAGACAAGGGTATTATGGACATTTGATATTTCATATCTATTTGTGAAAAACAAGAGAAGCTGTTTTACCAAACGTTCTCCATCGAGACAAGCTAGAGCCGAAAAAAGCTGCTTCACTGAAGAAGTCAGAGCTAAAGCCGTTTTTACATAAGCCAGAGCCGTGCCAAACAGGCCCTAAGGGACTACCACACCGCGCACATCGCAAGTCATAAACTTGTTGTGTGCAGTAACCTCCCTTTGGCCTGTTATTATAATAGTTGTAATGATGGCTGGATTCAACGTGGTTTCATTTTAAAATAGAGTAAATTGCATTTATTATACACCAACTTTTCATATTGGTGTATCTATGGTTTAAATGCAGCCGGTGCGGCAAAATATACGATCCAGGGTGTTAGGCCCCAGCTAGAGTTTCTTTGCAGAATGTGCATTAATTGGATGTGAAACTGGTGGTGGAATATGTGCTCCAGACAAGTATATGACTGGAGAGGAACTAGTCTCTAAAGACTTAATTCTTCGCTTATGATATTTAGGGCTTGTTTAGTTCGCGCGAATTCGATCAAATTGACTGTAGCAGGTTCCTTTGAAAATTGAAAAAGTAGAGAGAGGACACATAGTTCAATACGTGCTTTTGGTCGAATTGGTGCTCTTTCGAGCGAACTAAACAAGGCCTTACTTGGGCAAAATCTAACGCTCTCTCACTCGCTCCAATGAACAGTAGCCTTATACCCACTGTCTTGACAACTCATTATTAAATACATCGTGTTGCCAATGTATGGTCCGTATACGTAACAATTTGCTAAGTTGTTGGAGTAACATATAGGCCTTGTTTGGTAGTATCTAGCAATGCTAGAAGAGAATCTTTCTTGCATGGAGTACTAAATGAAGTCTATTTGCAAAACCTCTTCACGGATGAGCGTAACTTTTCGAGACGAATCTAATGAGCCTAATTAATCGATGATTGGCTACAGTGATGCTACAGTAACCATCCTCTAATCATGCTCTAATCATGCGGTCAAAGGCCTCATTAGATTCTTCAGGGTTCCTAGTGCAGGGGTTCTAGAGTTAGTTTTGTAAAATACCTTTATTTAATACCTTTAATTAGTGGTCAAAGTTATGCTACAGTTCTAGCACTGGAAAACCAAACGGGGTGACAAGTTATTGTATCAAACTGAAAAGTTTACAAGTTGTTGAAATAATCCGCACTCACCTGACAAGTTGTTGAACCGAATTGATCAGTTTTTTGTATTCAATTGGCAAGTTGTCGTATGGTGGATATAATTCACTCTTTAAAATAAGATGAAGGGGTTATTACAAACTAGCTGTAATTCTGTTGCATTTACATAAATGAAATTTCGGGGTCCGCTTGTTGGTGAAAAATAACGATCGTCTACTGCACCTCTAGAAAGTGCACGCAAGCAAGCAAAATCACGGGGCCCACACGGTTTGTTCTAACTTTGGCTGTCTTGACTCTTCTTGCGGGATGTGGGCTGATGGTGAGATCAGATATGACGTAATGGACGTCGGAACAAGGAGTTCGCTTTCCGTTTCAGAGAAAGTAGCTATAGCTAGCACTGCCATTCCGAGAAGCTAACTAAGGGGTGTTTAGATTGGCGAAAATGGTGAAAAGTTTATGTATTGGATCACGTGCACAGAGAGAAAAAATGAACTGACATGGTTCTCAAGGTGAAAACTTTTTACAATAGTGAGGGAACTAAATACGCCCTAAAATAAAGGTGATTATTCTTAATCATATCTTACTACGATCAGCTTCTCTTACTCTGGTCGTTTTTCCTCGCACTTGTCATGAGATCCTCTTGTACTGCTACCACATCAGTGACTCCTATGGCATCTCAGCTACAAAGATGCTGGTCAATTTGGAATGTAAATTCTCGATTCACTCCATAAGCAGTGGTCACTACTGACTTTTTATAAAAAAATATAAAGACTCCTATTTTGCTAATAAAAAATCGTTGCATGTTTTTGGAAATTGTGACGACTTTTCTTAATGGGAGCTACTCCTTTGATCAATGAATACTGATATTTGTGCAATTGCAGATGTCTGTGCAGGGTGCACTTTCTCCGTAAGGCCTTGGCCCCGTTTGGTTTTCCAGCGCTAGATACTGTTCACAACTTTGAC
This sequence comes from Alloteropsis semialata, assembly GCA_004135705.1. Taxonomy (NCBI): domain Eukaryota; kingdom Viridiplantae; phylum Streptophyta; class Magnoliopsida; order Poales; family Poaceae; genus Alloteropsis; species Alloteropsis semialata. The sequence goes on from CM014274.1 coordinate 62,717,705, forward strand.
CACTAATTAAAGGTATTAAATAAAGGTATTTTACAAAACTAACTCCAGAACCCCTGCACTAGGAACCCCGAAGAATCTAATGAGGCCTTTGACCGCATGATTAGAGGATGGTTACTATAGCATCACTGTAGCCAATCATCGATTAATTAGGCTCATTAGATTCATCTCGAAAAGTTACGCTCATCCGTGAAGAGGTTTTGCAAATAGACTTCATTTAGTACTCCATGCAAGAAAGATTCCCTCCTAGCAATGCTAGATGCTAGAAAACCAAACAAGGCAGTTCGCGAAAGTTTCTGCAAAGTTTCGTAAAAATTGCGCATTAGAAAACGTGCCCCCTCTCTCGCGACATATTTTTCAATGCAACTTTTGCAACTTACTTTTTTTTAACTTTTGTGAACTAAACAAGACCTAAGTTTATTGAAGCGGTTCCATCAAAAAACAGTTCATTGAAGCGACCACAACTTGGGTATCTTACTCTTCCTCTGCCAATGTGGTTTTATCGAACTTGTGTGCCTTTTTTTCCTTGTTTATACAAAATCATAGTATAATAATGTTTTATCTGGCTGTAATGATTGTCCCTGAAACTAGAATTGGCGACAGGAGTCCTATTTATATAGCCAGAAGATGCACTATATATCGCACGGATGAGACCCAAAGCTTTTCTGTCTGCTTTTTCAAGGCACGAGCATTTTAGCAAAGCCCAGCGGATTGAAAATTAAAAAGCTGAGGACCAGCCGAAAAAATGTTTTTATATATGTCTTCACATGCAAAATCTGATTAGGCCGTCTTTAAAAGTTGAAATGCTCAGAGCGCAGCATGAAGGCTGAAGTGGCCGGTGTTGCTGTCACTTGGGGAGAGACATGTTGCTGTCACTTAGGCCGTGTTTGGATGCCTCGTGCCAAAAAATTGTCACAAGGCATCTTGCATGCATGAAGTACTAAATGAAGTCTATTTACAAAACCTTTTCAGAGATGAGTGTAATTTTGCGTATCGAATCTAACGAGTCTAATTAATTCATAATTGGCTACAGTAATGCTACAGTAATCATCCTCAAATCATGCGGTCAAAGGCCTCGTTAGATTCGTCTCGCGAATTTGCCAGGGGGTTGTGGAAGTAGTTTTGTAAACTGACTTTATTTAATACCCCTAATTAGTGGTCAAAGTAGGGTGCAAAAAATTTGTCCCCCCATCTGAACACGGCCTAGTAGCAGCCGGCAACCCACCAGATTGCACTAGTCATCTAGAAAGGCTGCTTTCTAGTAGTCAACTTGGACATCCAATTGCAGGCAATTCGCTTTGATCAGCTATACTATTAGCAGTAATAGCCAATGCTTTGCTTTCTCTAGAAGATCTGTCACTGTCACTGCTACTGCTGCTCATGACTTGTGCACGTGGTTAATTGGCCCCTAATCCACTCACTGTTCAGTAGTGACATCAGTTCTGATCTCATCATCAGACAAAAACAAAACCAAGTTAGGAACTAGCCGAGTAGCCGTGTCGCCCTGCATGCCATCTGCTCCCAATAATCCTATTTATACCTCTCCTCTCCATGGATCAGAGCACGCTTCAACGCAACCGAAACATCTTCAGCTCACTCTCACACACACACACAAAACAAATCAAGACTTCAAGAGATTGAGAAAAAATGGAGGTCTCCATTGGTTCGGTCTTGGGTGCCCTCCTGGTGGTGCTCGTCTCAACGCTGCTGATCAGAGTGCTGTTCCTTCTGGTGTGGAAGCCCTACACCGTCACCAGGTGGTTCAATGACCAGGGCGTCAGGGGCCCTGGCTACAGGTTCTTCGCCGGCTCCGTGCCGGAGATCAGGCGGATGAAGGCCGCCGGGAGCGAGATCTTCCTCGACGCCGGCTCCCACGACTTCATCCAAATCGTGCAGCCGCAGTACCGGAAATGGGTCGCCGATTACGGTACACATATATATACATTACACTGCAGAAAATTTTACACATAATTCAGTAAGTGATGCTTATCTGATTGTTCGCGGTATGTGTCGTTCAGGGAAGACATTTCTGTACTGGTTCGGCGCAGTGCCGACCGTCTGCGTCGCGGACGTCGACCTGGTGAAGCAGGTGCTCGCGGAGAGGACGGGCCTGTTCCCCAAGAACTATTTGAACGCCAACCTGGAGGCGCTCCTTGGCAAGGGCCTCGTCCTCACCAATGGCGAGGACTGGAAGCGCCACCGCAAGGTGGTGCAGCCGGCCTTCAACCTCGACAAGCTCAAGGTCGTCTGACGAAGCAACACTTCACCACTGCATAATAACCTGATCATTATCCCTTGAATGGCTTGTTTACTAATTTAATTTCCGCACCATGCTGCAGGCGATGTCTGTTGCCATGGCGGACTTGGCGGAGCGGATGATGCAGCAATGGCAATCTAAAATCCAGCAGGAAGGCAACCATCAGGCTGAAATTGAACTGAGCAGCGAGTTCTCCGAGCTGACTTCGGATGTGATCGCACACACGGCCTTCGGGAGCAGCTACAAGGAGGGCAAAGAGGTCTTCTCCGCGCAGAAGGAGCTACAAGAATTGGCATTCTCCGCAGCGCTTGATATCCCGGCTCCTGGTAATTTAAGGTAACATATTCTATCAATTGCTTATGTGCATGTTACCCTGTAACTCTTTTGTTTAAATGGAAATCTGAATGAAGAACAAAATTTGTATGATATCTTAATTGCATACATGAAGGAAATTCAAACTGCCAACTAGCAAGAGGAGCTTACGAGTTCAAGAACTGGACAGCAAGGTGAGAAGCATGCTCGTGAAGATTATCGAAGGACGTCTTGCTTTGAAGGATACCGAAGGATATGGCAACGATCTGCTCGGGCTGATGCTGGAGGCTCGTGCTCTGGAGCAAGAAGGGCACCAGATGCTCACCACCCAGGAGATTGTGGACGAGTGCAAGACCTTCTTCTTCGCGGGGCAGGACACGACCTCGCACCTCCTCACCTGGACCATGTTCCTGCTGAGCCGGTACCCGGAGTGGCAAGAGAAGCTAAGGGAGGAGGTGCTCAGAGAGTGTGGCGATGCAGTGCCAAATCCTGACACCGTCACCAAGCTCAAACTGGTAAATATATAAAACTCTTATAGCTTTTCAAATAACTTTCAGTGCTCAAAAGCAGTTTCCTAAATTGTGTAAATGACCCATCGATTCAACATCTGTATCCTTTGATGTTCAGGTTAACATGGTTCTTCTTGAATCATTGAGGCTCTACAGCCCGGTGGTGTTGATAAGAAGAGCTGCCGGCTCAGACATTCAGCTCGGCAGCATAAGGGTGCCCAAGGGAACAATGCTTTCGATACCAATTGCATTGCTGCACAGGGACAAGGACGTCTGGGGCCATGACGCCGACGAGTTCAACCCTGCCAGGTTCGAGCACGGCGTGTCCAAGGCCGCTGCCAAGCACCCCAATGCCCTGCTGTCCTTCTCCCAGGGGCCTAGGGCCTGCATTGGACAGAACTTCGCAATGCTTGAGGCGCGTATCGGGATAGCCATGATACTTCAGAGGTTCTCCTTCGAGCTCTCGCCAAACTATGTCCATGCGCCCAAGGAAGCAATCACCCTGATGCCCAGGTTCGGACTTCCCATGATCCTGAAGAACCTTCACAAGTGATGCGGACCACAATGCTGTTGATGCAACTAGCTATGCATCATGGCTTTCTTTTCTATACGTTTGTGACAATAAACAGATCACTTACGTGTGTTTTGGTATGTGATTGTATTCCTATTTGCTTTACTATGCAGATAGTGTTGTTTGCTTTCTTAAACAGATTGTAATGAATAAGACACTTGTCAGGGAGACTGCCTACAAGTAGTAATAGTTCCTTTCCTATGTGCCCATTTGCTTGCAGAAATGGTACTCCGTTTGAGCATCAAGGATCTATGATCCCGATCTCACCTGATCTGGACGACGGAATTATTCACGCTTTATGTAGGACCCACTCAAGAGAAAATCGCTGATCGCACCGCTCAACTCGACATCGATATCAGCTCAACTCGACATGGAGTCAAGTAGATCTAGCGACGAACGTGAACAACCTGAGGATTGCTGCGTAAATGTAGTAACCGCTGACGGGGAAGAAGAGGTAGCCAAATAATCTAACTCGCGTAGGCCTCCCCGGTTCAGCAATGCTCCGCCCCCCAACATAGTAAAGACTCGCACAGAGCAACCTCCCTCTTGCCTTGCTCCACGGGATCTCGATCCTACTTCCGAGCAGCGGAAGAGGACAATCTTCATATCAGAATACTCTTCCACACGATGGGCGTGATGGCCAAAGGAACTTCGATGGCCATCGTCGTCAAGAAGGCATGGAAGTTGCTGACAAGGCAAGAGAGCACTTTGCCACTAAAGCTGCCATCTCAGCTCCATCTATGTACTTGAATGGACTTGCAGAAACCATGATGCTCGGAAAAATCTCAACAGCAACCGAGATAACTGGGAGCTAGAGAATTACTATCGAACTTGTCAGAGTCCACACCACCCACCGACAACTAGACGACCATGGGGGATGCCTGCCATACTCCCAAGATCTGAGGAATGTCAAGTGGATGGAGAAATTTTTTCCGACCAGCATCAAAAAATACGACGGAACCATGAATTCGTGCAAGTGGATACAGATCTACTCAACCATGATGGAAGCTCCAGGTGGTGACGATCATGTCAAAGCCAATTACCTGCCAACGGCTCTGCAAGGTTCAACCTAAACATGGCTATTGAACTTGCCTGAGATAAGCATTAGGTCATGGGGCCATCTCGAGAGACATTCGAGGCTAACTTCTAGGGCACGTATCAATGCCCTAGACACGAAAGCAGATCTGTTCTGCTGTGCAGAAGCCCAATGAGTGTCTTCGGGATTTCATTTGCTAGTTTAGCGACACCCGGAACACCAATCCCAGACATGGTCGAGCATCATTTCATTGTGGCCTTCAGCCAAGGTTGCTGATACGAGTGTACGGCAAAGGAACTTGCCAAAAGAAACCCCAAGATGGTGGCCGAGCTCTACAAGATCCTAGAAAAGACCTCCAAGATGTCCGACGCTAGGGATAGAGTGTGTGGAATGCTCGACCAATTCAAGTCGTCCGGCGAAGGCAAGAAGAACAAGCACATAGAGAAGAAAAGCAACCGGAGGCCAGGAGGTGTTTGCAGTGGGGAAAAAACCTCTATACCGCCGTCTAGGTAAACCTGAGGACCTTCCTGTTTGTTGTCCAATATATAGTACAACGAAACACAATTTTGTGGACTGCTGGGTGTACAAGAAGCAAAAGCAGGAAGAATAAAATCAGAAAAAGTTGGTGGGCAAGATCGGGCAAACCAACATCACTGGCAGGCACACCACCTCGTAGAAGAAGACAAACAACCACAGTTGCTGGAGATGGAGATTTTAACCATCTCCAGTGGCAGCACGGTCCAACCTCCAAAACTCACGCTAAACTAGTTGAGAAGCAATCTAGGACCTAAAAGCCAAATCATAATAAAATCCAAAGACAAGTAATGCAATTAGAGATTAGTGACAAGCAATGTTTGCTCGAGTCACTAATCCGACGTCGCCTTTATCCAGTTTTCATGTAGTGGAAATTAGATGAAACCTTATTATAATTCTTGCAACGAATAAAGTTAGTAAGCGATCAAGTCACCCGGCCAAAGAACTTATTAGTTGCAGAGATAGTTCCCCAACACCTATAGTCTATGAATAAATCAGAGGGGGGGGCGTTGTTGGGGTACCTGTGAACCTATCCCGCTTAAAAACAACAAACATATGAAGAGGGAGCACCCGGATTCCATGTAGGCTGGCAAAGGACAAACAAATGAACAAACCTTTGGTCTTTTGGCCGTTGCCGTTCTATCTCTTGCAAGAAAGGTGCCTTTGTCTCGTCGCTGCATCAACATATACATGTTATGTCAAGCACTAGCTATACCCTGCAGAAAATGCAGCCACGGAAGTAATTCGTAGTGTACTAGACAATCTGGCAGTTTCTGGCTGTTCTAGACAGCTGGTTGTCCTTCGGCCGACGGACTGGTGTTGCCATGCAGGCATGCGGGCGATGCATGCCAGTGTGCGTGAGAAAACAGAAAAGGCTCTCCCAACCCAACCCAAAAGTTCAAAAGCAAAACGATTTCTTTTGGCATTTCTGAGCACCTTGCCAAATCTGCGTGCTCTATCTCGAGCATATCTTAATGGCCCTACGTTCAATGACTTCCTAGATTTGCATTTGCAAAAGGGAAAGATTGCTCCAGGCCGTCTTCTTCCTCGTTTCATTTGGACTCACATTCACGTGTTCGCCATTTCGCCCTCGCCGTTTCTTGCTAAAATTGCCCCAGGGCCAGAACGGATCTGTTCATTTCGAATCGTTCCCTCATCTCCCGTTCTCCAATCCATGGTCCATCTCGTTCTCGTCAGAGTAGACACCATTTCTTGGGTGATCCATAGTTGATGATCAGCTCATCGATCTTCCATGGCTCAGCCTCCCCCGTGGTCTCTGCCGGACTGGAGCTCGCTGCCGAAGGAGCTGCTCGAGTCCATCGGGAAGCGCCTCGCGTCCGGCCACGACGCGGCGTCCTTCCGATCCGCGTGCTCCCCGTGGCGCGCCGCCGTGCCGTTCGCGACCTTCGGGCCCTTCCTGCTGCTCCCGTTCGACCCCGACTCCGACAGCGTCCGCTTCTACTGCGTCTCGCAGAAAAGGGCCTTCTCCTTGACGCTCCCCGACGTGCGCGGCAAGGTGCCGTGCGGCTCGTCGTGCGGTTGGCTGGCGCTGATGGACGAGGCGGCGTCCGTGACGCTGCTCAACCCCTTCACCGGCGCCCGCGTTGAGCTCCCGCCAGCAGACGAACGCGTCGCGGCGGCGAGCTCATCGGAGCGCGTGGCTAAGGTTCACGGCCGGTGGGTGCTCCGTTCCGGCAACGGCGATGGAAACGCGCTTGCATCCAACAACGCCATCAAGCTGGAAGACAAGAGGGAAGTGTTCTTCCACGAGATCGTGCTCTCAACGCCGCCCGAGGCCTTCCATGAGTGCGTGGCCATGGCCGTGCTGGCGTCCTCCACGGAGGTCGCGTTCTGCCGGGTCGGGGTCGACAGCGCATGGACGCTGCTCGACACCAAGCTGGAAGTCTCCGTGGCCTCCATCGTGCACTGCCAAGGGAAGTTCTTGGCCATCGACGTCACTGGAGAAATCTCCATCTTCAGCAGCGCCGCCGCCGATGCAACTCCAACGGCGACGCCATTGCCATCGCTGTCACCACCTGCTGGGCTCTGCCACCGCAGCTACCTGGAATCAAACGGTGAGCTCCATATCGTCGGCACCATGGTGAGCACGTTCCACGAGACACAGGAGTTCACCTACAGGACCAGGATCTACAAGTGCGACCTCCTCGACCATGCGCCGGAGTGGTTGAGTGTGAAGGACGTCGGTGATCTCGCACTGTTCGTGTCTAAATATTTCAGTGAAAGCTTCAGTGGAACAAGTGTACCCAAGTACAAGAAGAACAAGATCTACTTCTCGGAGCCCTTGTATGGGGATCTATATGACTTGGCTCATCGTTTGGAGATCGTTGACATTGCTGATGGCACATCGAAAGTGAAGCCTTTCCACGAGAAGATGCAGGGATCTCAGGCTCTAGGTTGGATTCGACCGAATCTCTGGAAGGGATGTATGTTGATGTTGTTTAAAGGTTTGTAGATTAGGGCAATCAGTTCGGATTTTTTTTGGCAAGCAGTTTTTGGATGTCTTTTGCTCATGGCCACAAGCAGTGGCGACGAAAAGGATTTTATATGCTACATTTGGTTATTAGTTCGCAAACTCAGTTCTAAAACAAAATATTAACTGACATTGCTCGTCGATGATAAATATGAATGCACGAAAAGTTATCTCCTTTAATGTTCAATTCTTATGTGTAATTTAATCTGATTCTTCACAATTTCAGGTGGAATTTCAAAGGACAACGAGGAAAAATCACGAACAGAAGCAACTCCCAATGTGACAGACGTGCCAGAAACTGCAGAAGTCAAGGCTGGTGTGTCGTTCTCGTTCATTTCAAGAGTACCTGAGATTCCTGTCCTTGCCCAAGCTATCAACAACCGCTGAGCTCAGTGCCTCAGCTGTGTGTCAGCTTATCTTTTAATTCATGGTGTGTAATAGACTTTATAGATTTGTTCTTCAAATGAGGTGAATCTTATCCTACTTCAAGAAAAAGAAACGGTATTCTTGAGGTGAACTTAAGGGATATTGCCAGATTCTGTTCATGAATATGTTTCTTCCTAACACCAGTAGGTTTCAACACATCATGTGGTGGAAACTGAGAAGAGGACAATAATGGTCATTCATACGATGGATGTTCATAGTAGTAGACTAGTAGCACAGCTGACAGCCTTCCTGCCTGAACAACAATCATCAAGCTGGCCGCCTTGCCACTCACCACTGTCCTATACAACTCTACAAGATTGACCGAATCATTATATCACACTTGACAAGGATTCATGTTCATCCAATCCCATCGGCCATCTCAATGGAACACTCGGCAAAAGCTCTCTTGCTCTTATTGTTACATTACATGCGAAAGGTATTGCCAAGAGCATACTTTGTAGCACACTTGGATGCAATATTTCCTGCAGGTGAAGTCCTCTGGACACCTTGATAAAATGAAACCATGAGAATCTTCAGTGGTGTTGAAATATCCGGTGTACTACAAAAGGCCAATCTGTGGTGGTTCATAAATCATAGGGGTAAAACACTCCTAGGAGAAATTACAGGTTTCTTTGGTGTAACGTGATAATGCTACAATAACCTATTTGTTGCCTAATTAACCCTGTTTTTAATTTCATGCTAGAACAGAATATATTGAAGTGGATTATCATTTCGTTAGAGAAAGAATATCTCAAAAGTTTTGGCACCATCTTCCCTGGAGCTACAGCGGCGTCTGGCGAGGTTGTCCTCGAAGGGGTGGCAGTGGCAGCGATGGAGAAGATCGCGATCAACCTCGGAAGCCATGGCAGCAGTGGCACGGGCCATGGCTGCGACCGTGCCTTGTGGCACCACGGCTGTGGCGACGGCATCGGTTGTCGACTGCAGCCGCAACCTAGCAGAGGGCGACCTTCATGGCTGCAGCAGCCATGACTGCGCCGAGGCTGGCCACGGCAAGTTCCTCCATTGCCACAGCAAAGACGGCGCGGCCACAGATCTGGCGGTGTCTTGGTAGAGGAGAAGTCTTAAGAGGACAAGCCGGAATAGGAAGAGCCCACTACTGGAGAAACCACTTTCGGAACCCTCCCTTTAGTCCTGGCCATATTTGGCACCGGGATTAATGGGTGCATTAGTCCCAGGTCCAACGTCCGAGGCGAGGGGAGGCCCTTTAGCCCCGGTTGGAGCCACCAACCGGGACTAAATGGTGCCATTTACGACTGGTGGCTCCAACCAGGACTAAAGGGTGGCGCACCCTTTAGTCCCGGACAGTGGCTCGAGCCGGGACTAAATGGAACAACATTTAGTCCAGGTTTGAGCCACTTCCCAGGACTAAAGGGCGCAGTCCCGGTTGGTGTCTCCAACTGGGGCTAAATGACGTGATTTAGTCCCGATTGGTGGCTTCAACTGGGACTACTGTCCCCCCTATAAAAGTGATTCTTCCTCCCCTAGTCCGGCCGAGCCATGAACACAAAGCTTGTTCATGGCGCCGACAGGTCTAGGGAGAGCTCTTGCCAAATTTTTCATGGTTTTTGAAGATTTAGGTCCTCCAATTGGTCTAAAAGGACAATATCTTTATCATCTCACCTTCCACGGTTAGTATTTTTTGTTTCCTCCTTTATACATAAAGAAATATGAGTTTTATTGTTGGTGCTATGGCTTTCTTGGTAGTTTGCATTAATAAGTTTAGTTTTTGATACATAGAGAAATTCGTGCTTAGTATTTAGCTTTTATTTTAGTTTTGTTATTTTAATTCATATTTAGACTTTAGTTATTTATTGTAATTAATTAGAGACTAATGTATTGCATAGGTAATTTCTTGGTATTTTCCATGAATAAATATTACTTAGTTGGCGATGTTATTTATTAGCTTAGTTAATATTCATTTTAGCTTTGTTATTTATTGGCTTAGGTATTTGCTCACTTTTCATTTATTTGCTTAGGTATTTATTAGCTTAGTTAATATTTATTTTAAATATAGCTTTGTGGTGCTTAGTTAATATTCATTTTAAATATTAGCCACGTGGTGCTTAGTGAAAATTACTTTTTGATCTACCTATAAATAAATTGCCTAAACATGTAGATGGACCAGCAATGGATGTATAACAGTGAAAGACGTTCAGCTGAATTCATTGAAGGCTTGAATTATTTCTTAAATGTGGCTGATCAAAACAAGAAAAATAGTTTCATGTGTTGCCCTTGCGAGGTCTGCAAGAACCAGAAGGATCATAGTTCAAGGAAGGTCCTTCACACACACTTAATTAGACACTGTTTCATGCCTAACTATAACTGTTGGACCAACCACGGAGAAAAAGGTGCTATAATGGAAGACGATTGAGATGAGATTGACGACAACATTCTCGGATTTGCTGAATACCGTGCATTTGCTGATCCTGCAATGGGTGATGTTGAGGAAGAGGCCAGAGAAGATGCGTCTACCGATGATCTTAGTCAGAAGTTGCAAGATGCAAAGGACACAAGAGAAACTGAGAAGGAGAAGCTGAAGTTCCAGTGCATGTTAGAGGACCATTAGAGGACCACCGTAAACCTTTGTACCCGGATTGCGAAGAGGGACTCAAAAAATTAGGGAGCGCACTGGATTTGCTGTAGTGGAAGGTAAAAAATGGCATATCGGACAAGGGGTTTGGTGAGTTACTAAAAATCCTAAGAATAACGAATTGCCCTCGACAACATACGAAGCAAAAAAGCTCATGGACCATCCCAACCTCCCATCGCACGGCACGTGGCCCCGGCATAGCTGGCTCCCGCCCAGACGCGGCCGGCGTCCGATTGGTCGAGAAGCTCATGTCCGCGTACATGGAGACGCCCGCGCGCCGGCCTCCAGCTAGGCCACGGCCATGCCACCTGGCTGCTGACGGGCTGCTTGCTGACCTCAGGGATTGCTCTTTAATTTGTAGTTTGATATATTTCTCTGCCATACTCCAAAATATTTGAATAATATGTCCATTAAAATCTTCTCGAGGAGCTCCTCGCAATGGTGCACTCCAATTTAGCATTTGAGATAGTTTATGATGATGACATTTTTGGATCTATCTCAAGACCATAGTGTCAATTCCTGCACGACAAGTTAAAACACTAAAAACTTGTGGAAATAGTTAGTAATAACCCAACCACTATATTTTGTGTTTATTTTTGACATATTTTCTGCAGGAGTTGATGGTCAAAATTGGCACTTCAGGACCATCAACATCAATGCAGGTCCAAAAGATGGAAAATTGTTCTACAATGACAGGATGTTGTGGTGGTCCATCAATGACCAGCACCACAATAGTTGGTGGTGAAGATGAAGTTGAAGTTCGGTTCTATAATGGAAGACTATTGCAGTGGCCCATCAATTTCCAGCACCGCAGTAGTCGGTGCTCGACCTTTGGACCAGTGTTAGTGGCCCAACAGTTGCTCACACCATGTCCACGGACTATCGCGGTGGTGCATCTTTTGGACACCGCAATATAGTTAGTGGTGCATAAAAAATTGTAACGGCTAGTTGGCCACTTTGGTGTCAAAAATACCCCCTCGACCCAACCATTTGAAGTATGTTAGAGCTTGAGAAAGATATTGGTGTTGAAGTTCACCAATCCAAGTGATCTATCCACGAAAGTGCATAATCGCATATTAGACAATTAGCAACAAGGCTTAACTTCGATTAGTGCTAGTTTAGGCCGCTTAACGCTTCGTTTTAGGCATTAGTCTAGAGTTAAGTGAGATTTGCGTACCTTTTTCTATCGGTGCTTGCACATAGCAAGTGTTGTAAATCCAGGGCGTTGTGCTTGTGGGATATGGGTACCCCTGGGCCCACTACCGACCGGGTAGACAGTCGGCCTGGGCCCACGTCTGACAGCGATGTGGGCTGACCCCAGGCCGGCCCACAAGGATTCCCGGCTTGATGGACAAGGATAGAGAAGACTTAGCCCGCAAGGCATGAGGCGAGGTACTCGGATCCCACCCGGGTATCACGGAGATTACGGTGCAACTGACTCAGATTGGTTTCCTAGTTGTAGCCAGATATGATTAGAGATAATTGACTTGTAAACTCTAGGCCGTCAGCCTATATAAGGCGGCCTAGGTTGACCCCTTCATTGATTTGATTCTTGGCCACCAGATCCTTCATTGTAACCAAGGACTCGTCCTTGTTCTTCGGAACTTCGCCGGGCAGAGAAATACAACACCACCGAGTACAGGACGTAGGGTATTATACCTCCGGGTAGCCCGAACCTGTATAATCCCTGTGTCCATGTGTTACCTCGAGCTCCCTAGTCTCACGAATGCCCTTTGCCTATAAATCTACCATCTGGGTACCCCCAGGTGGACTGCCGGATGATAAATCCGACAGTTGGCGCACCAGGTAGGGGTAATCGTGGGGTAATACAGCTAGCTCGATGGCAGATCGTCGCTCCGTCATCTTCCCCAACTGCATGAAGGACTGCCCCATACATCTCGAGGGCATCCGCTTCTTCGCCAAGATCCACTCCGCCGCCTCCGACTCCACCACGTCACCCGACGCCACCACGCTGACCAGCTCCGCGCTGACTTCCTCGCCGATCTCATCATTGGTCATCGCCTCGCTCCAGCAGCGGCTCGATGTGGTCACCCTCGATGATCAGGCTCCGAGCCTGACTACTCGCCAGAGAATCCCACCCCCGAACGAGCTCCTCGCCGGGTTGGATCGCGTTCAGGGCATCATCGCCGAGTGCATCGCCATGCCGGAGGAGGACCTGCGCCGACCCCACAATTCGCTCCTGCTAGGGTTGCATAATGCTTCATCAATCTACTCGGCCCGACTCCGAAAAGATATGTCTCAGATCCGATCTGAGATCTCGCCCAAGCCCATCCAGTCTCCGGACTGCGGGGAGTTCCAGGTTGCTACAAGTGTGCTCTTGTCGGCTCCGGCCAACACGAGCAATGACTCAAGCTACGCCACGCCTTCGGGGCGTGAAGTCTTCGTCTCTGAGGATTCTGCAACTCAGGATGGAGAAACCGAATTGGCCAGGGATCGCCGATTGGAGCAAAACGCTGGCCGAGCTCGACGCCGGGCCGAAGAAGCCGTACTGCCTCACGCAGCGGCCGAAGACGCTGCAGCCGCTGCAGCTGCCGGAGAGATCCCCTCGGGGGCTCCACCAAGGCAACAACCTCCGCCCCGGGGTCCTCGCGGAGTCGAGCCTCAGAACCTCGATGGAGCATTCACCCAAGTGCCCTTCCGCACGCCCCAGGCTAACATCGCCGCCGCGTTTGCCGAGCTGGGTCACATGCTCGACACCACACCCCTGAGGTGCGGCGTGCCCGAGCCCACCTAGAAGCCGCCCAAGAACAAGTCGAGAGATCGTATCGCGCCAGATCCCAATCTGGGCGATCCAACTCGGCTCGCTCTTCTGGCCACCGCTCTGCCCATTGCAGATCGGATAGAGGTCAGCCTCGCTAGAGAAACCCTCCACTATCCGTCGTTGAAGAAGAGGTGGCCCAGAACCACCACGAAGAAGAAGAAGAGGAACGACGTCACCCGCGCAATGCGGATCCTCGCTGTGAATGCTACCAGGACCGGCGCGACAGGCGCCAACGGCACCACCAACTCGATGATCTCCGTGATCGCCTGAGGGACTACGCCCGCGACATCCGCGCGAACTCGACGCTCGGCACCAAGAGCGCGATGCAGCCGGGCTCGAGCGCCACGAGCGGTATGACCGGGACTACGGCCGACCCGACCGCCAGCCGGTGGGGGAGGCAGGTGATGCTGCAGCAGAAGAGGAAGAGCGCCGCGTCGTTCACGAGCTCATGGAGCGTGAACAATACGACGCACGGTATGCCCCCCGCGGGACGACCGCCGCCAATGGCGTGATGATGCTCGGCCCTGAGCCGACCAAGCCTGACCTCCCCACCGTGGCCATCGCAACGGCGAGGAGGAAATATTCGACGGCTTCGCCGCTTTCTCCGCTCGACTCCACACCATCCGTTGGCCCGAGTCTTTCAAGCCAGCCCTTGTCGAGAAGTTTGACGGTCAATCTGACCCCAAACTCTAGCTCAAGACATACCATATAGCAGTCAAAGCTGCGCATGGATCAAATGATCAAGCCGCCGCCTACTTCCCTGTGATGTTAGACAAGGAGGCGCTACTGTGGCTCGAGGGCATCCCTTGGGACACCATTGATAGCTGGGCAACTTCGAGCCATGGGAGGCCATGAAGTCCCAGATACTGGCCGACTTCGTGGCTGAGTAGACGGAGATACAGACGCCGATTTTCGTGGAGCGGCCAGAGCCCTGGAAGATGTACTTTGACGGTGCACTCAACCTCGAAGGAGCTGGCGCAAGAGTGCTGTTCATCTCCCCGGAGGGGCAGCACCTAAAATATGTTCTCCAGATACATTACCAGGCCACCAACAATGGGGCCGAGTACGAGGCGCTTATCCACAGTTTCCGGATCGCGGTTTCGCTCGACATCAAGCGACTGATGTGCTACGGCGACTCCAAGTTAGTCGTCGAGCAAGTAAACATGAATTGGGACACGACCAAGGAAACCATGAGCGCATATTGCGCTGAGGTACGCAAGCTTGAGGCTCACTTCTATGGGCTCGAGTTTCACCACGTCCTCCGAGAGGACAACGTCGCCACAGACGTCCTGTCCAAGCTAGGGTCCACCAGAGCCCAGGTACCAGTCGGCGTCTTCGTCCAAGACCTGCGCACCCCGTCCATCAAGATGCTTGAGGACGGCAGCCCCATGCCCGACCTGGAGCCACTCCTGAGTGGTCCGCCGACCAACAAAGTTCTCCTGGTGGAAGCAGACTGGCGCACCCCCTTCATTGCTTTCCTCACAGAGAGCTGGTCACCAGGTACAAAGGAAGAAATTGAGAAGTTTACTCGGCGTGAGACAAACTACATCGTCATCGGCGATGCCCTGTACAGAAAAGCCGCCTCCACAGGCATACTCATGAAGTGTGTCCTCCGTGACAAAGGCATCAGCCTCCTACAGGAAATCCACTCGGGCACATGCAGCAACCATGCAGCTGCCGGAACCCTTGTCGGCAAAGCTTACAGAGTGGGGTTCTATTGGCCAACAGCTCTGTCCGATGCAAAGGACCTGGTGCGCTGCTACACCGGTTGCCAATTCTTCCAGAAGCAAAAGCACCTGCTGACTCAGGCGCTGAGAACCATTTCCCCATCTTGGCCATTTGCCATATAGGGACTCGACAACGTCGGCCCCTTCAAAACCGCTCCGGGCGGATTCAAGCATCTCTTGGTGGCGGTCGACAAATTCACCAAGTGGATCGAGTACAAGGTGGTGACTGACACCAAATCCGCCACAGCTGCCAAGTTCATCGCGGAGCTCACCCACCGGTTCGGCATCCCAAACCTCATTGTCACCGACCTCGGATCCAAGTTCACATGACATGAGTTTTGGGACTTTTGCCAGGACAGCTGCATCGATGTCTACTATTCTTCCACGGCACACCCCAGGTTCAATGGCCAGGTTGAGCGAGCTAATGGCATGGTTCAGGACTCGCTCAAGAAAGCCATGTATGACGGACTCAACAAGCATGCGGGCTGGTGGGCCAAAGAAGCACCCCATGTCATATGGGGCTGGGCAAGGACTCCCTTCTTCCTGGTCTACGGCTTCGAAGCCGTCCTCCCCCGACATCACCCACGGTGCCCCGCGCATCCAGCACTACCAGGAAGGTGAAGCGGAAATCGGCCGCCAGGTCGACATAGACTGCCTAGAAGAACATCGACTTGCTGCACTGGTCCGGCATGCCAGACACGAGCAGCAAGTGCGATGGTATCATAACAAGAACGTCCGGGAACGCTCCCTCAACGTCGGCGACTTGGCCCTGCGCCGAGTCATATCCTCCAAGGACAAACACAAGTTATCAGCCCCCTAGGAGGGCCCTTTCATCGCCAAGGAAGTCGTCTCGCTAGGAACATACAGCCTCTAGTGGGCCAATGCTGACCCCGTCCCGAACGTGTGGAATATCCAGCACCTCGTCAAGTTCCATCCGTAGAAAATCACAACAAGCTATGTATCCCTTGTCTCATATTAATGAAAATGTTTTCGCCTTGCTATATGGCTCGCTGTTGCCTTCTCACCCGACATCCATGTTGATGCTCGGGGACTGGGTTCGACCCTGGCAACGTTTTATTCATCACGATCATAGGGGGAGTACCTGCTTACTCCGACTTCCGAGTCCTTGCCCAGCCCCATGTTCCCCCTGGCGACAGCCGAGCTAACCCGGCCGGTCTGAGTCCCCAACCGTGAAACCCTGAGCTCCGTGCTCAGCCCGCGCGCCCTCTACACCTAAGCCTCCCCGCTGAGCAGTGTAGTCTGGGGTAAGCCGTCCTCTCCGTGAGCAGTGGTCAGCGGGTAAAAGGGTGCTTAAACGGCACAAGGCAGCGACCAGTCGGGTGACGCAAAGCCTTAGTCGGCAGGGAAAAGGGCCCAACAACACATCACGGCACATCCATGCTTCAAGGCTAAATTAGAACTTTATACATACAAGTATGATATAAAGTTTACATTTTCAACTGTCTTTACATGCCGATCTCTCTAGCTACAGCTTCAGCCAGGGCGCGCATTCTTCAACCAAGGCGTCAAACTGCTCATCCGACACACCCTCAGGGATGCCCTCGCCGATCAAAGAGAGGTTGAGCGAAGGGAAGAACAAACGGATCAAAGCCAAGACCCGACTATTGCAGCCGACCGCGGTCTCCTGCACCAACTGGGCGGCTCGGGTAGGACCGGCCCTGAGCAGTTGGACTAGCGTCAACGTTGCCGGGCCTGACTCGGCAGGCACCAACGAGTTGGCATTGAACTCGGCCGCTTGCCACAGCTCTAGCAGCTCAGTTCGAAGCCCTACAAAAAGGCATCTGCATAAGCATTCCGACTTGATCAAAACCACAGAAGACTTGCCAAAAGATACTCACCATGCATGGCCTGGTCGTGCTGATCCTTTAAGAGTAGATTGGCCTCCACCAGGTGTTGGGACTCAACCTTCAGGCGCAGGTTGGCCGCCTTGAGCGTCTGCACCTCCTCCTCAAGCTTCGCTTGGCCCCAGCTAGCTTGTCCACCTTCCCTTGGAGCATGTCCTCGTTCTTCTTCGCCTCTGCAAAGAAAGCATCATGAGTACAGGCTACTCGGGCAGAGACACATGCAAGCAAAGCACAAGAACATACCCTTTGACAAGACCTTCATGTCATTAATCAGCTCCCGTTGGTCTTCACGACGTCAGCGAGCTCCTTGTCCTTCTTCATAAGGAACTCCTTGGCGGAGTTCGCCTCAAGGACCCTCTCCCCCTACATCCGCGCCAAAGTCTGGCAGTCCTCCAAAGCCCACCGTTTGAAGTCGAGATCCTTCGCGGCACGGGCCGTGAAACCCTGCCAAACAAGACATCGGGCACATGGTCAGTCCATGCCCTTCAACGACAACAGGGTACCAGGAAGAACGACGCAATCCAAGACACCGGCTACATTTTGCAGCTTCCGGAGCTCACTTTCTTGGTCCGCGATGTCGAGCTCCAGTCGCTGCTCCAGAGTCAACTCTAGAGACTCCAGCCCGGCCCCGTGCCCGGCCGCGATCATCTCTACCCGAGGTGGCACGACAGTGCCAGCCCCGGCGTCCAGTTGTTCCCCAAGTAGCTGATCATCGTCATCCTCCAGTGGCGGCGGGCCGCCGGTCGGCTCCTCCACCCCCGCAGGGATCTCCGGATCCTTCTCCTCGACGTTGGCCTCGGGCACCTCGGCCTGCTGGTCGTCCACGGGGGAACTCGTCCCCAAGGTGATGCGCGGAGGACTGGGCGGACGCGGTTTCTCAAGCATGCTGGCCGGTATCAGCTCCGGCAGGACCGACGCAGCACCGGACCCCGACCTCATCTCCGTGGCGGTAGGTTGACTTAGCGGCGTCTTGCCATTAGCCCCCAGGTGTGGCAACACACCGGCACCGCCTCCTTGGCTCCTGAGCCTACAACAAATCCATCAGCAATCAGAACTCTACAAGTCCAAGTGTGATTTAAGGAACATCAAGGCGACTTACCCGCTCTTGCGCGGACGTTTAAATTCCACCCGCTTCAACAACAGTGGTGGCGTTTGGCTCGGCAGCAGAGTCGAGTCTGGCCACAGCTCTGGTTGGGCAAAGAGGCTCTCTTGGCGCCTCGCAATCTCCTAGGCAGGTTGCTCGAGATCAGGGCCTGTCAGATCCATCTTCTGCCTCGCTTGTCGGGGACGATAACTTCCTCTTCCTCCGCGCCTTGGCCTCGGCCCGCGTGGACTGCCCCAACTTCGGTGGTGGCTTGGGGTACGCCCCTTGTGCCACCATCTGGGACTGGGTAAGCTTACACACAGCTTGGCGCATTGGCCTCCCGAACCAGCAGCAGGCACCTTGGCCACCTAGCCTTCATCCGACTCCTCCAGGGGAGCCGGGATGAAGTCAGCAACCTCCACTCGGCCTGCCCCTCATCCACGACACGAGGAGCTTGGGCTGCCTCCTCCACCGACATAAGCTTCTCCAACCGGACATCACCCTCGGGCAGGGGAGCTGGCGGTAGTTCTTTATCGCTTGTTCCTGCAAGACAACCAAATAGTAACAGAACAGAAAATTATGACAAGAAGTAGACCAGTTGAGCAACTAGATACACAGCACACAAGCAACAGAGGTACTGACCGGTGGAGGGGGATTGTGCAAAGTGAAAGGCACAGGTGTGCCCTCGTTGAAGATCTCGCCCCGCATAAAGCCCTAGATCCTCTCCATCGTCTCAGGGATAGACACTATCTGGGTCTACTCCCGAGTCAGGTCCTTGCCGCCCGAGAACTCATACCCAGGGTGCACCCGATCCTTGATGGGCTGCGTCAGCCGTCGGACGAAGGAGATCATAATTGCCACTGCAGTCAACTTTATCTCCTTCACCTCAGCAATCAACTGAAGCAGTTCGTTGGCCTCTTGCAGTTCCTCGCCATCTGGAAGCGAGTCCCAGTTGTCCTTCTTCTCCGACCGGTGCCCAGTCCGAGTAGGCAACGCAGGGGGGTGGTTCGCGACATAAAACCACTCAGATCGCCACCTCTTGTTGGAGTCATTCATGTCCAAGACAAAATATTTCTTGGACATGCCGGGCCTCAAAGAGAACCCGGCCCCTCCGGTGATCCTGGCCGGACCCTTGCTGGCATCCTCTCCAACAGGCTTCATCTTGTATAGACACCGCCATAAACCAAAGTGCAGCGGAATCCCGAGAAACGCCTCACAAAGGTGGATAAAGACAGAAATTGACAAGATAGATATGGGATTCAGGTGAGTAAGTTCCACACCATAGAAATGAAGAAGACCTCGGAAGAAGTCCCCTGTGGGCAATCCGAATCCGCGCTCGAAGAAGGGTGTGAAGACGGCCATCTCGGTCTCCGAGCGTTCCCATGGCCGGGCGTCATCACTAGGGGGCGCCACAGACACACCTCCTGCGGCCCGAGTACGCCCCGCCGCACCATGTCCTGGAGCCTCTCCTCGGTCATGGAGGATTGACCCCAAGCCGATTCTTGGGGTGGCACTCTTCCAGGCACGGAGGTCAGCTCCACGACCTCGTCAGAAGACGCCACCGCCTTCCCCTTGGCGTCCGCCCCGGTGCCGACCGCCGACGCCGCAGTACCGCTGCCTCCGCCGGCGGTGGCATCACCCGTGACCTTGGATTGGCCCGCGGAAGACCCCACCACCTTCTCCACGCCAGCATCACCGCGGCCTATGGAGATGGCCGCGTCGGTTGTCCCTGTCGCCCGCAACACCTCCTCTCCCAACGCCGGTGCGCTCAGCGAGGCCTTCAGGTCTGCCATCTCCTCCAAACGCTCAAGCGTGTCACAGACGTGCAGTGGCAACGACGGCGCCTAAACTCCGGCGGCGGCGAGGGCACAGGGGAAGAATCGCACACATGGCGGCGCTAAGTGGTGGTGAAGGCGCGGGACGATTTTTGATTTGGAAATAACTGTGGTAAAACCGCCGGTGAACAGGTCCGATTTATCCCCTTTCCGCTGATCCGAATTACCCTAATGGCGTTGTAACTTATGGACGGAATCCGCGAAAGTCCCGTTAACTGCGGGACAACGGCTCTCCGCGCGCCATCGGCTCATTGCCTAAAGTACTCGGCCAGCCCCGACGCTCGGGGACTCGGTGCTTTGACTCTGGTCAACGGGTCTCCGGACTCGGCCAGCCTCGACGCTCGGGGACTCGGCGCTCTGACTCTGGTCAACGGGTCTCCACGATTCGGCCAGCCCTGACACTCGGGGACTCGGCGCTCTGACTCTGGTCAACGGGTCTTCGGACTCGGCCAGCCTTGATGCTCGGGGACTTGGCGCTTTGACACCCTCGGGGACTTGGCGCTTTGACTCCGGTCAACGGGTCTCCGCAACTCGGCCAGTCCCGACGCTCGAGGACTCGGTGCTCTGACTCCGGTCAACGGGTCTCCGTGACTCGGCCAGCCCCTATGCTCGGGGACTCGGCGCTTTGACTCCGATCAACGGGTCTCCGCGACTCGGCCAATCCCGATGCTCGGGGACTCGGCCCTTCGTCTATACTCAATGAGTCTCAGCGACTCGGCACCAAAAGCTTAATTGTGAACCTACGTTGCCACGTCGGTCCCCAGGTCAAGGAAAACAGAGAATCCATTAGCGACCAAGACATGAAGAAAGATTCATTAGGAAACTATACAGTTACAAGACGAGCCGATCATGGGCCAGTTACAAAGATCAAACACATCAACCGTCAAGATGACGGCTTGGGGCACCCACCGTTGCGCCTAGTGCTGCATACGCAGTAAGCTTGGTCCACATGAGCTCATCGCAAGCTCTCTTGTAGCACCATGGCAGCCGACGATGGGTGAACTCCACTTGAGGGTTGTCTACGAATGCCTCCGGGTATCCCTTGGCTCTACAAAGCATTTCACCCTACATGGCCCTTGGCTCAAAGCAATGCAGGGAGTCAACGGGGCAGCATTCAGACGCTAATCAACACCTCAAGGTCTTCGCAAGCACTCTTCTAGCACCAAGCTCTCAAGTCCCCATGAATCCTCCCCGGAGGATGAACCAAGTTACAAGTCCCCAACATATTCAAGCTTAGTGGTTGATATGCCTATCTTCTGATGAGCGCACTGCCTCGAGCCTTGGCGTGTATTTATAGTCCTGTGCTAGATGTTCACATGTGACCTCGGTCGCATTTTCAACGCGTGAGTTCTGGGCCATGCTGCAGCACCGCCCTTCGAGGTGCTCAGTCCGCCCTTATCATTTTCGGCTTCATCTGACCACAGGTACGCTCTGTACGTTCACGTGAATAATGTTCTTGTCATGACGTCTGCATACGTGTGGTGAGCTTATCCTTTGGGCGGCCTGACTGCCCCGAAGCATGGAGATTCTTCTCTTTTGACCATTGGCCCGATTATTCTAATCGACCTAATGCTCGGAGACTACTCAGGATGTGTCACTTTCTCCAAGTGGTGCAATCCCTTATGGTGTCTGACTCGGCCACCATTCGGCAGTACGCCACTCGGGGCTCCGCCCCCGGGTCTGTCCAAGGGTCATCCCCGATGGCCTGCGGTTTTCTTTTTTGAGCACCGCCCACCCTTGTGTCGGCCTGCCGACCAAGATGCTTCAGCCGACTACGGAGGCTTCGTTTCTTCATCGACAGTCTGCCACGTGCCTGCATGTTGCTCGGGGACTTGTGGGATATGGGTACCCCTGGGCCCACTACCGACCGGGTAGATAGTCGGCCTGGGCCCATGTCTGACAGTGATGTGGGCCGACCCCAGGCCGGCCCACGAGGATTCCCAGCTTGATGGACAAGGATCGAGAAGACTTAGCCCACAAGGCATGAGGCGAGGTACTCAAATCCCACCCGGGTATCACGGAGATTACGGTGCAACTGACTCAGATTGGTTTCCTAGCTGTAGCCAGATACGATTAGAGATAATTGACTTGTAAACCCTAGGCCGTCAGCCTATATAAGGCGGCCTAGGTCGACCCCTTCATTGATTCGATTCTCGGCCACCAGATCCTTCATTGTAACCAAGGACTCGTCATTGTTCTTCGGAACTTCGCCGCGCAGAGAAATACAACACCACCGAGCACAGGACGTAGGGTATTATACCTCCGGGTAGCCCGAACATGTATAATTCCTGTGTCCCTGTGTTACCTCGAGCTCCCTAGTCTCGCGATTTCCCTTTGCCTACAAATCTACCATCTGGGTACCCTCGGGTGGACTGCCGGACGATAAATCCGACAGTGCTCTTACAAGACCCACCAACAAATTTTGTGGAGAGACCACCGGTGTTTGTGGCCCCTAGCAGTTTTCTAAAGCTGTACCAAATGAAGACAGAGGAGATCACCAGCAAGTGGCCAAATGGAGGCCACTCGTGTCGTGGGGAGTCCCGTTGGCTACTACGGAGGTTACCCACCATGAATCTTTGCCGTAGTGACGGGGCATTTCCAAAGAAAGCACTGCAACGAGTGTCGGGGATAGGCCCTTAGGTATCACCAGAAGCCAAACTGGCCCAACCAGCAGGGACGGCCCAATCCAAGTACTACCAAAGATCAAGGTGGCCCCACCTGTCAGGGCAGCTCAACCCATGTCATTAGCATGCGGGACACGGTACAAGATGGCGTATCCCGCGTGAATGTCGACGAGCAGGTTAGGATCCAGCCAGATATTTTGGAAAGGATTTTTGTAGTTGTAATCGAATCAGTTCTTTAAAATGATAGGGTACGATCTCTAACTGACTTATTATCCAAGGCAGCCGAACTACATAAGATAGCCCGTAATGGAGGTACACCCTTGGGTATACCTACGACCCCGGTATGTGCAGTGGCCGACTTCTAGAAGGTCCGCCCTAACAAGACTCGTGTGAGAAACACAATGCAAGATGACGTGAGACTCTGGACGCGCAATTCTACTCGCATTCTAGCCGTATATCTCGTGATATGCTTGTAACCAACTCGGACTTGTTTCCTTGTATAGCATATTAGTTTCTATGGAGACCCTTCAAAACCTAGAAACACCCGGATACTCATACAATCCAATACAATTAACACCAGGACGTAGGGTCAGCTCAACGTCCCGAACATGTCTAATTCTTTGCGTCTTGTGTGACCATCATCCACTACTCCAGAAATTGATATTAGTGACACACGTAATTGTACTTTAGTGACGGACAACGCTCGTGTCACTAAATTTGCGTCAGTAATATGGGTCCATCACTAATTACAAATTAACGTCCGTCATTAATATGTGTCTAGTAGCGACGGAATGTTAAATTCGCGTCACTGTAGACACTTATCAGTGACACGCCTTTTGAAAAATGTGTCACTGAATAGAGAAAACTAGTGACACGTTATTCTACCCGTGTCACTAAAGTGACTAAAGTGAGTAGTGACGGGCTACTTAGAGTAACATGTCACTAAAGTGATAAAATAGTGACATGTTAATTATAGAAACGTGTCACTGAAGTGTGATAGTAGTGACACGTTAGTTATAGAGACGTGTCACAAATTTGAGATAAGGTGACACGTTAATTATAGAAACGTGTCACTGAAGTGTGATAGTAGCGACAAGTTAGTTATAGAGGCGTGTCACTAAACTGAGATAAATACTACAGATTCATAATGAAAACATGTCACCAATAAGGCCAGCAGTGACTTTTTTGAAATGTATAAAAATCACAGTAGAAACACCAATATACCAGCAAAATACACTAGCCATACAAATTATCTGGGTGACAGCAGTATACACCAAGTTCATAGCTAACAGTCATACACCAAGTTCATAATTAACAGTCATACACCAAGTTCATAGCTACTATACACCAAGTTCATAGCTAACAATAGCCACCAAGTTCATAGCTAACAAATAGCAGCCATATCGAGTTCAGAAAAGCTATTTAACAGCCATCACAGAACAAGTTCAGAAGAAATCTAGGTTGGAGCAGTGGAACTCTCCTTTCTTGTCGATGACTTGGGACACTAAGAAATTGGCGAACTCTTCTTGAATGCAACATAACGTGCTATCATCGAGTGGCTTGATGGGCACTTCGAAGTCCTGTGTATCAGCAAAAAAGAGAAGTGCCATTTAGTAGATAATAAACAACATTTATTAGCACAAGGAAAAACACCAGCAGTATATCATCATTCCAGAAATGAAACTATAGTAGTCCTGAATAGACAGAAACACAAACTGCTAATGTATTCTTGAATACATTGAAAGCCTAAAGCTGTTATCCTCATTCCAGAAATTGTGTTCATCCTAGCAAGTTTGTGAAGCTAAGGTCTGCAGAGAAGTAAATTGTACGTGCAGTACAGACAAGTGAAAAAAAAGCATGGGCAATACACAATGCTTAGTAGACCAGTACAACTGAAGTTAACTTCTAACTGGCCTCGTCTCCAAACTTCTGAAAACCCCTTAGGAACATAGCCACCCATCCTGAGAAATCAGTTCTATAGAAGTCTGTAACCACAACAAGCAATCCTGCAAATGTAGAGAACCATGTCAGATTTGGATAAACAACTAGTTCTGCTATTCTAGCTTCTTAAGATCCTTGAGGCCATAGTACCAATTGCACAAATTAGACTAATTTGCTTTTGTCAAAGCCAACATAAACAGTTTTGAAGATTCTGACTAAAGGACACATTCTAAAAGTTCAGATTCGAGACTGAAATTAAACACCCACAGAGCAAAATATTACATCTAATAGGCAGGTCTAATGATGTCAAAGTTACCATTCTAGGAAATTACACTACAACCATCAAATCAGTATGAGATATGCCTGGGTGTATTCCATCCTTTCTAAAACTCTCTGCATACAGACCACAGCAGCAAGCCAGCGATATAATGCCGACTTAAAATCCCAGCTACATCAGTTAAATAGAACTTTTCCAGAAAAAATAACAGGCACAGCAAGACTTTTTTTGCTGATCTCAATACTGAACACAGTGCATTGAGTCCCTCATCAGTAATGGTTTCAGCTTTTGCTTTATCTATCTTTTCCTTGCAGGAGAGTATTTTTTCCTGATACTCTGTTATGCAAACAGAACAAGGCATTAACAGAACAAGGCAAACAGAACAAGGTATTTTGTCTATCTTTTACACTGAAGTCTTACTTCTGTTTTTGTTAGATAGCACTCATTATAACAAACATGTGCGTCTATCATGAGCTTCCATAGAAGAAATATTTAGGTCTGTGTAATAATGAATGAAAAATATAGCTAGGAGATATTCACAAGGGCCTAGCAGGTTGTTCGGAAGGGAAACTCTACTAAATTCCAATAGATTGGTAGTAGAAAAATATCCGGTGAAAAAGAAATCCGTTTTTTTATGCTAGTCTCAACCTAAAATGCTCAAATTACTAGTGAAATCGGCAAAATTCCTCTAGAATCGTTCACACCAAGTCTCGCTAGAGCACACGCACATGTGAAACCACAGGAGAAACGCAGAGTGGCACCATACAGAACAAAATAATCCCCAGCAGGGGAAGAGAGAACCGGACCTCTCATCTCCAGCTCGAGGTTGTCGGAGTCGGATCGACAGGCGGCGAGCAGCATCCGCGCGCCGGCGACGGTCTGCGAGTTGACATCACTTGTTGATACGCCGGGTGTGGACGGGATCCGCCGTCGCCACGGGAGGTGGACCTGTCGCCGACGCCAGATGGGGAGGGGAGAGCCACCATCGGCGCTGGAATGGGAGGGATCGGAGCCACCGCTGGGTTAGGGGTCTCCCCACCGTCGGCGCTGGATCTGGAGGCTCGCCCGCCACTGGGTTACGGGCGCAAGGGGCGAGGGCAGTCTAGGGTTTCGGTGGGCGTTCATAAATGAGAGGGTGCGGCGCGGCCACGGGAACGTGGGCCGTGGCCATGGGCCGTGGGCTTCAAGCAGCAGGTCTGATGTGGAAGCCTGCTATACACTTTGCCGACTGATTGTTCGAGGAAATATTAGTATTTGCCGACTGATCCTCCAATGGCATATAAAAATTCTTTTACCCACGGACCAATAGTTGGAGAAAGTAGAATCGCCGACTGATGATTCGTTGTAACTCTTTACCCACTGACTGTTACTCGTGATTAGCTACTTTTACCAACTGATATCTGACGGTATTTTGGTGTTGTGGTGTAGTGTATAAGGATCGAAAAAATATAGCCGATCATATGGAAGCCATCGGGTTTGTAGTAAGGACGGAATAAAAATGTCAATGGACGGCATCTTCTTGGTCTGACTTGAATTATGCTCCTTCCGTGTGGCCTTTGTATATTTCTTCAAACCTTCAAATCTTTTATATTTTTCCCCTGGGTCGACGTCCTACATGCCCATAAGAATCATTATGGATCTGTGTTTGTTTCTTGATGAGTGTTTTGCGACAGAGTTTTGTGACACTCATTCTGCAATTCTACAGCGGTGGTTAAATTATAAGGAAAAGAAAAACCTGGTGACGATGAGGGGGTCTGCTACTCAGCCGTGATTATATGGTCTGCAAACGCAAGTTGCAGGCTTCAACCTTTCGAAGCGGAAATGTTCAAGACAATCCTGAATGCCTACCATGCTTATGGACCATGTTGCATACAAGGAAGCATATGCATGAATTGGACATTGCAACTGTGGTTTTTGTTTTCAGACACTACAACACATATGGCCTTCTGTGACGAACTTCTCGTGACAACAGAGCTATATGTCATTGATTTATTCTGTTTATGACGTTTTGTAGGAGCTGAAACAATTTAGTGACGAAAATGTTACATGCGTCACTAAGGCCGACTAAAATCGTCACAATTTATTCTTGTTCCATATTTGTGACGAAGTTAATGAGGATATTGGTTCGTCACGAGTTTTGCTCTATTCTTTAAGAAAAACCTTATATTGTCTTTGCTAGCATGCGTAGAAATTTAAATCTATATAATTTTTATGCAACATTTTGTATCTTATTAGAGCCTGTAAATATGAAAAATATTAGGACAAAACCTTTATGCAGCACGTGTGGAAATTATGGGTGTCATTATCGCCTTATCATTTCCAGCCTTCTATGGGGAAAAAAAAAACTTGGCTCTATTTCTTTTAAATAGCATACTCATGTTTTAATTTGAAAAAAATAGTTTCAGTTCTGAAAATTGTAAAAATAGTTTTATATATTTCTGAGCATATTTGTTTTTATTTCTTGTACACAGCCTTCTTTTAATTTGGAAAAAGTTTTAATTCCAAAAAAACAATGGCAGGCATTGTTGGAACCTGCATCTTAGAATTCTGAAGCATCTGCGTTACCACTACACAAGCAATCCATTCTTGGTGGCAATTTGCAATGGCGTTTTTTATATTAAATACTACGTCTTAATGTTTAGTGATTATGTACGTCCGATCTCATCCGACGGCTCACGGTGCGCTGGCAGGCCTAGCCCTAACCCCCTCGCCCCACCCCCGGCGCCTCCTCCCATCCCAGATCCGGCCACCATCCGCACCCTCTCACCCCAACCCCGCGCCTCCCTTCCTCCTGCGCCTCCTCCCTTCCAAGATCCGGCCACCATGTCCACTGCCTACCCATCCAAAGGAGAACCTTCGCTCCAGGATGCCTACGCCGCCGCCGCTGGCCAGCTTGAGAAGGCGGTGAAGTGGCTGGGCGCGGCGGCGGGGGAGGAGGAGGAGGAGGAAGGCGTGGGTGAGGAGGAGGAGCAGAAGGAGGTGGAGAGCCTGGTCGGCATCAACGACGTGCTCGAGTCCCTGTAGGTCTGTGGTTTAATCACTCTGTTCTTGCTTTGTTCTACGATAACTTGTGAATAATTTGGTTGGCCCTTGTTCGGATGTGATTCCATTTCAAACCTGGATTTAGTGGTAGGAGAATCACCTGACAATGAAAACATAAGAACCAATTGATCTATAGCAGTAGTGAATTGATCAAGTTTGATTTCTCTGGGGTGAACTGCTCCCCTCAATTTTCCATTAGTTTCAGTAGCAGCGGATTAATGCTTTTACATGAAATGTTCTGTAGCCTGCATTCTATTTCTGTGCATGTAGTAGCTATACTAGATCAATATCGTTTTATGCCTCTGCTCATGTACTACATTAGCTTTTTTGTAGGACCTCAGCTTGCAATTGTGAAGTTTCACTTTCATTCAACAGTGAACCATCTTTGCCCAGTTTACTTAGCTAATGCTTCGACTTGATTATTTGCTCATGTACTTTATATAGTTCAATTAATTAGCTTTACTTGTTCTATAGCTAGCTGTAGGGTGCATGAGGAAAGATCTGAGCATTAGCTCAGTTGTATTATCAGTAGAGTAATTAATTAATTAATCTTTGTGACAGGTTAAATTTGATTGGTAGTCCTAATGATTGATAAACCTTCCACTTGAGCAATTATATACCCCTTTCTCTTGACTACGCTTGATGACTTGATCTGTTTAGCAACTGGTATGTTGCCATATGTACCAAAGTAGATTTTCCTTGGTCTTTTTTTTTCCAGAAAGTGCTTATGCTGTTTTGTTTAACCAGGTTCCTTAAGTCTGGTGTTAACAAGGAAGTAGCAATGCAAAAGGCGAGCTCGGTTTAATGAGATTGTGTGGATTTATGGCTGATATGAAATTTCAGCATGCAGATGGCGTGCTATGCTGCAACTTTGTTTATATGGATGTTATCTCTATAGGCAATGAGATTAATCCGGCACCTGTAACGTTAACTTATGCAAACAATCATGTTATCTTTCGATATACCAATTGGATTGCCAATGTAACTAAGTTGCGGATCCACCATCCTCACTTGACATTTTAGTTACCTGCACTGACAGTTTAGTTGTACAATTTTGCACTCATTCTTATAAACTCTTGCAATCCCAAACAAGTACTGATCTTCTTATAAACTCCTGCACTCATTGTATAATTGTTAAATCAGTAGACAACTCTTTTTTCTGTATTAATCTGTTAGAATATGCTATATATAGTTATATACCGATGAGAGCACTTATATGAGCACTTCCTTATCGCCGATTAGTTACCACACATAACACTGATGCAGTAATTTTCCTGTTGTACATCACAAGACATTCTTTGTCATTTTCTGATCCTAGTGGTCTGAAGCTACCTATTCTTGCATCTGTTTGCATTTGGACGCATTGTTTTGTCCAGCTCCTGCATATCGAAATGGTAAGATACCACTAAGATAATTAGCAATGTTAGCTACTGCTTAGTTGCAAGGGTGATGACTAGCTTGTACAGTAAGATAATTAGCACTAATGTGAAATGCTGTGATGCCAATGAGTTTTAGGAAAAGGTTTGTAGACTGGCGGACTAGCTTGTACAGTAAGTTAAACAGCACTACTGTGAACTGCTATGATGTCAATGAGTTTTAGTACTGCTCTGAGTTGTTGAAGGTTTAAGCTGTTTAGTACTGCTGGATCAGTTGGTACTAACTTTCCTGAAAAATTACTGTAGTGTACTACTGTATTGTATTACCATTGTCCACAAAATTAGTTGGTTTTAATTTGCTAAAATTGGATGAATAAATAACCAGACCAGCTATATATTGTATTCCCTTATCCACTATTCCAAAGTTGAGTATCTCTGACCAAAACTCCTAGACTAGCTGAATTTCTAGAAATGGTTTATGCTTACTCGGTAACGATTCTTGGCTATTTCATCTGAGGTATTAATACTTTGCTAAGTGTAATAGCTCGAGTCAAAGTGGTATTAGCAAGACATGTAAGCTTTAGCTCACTTTAAATTTCCGTACTGCTTATCGTCATTGTAACGTATGATACTTGCTTTCTTGTTAGTCATGTAAATATTTGTTGATCGGTATGTTGTCACTACTACAAAAAAACATTTGTAAGAGCCAGGGGTTTTTATTTTAGGGGCGGACTTTGAGGCGACGCGCCCCTACAAATGCGCGCATGACACTGTAGCTAAGGGCCGCCCCTACAGAACGATTTACAGGGGCGGGTGATGCCATGAGCCGCCCCTGGAAACAACAAATTTTTGCAGGGGCGGGTGACGCCATGACCCGCCCCTGTAAATACCACTTTCTAGGGGCGGGCGATGGGATGGCCCGCCCCTGCAAATGCGTCCCTTTCCAGGGGCGGCCCATGCCATGACCCGCCCCTGGAAACTCATTATCAGGGGCGGCTGGCCCCATCAACCGCCCCTGTAAATAGCATTTCCAGGGTCGGGCAATGGCGTCGACCGCCCCTGTAAATGCTGTATATTCCAGAGACGGCCCATGCTATGACCCGCCCCTGAAACTGATTATCAGGGGCGACTCGCGCCATGAACCGCCCCTAGAAGTGTTGCACTGTACATAAAGCGAGAGGTCTTCTTCCACAACCCGACAGGTGGACTCCAAACCGGAAAAAGGAGAGGGAGGTGCTGCCCAAATTTCCCAAGACAAGTAGAGGACAAGAGGATGGTTTGTCCCCTCATTAGGAGGTGAGTTGATGCTTATCCTATGACTATTCTTAAGCTTATTGCATTGATTATATGGCTCAATTAGATCTCCATGGTAGTACCTCTAGCTAGATCTAAATCTCCATGTATGGTAGTACTTGGCCGATTGGACCCCAATTAAGCTCAACCTTTTGGATGGAACTAGGTTAGTGAAGTAGGGGAAGATGATTCTCCCCTTAATTTGCCTCGGATTTGACTTTTTAGGCTTATTCATGGATGGGGAAATTGCTAAAACCATGGAGGAGAGACAAGAAGATTTATCTTTTTTACAATAAGCGTGCATTTCTTTTCTTTTTGTTACATTTTCAACGTTAGCCTCATATAATGTCTTATATTTTTTGTTCATGGATATGTGTTATTTTTTCTTGACTTATTATTTTTTAATGGAATTTTTCAAGGTTACAAGATGGATCGGTCATGGATGTACAATATATCAAGGCATGGTGAATATTTTCGCCGAGAGCTTGACAAGTTTCTTAAAGTCGCAGAGAATCATGCAATGGACGAGAGGACCAAAGATATGCGTTGCCCCTGCCGAATGTGCCAAAACCATTGTGTTTTCAATGACTTGGTTACAATCCGATCACATGTGCTGGTTCATGGTTTCGTGAAGGAGTACACATTATGGACATACCATGGTGAGAAGAAGGA
>CM014274.1:62749966-62812796 GCA_004135705.1 Alloteropsis semialata
TGGAGATGTCCTTTCTTCGTGTACTGCTGGAACGAGAAGCTCAGATTGCCGTCCAAAGAAGATTGTCCTGAATGCAGCGTTCAGTATGAAGAATACAGGACTTTTAAGAGGAGTCGATAATCGGTTCATGAACGGATCGGCGTTAGGATTGATGATCATCATCAAGGAGATGAAGGCCGGGTTGATACTCATGGCCGTAAAAATAATGAAGGCCAGGATGATACTCGTGGCCCTGAAAAAATAGAAGAAAAGGCTCCAGTTCAGGAACGGGTTAGACAACCTCAAATGAAGCCTGGACAATGGTGCCCATCAGGGATTTCTAGGACCAAAAAGAGACGTGTTCAGCGGTTGCGCTACCATGAGCAGATTCAGGAGCAAGAATTAGCCAAAGAGAGGAAAATTTGGCGCGCTAAGATGGCCAATGACGATGAAGCAAGCGCATCGGCCCCGATAAACATGGTTTTAATGTTGCCTTATGATTTTGCTGCTCCTGATGAACAGGATGATGATGAGGCTAATTATGAATTAGAAGAAGCCGCTGCATGCTTGGTCCTTGATTCAGAAAAGGCGATCTTTGAGAAGCCAAATGCGAATGGCTATCGGCACCTGAAGCCTCTGTACATCAAGGGATATGTTGATGGAAAGCCGATGACCAAGATGCTGGTTGATGGAGGAGCTGCCGTCAATCTCATGCCCTACTCTACATTCCGCAAGCTGGGCAAGGGAATTGATGATCTGATTAAGACCAACATGACGCTCAAGGATTTCGGTGGCAACATTTCAGAGCCTTGGGGGGCAATTCATGTAGAATTGACCATCGGCAGCAAGACATTGCCGACAACTTTCTTTGTGATTGATGGACAGGGTTCCTACAGTATGCTTCTCGGGCGAGATTGGATTCATGCCAATTGCTGCATCCCATCCACGATGCACCAATGCTTGATTCAGTGGCAAGGCAACAATATAGAGATTGTCCCTGCTGATGATTCGGTTAGCATTGCAACAGCTGAGTCAACGATTTGAGAGTTTGAAGGGATTGAATGCCTGTCAGGGAAAACATGGGATGGTGACTTTCTCAAGGTGTCCGATCAAGGATTACAGCCGATCCAAGCAGTCGGCTCTGAGACTTTGTTTTAAATGGCCGATTGTATAGAAGATTTTGAAGACCGAAGTGAATTCGGTAAATTAGGGTTCAGATTTACGTCGGCTAATGAATTAGAAGAAATACTACCATAGCATTTGAGTAAATTCATAAAAGCCGATGCTGCGCGTCAGGCTTGGAAGCCGATGGAAAATCGTCTCAAGAACAAAAATGAAAGCCGATGCGATATGCATCGCCTTAAGGGCTATATACAACAAAAGAAAAGTATATTATATCATCAAGCCGCTTGATGGCGGAGCAGGTTACTAATGTATCAAACCGCTTGATAAACGGGACAAACAAGTTTCAATGTTCAAGGCTGCAGATAGCTAACTATCAAGTCAAGGGCAGTTTGACAGATCTTATTGACATCGACGATGATCTTGGCGTCAGCTTCAGCATTCCCTTCTACAGGCTTGATCAATTTATGGATCACTTTGGCAGCCTTGATATGAGTCTTGTAGTCTTCTTCAGCCTTCGCCTTCAGAGTTGGGAGGTCATCAAGTTCTTTTGCTTTGGCCTGGATGCTTGATCGGACTTGGATGAGTTCCTGCTCCAGTTGTTGTTCTCTGGCTCGTAGATTCTCAAGCACTGATTGAATGGAGGCAGGACGCGCCGATAATTCTTCAATCAGTTTTGTTGATTCTTCAGCTTGGGCGCGTTTTTCATCTTTAGCTTTGATCAGAAACTGCTGGGAGGTCCGATTCGCGATCCGGCGGTTGGCTTGTATAACTGTGAAGGAATGACCTTCTATATAGGCCGCTGGTATCAATGCCTCCTCCAAGTCCGATGGAAGCTGACCTCGCAGAGTCTTGACGATCTGACGAATCGGCTCTGCATCCTTGACGAGATCGACAATATTTTGGTGAAGGAGTGCAGATATGTCGAGTAGCTTCGCCTTCACCTCATCGGACAGTAAGCCTTGCCCAGAACTGATTTCCTCCTCTTCAGTTTGCAGCCGATCAAAATTGACTGATATGGTCTGACATGGTTGAGGAGTGTCTTGAGCCTGCGAGTGAGAAAATGATCAGATACAATATCAAAAGAAGCCGATATGATCATGTCAGGCTGGAATGCTTACTTGTTTCCAGGCCAATTTCTGTTCTGGTCCGATTGAGGGGTTGATATTGCCGCCCTGAATGTTTACTTGAGCAATCTCAAGATCCGTCAAGACATTCTGAATGATTTGCTAGAAAAGAAAGAATAAAAATGAGTTGGCTATCAATTATTGAAGAAATCGGTCAATGGTTACCGTTGCTTCTGTAGAATCAGGTGATCGGACCTGTGGAGGAGTTACTGGTTGATCTTCTTGAAGGCCCTGACCTATTTGTGTTTGTTCTGCTTGAAGTGGCGGGCTTGGTTGACGAGGCGACCCAGTTATAGTCCTCTCAGATGAAGACGAATGACCCGAGTGTTCTTGGACTGGGCTCGATTGCATCTGAATGGGGCTTGATGATTTTTGTGGGTCCAATTCTGGGGCTTCGTCGGCCAATAAGTTTGGAGACTTGGTCGGACTGGGCTGAGTTGCAGATGACTGTCCGATGGTCTGATTTTGCAAGAAAATTAGTTTCGATGAAGAGAGTAATTGAATTTGATAAATTTTTAAAAGCTTACCAGAGTGGTCTTCGGGTGCTTGACAGTTTTGGAGGACGTCGGCTTCTTCCTTTTCCTACTGTCACTGAGAACCGACAGGTGGTTGCCAATAGTTGGGGAATCACAGCCGATCCACGGATCTGGCGAGACGTTGCTGTAGACGACTTGCTTCTCAGATTGAGTCACCGTCGGAGGAGAGCGATCAACGTCCTCACAAAGGGGAAGAAATTTAACCAATTGAAATGATATAAAGAAAAGGGACAAGTTCGCAGATGTTACCTCTGGTCTACCCTTAAAAGTAGGGTGCAGCTTCCGGACATAAGTCTTGCAGGCAATGCAGAATAGATGCTGGCGCCATTCGGCCCACCACGTGTTGAAGGTCCGATGAGCTATGAGGCCGATTGCCCAGGTGTCAAGATTGGTTTGATCAAGGGGAGGCTCGAGCTCCAAGAGGCGATCCCATTCTACGCCAGTATCAACTTTTCCCCTTGGGTAGACTCGATCGGTCAAAACTAGATGGGGCGAAAGCTGTCCAATACCAAACTGACGGGCGACCAGATTTGGATGGTAGTACTCATAAGTTGATTGTCCTGGCTTGCTCAGACTGAGGCCGATTGGGAGGAATTGAGCGTTGATACAAGTCCGGAAGATGGCAAGGGCTTCTGTATCTTTCTCAACAATTATGCCGAATTTGAATTTGTAGGGCAATTCATATTCGTCAGCATTGTCGTACAAGAACCAGAGCATCTTGTCATCAGTAATACCTCTATAAAGAAGTGCAAAGTACTTGGACGATTCCTTAGCCGATAATTTCTCAGCGGGAAAACCCATGGCAGCTTCACCAAGCGAAGTACATCGGCGCCAGGTGATCTCTTCCGATTCAGGCCTGTTCTCTGGAAATTTGTGCTTCCGGATATTTACTTTAAGGGCCTTGCTCAGATGTAGCATCAACCACATCTGGATAAACCACCATGGCCCGCCGAGGTTGGTGATAGGTGATCCGGTTCTCAGGCGCTTGGCAACTTGATGAAGCAGATTGTATACTGCTCCCAGGAGATACTGGCCGAGGTTGATGACGTGGTCACTTGCCAGCGACTCGGCCAAGTGTTGAAAGTTGGCCGTCGGACCAAGAGTGGTGCCGCAGAAGAAGAATCTGTCCAACCACATGTTCAGAAAGGCCGCATGCTCGCGGTCAGTCACGGGTCCGGTCCGATGATTGTTCTCCATATATCCTTTCCAACCACCAGAGTTTTTTGTCTTGAAATGGTGGGTGAGTTTGATATTGAGCCTGAGAGGGCGTTTGTTGCTGGTGACGTTGAGGCCAAGGAGCATGACCACGTCGAGCAGTGTTGGGGTCATCGGACCATGACCGAAGAGGAAGGCGTTCATTGCATCGGACCAGAAATGTGATGCGGCGATCAGGAGGTTTTCGTTCTTGGCGATAGGTCCGATGCTGAGGCCGATGCACTGGGCGATGTCTGATCTGTCCCAGATTGCAGACTTAGAGGCCGATACTCTCAGATACCAGTCTTTCCATCCAGGGAGAATTGTCGGCCAAGAGCGGAATGCATTCTTCCAATCTTCGACGTCGAATCCAGAAGTCTTGAACGGAATGCGCAGGGTTTCCAGATTGATAAACTCGGTGGGGTCCGGATCTTCCATTGGACCAAGAAAATAAGCCCCTTGGACATCGCCTACAGGGATTAGGGTTTGGGCACGAATGGCCTAGAAGAAAAAATGCTAAATAAGAACAAGTTTGAAAAGCCGAATCTCAAAATACGAAAATGAGTTCGGATTCGGTAAAATACCTCCGGGATTGGATGGCGTGCCTCTCCTGCTGATGATCCTGCGGGCGCTGAGGAAGAGCCTGAGGCGAAGAGGGTCGATGAAGAGGAGGTTGAGGAGCTCGCTGCTGCCGCCATTGTTGAGGTCGTGGCCGCCGCCATTGTCGAGGTCATGGCTGCTGCCATAGTGGAAAGCGCTACCGCTGATGAACTTGCTGGAGCCGATGCTGAGAGAGAAGCGGATGCGGAAGATTGGAGGACACCCATGGAGGATGATTCAGCCATTTGAGCAGATTTTGATTTGGGCTTGAGTAGATGCGAATGGTCGCTCGGAAGAGAGGAGGAAGAAGATGAGCAGTGCGGATTCTTGGCGAGGAAGGAGGAGTGAACAGCGTGGCCGCCGGTGAGAGTTTTTTATAAGAGAAAACGGCCGTGGCCCGAAAATCGAGGAGCCGCACAGTACAAGGATGGGAAGTCTCGGCACGAAAATCGGTGAAGGAGTTATGATGACAGATACGAATTTTGGAATAAAACATTTTATCCCAAAATTGGGGGGCATGTGTTGACACCAGATTTTCGCACCGGATATGCTGAGTCAGATGGTGACGTGGTAAGGCTGATACTGTGCAGTGGACCCGTTGAATGGTCAAACAGATGATGCCAGAGAAGAAAGCCGATGCAAGAAAGGAGGTCCGATAAACAGGGGAGTCCGATCTAATGACGAATGAAGAAAGGCGCATTGGCTAAGAAGGAAGCGTAACATGAGTAGGGACTATTTCCTTTTTAGAAGGCGTATTGAGAGTCCCATTTTATATTAGATTTAGTTTACTTTATCTGCAAGCTAGTCAAGTCCGATCAGGACTCATCATGACCAGGGTATAAATATAAACCCTCGTCCATTGTAAAGAATTATTCTCACAATCAATACAACCCGGCTTCACGCCAAAACCTTAGGAGTAGGAGTAGATACCGATGAACTCATTGGTGGACGGGCTGCATCAGTTCCTAATCTTCGGCTTACCAGTAAGATTGTCAACTTATCGAACTAGTTTAAGCTTTGAATTGAGGCGCATCGCCCTTTCTCGTTTATACTGTTCAACCGATTTATCTTTGAATTATCAAGATTGGTCTAGATTCCCTGCGTCGGAGCTAGATCTCTATTGATTATTCAGTAGTTAATCGTTTACCGAGTTGTTCTTCGAGTTTCGGGCTTGATCTAGATTCCCTGCGTCGGAGCTAGATTTATCTTGTTATTAGAAGGCAGCTTATGCGGTTGCTTGGAGTTGCTAGATTGATTTAGATCTGCGCCATGTGAATTAATCTGATTCTTCAACAGCTATGAGCATTGGTTTAGTCCGATTTGAGCAATACTTATCTTACAATATCGTTCTAGGTCCGATTCATCATCATTGTTTTATCTGGTTGTTCTTTGATTGTTGTGCTTGATTTAGATTCCCTGCGTCGGAGCTAGGTTTTCACAATATATCAAAGATTGATCTTTAATCGTCAAGGTTGATTTAGATTCCCTGCGTCGGAGCTAGATTCCTCTTGATTATTCAAAGACAGCTTTGAATATCGGAACGATCTTGTTACTGTTTTATTGTTTATTTGCTTAATCTGATTAATTACCTGTGCGAGCATCTTGTTTAGTTGTTGGGTTGATGAGTCGAGTTTGATTGTTTAGTTATCTGGTCCGATCATAGCTATTGTATGTGCGCTGCATCCATCTGTGAAACCGTGTCGAAACAGTCTTGGTCCGATCGGATAGCTAGGTGGTCCGATAAGATGAATCAAACCGATAACTAGGCAAGGTGGACAATGTATCGGCTGACACTTTGATTATTTAATATCTTGATCAAAGGTATAGCTGATCCATTATTTATATATCGGCCATGTTTTATGCTTTATTTTATTATTTAAAGGCTGATCTGTTACATTAATCAAGGTCCGATCCTGATTGATCTGATTCTGAGGTCCGATTCGATGTCTGATTGAGGTCCGATTATATTGGTCCGATTGAGGCCGTCTATGAAGTCCGATTTTTAGGTCCGATTGGCATCGGCCGATACAAGTCTGATTGGGTCTTGGCTAAAGTCCAACGCGCATTTGCCGTCTGGAATAGAGCCGGCACAATCAAAGAGTAATTTAACTGTTTTATTCCCTTGTCAATTTCAGGTCAAATTGACTGGCACGCCGCGAATCTGGACAAAGTGCAGGACCAGCACCGGAGTGAAGTAGATCTCCCTGGCCTTGTTGTGTTGCTCGCTGAGGATACGACTGCAGATTTTCCGCGACAACAGGAAGAAAGCGGATGAAGAATGGCGAGTGTTCTGTAGATGCGAACAAGGATGACGAAGGCCCAAATGGAGTCCAAGCGGCCGCGCTTGGGGGCTTTATGGTTCTGCGAGGGAGCACGAACCCCGAGAAACCTGCTCTCGAGCCGCGCAATCCGCAGTGACTGTTGGGTCAAAAAGATTCTTTCCTTTTTCTACGGCACGCGTTGTTTCAAGGAATGCGCAGGTTAAATTCAATGCATTTAGGATTGTTGGCTTACAAGGGAAGCTATTAGTTTTAAATGACCAAACGCTTGGTGTGAAACGAGGAAATGCCCCGATCACATCTGATCCGGGTCAAACTTCCCGAACACGCTAAAAACTTGTTAGTCTGATCGGAAGAAACTTTTGTTCGGGGATTTTGTTTCTGAACAGTCAGTTTCATGAACAGATTGATACAAACAATGTTCCGAACACAGGGAAAAAGGGACTTTTGTTACATCCATCAAGTGAAATTTCTT
Organism: Alloteropsis semialata; assembly: GCA_004135705.1. Lineage (NCBI taxonomy): Eukaryota > Viridiplantae > Streptophyta > Magnoliopsida > Poales > Poaceae > Alloteropsis > Alloteropsis semialata. The sequence goes on from CM014274.1 coordinate 62,757,279, forward strand.
CATTAATCCAAAAGGAGTACATTTCACGAGGGATCGATAACTACCCTGCAACTAAAAATTCAAAACAAAGATCCTCGCTTGACTAATGTCGTCCGAGGATCAGGACGGTGGAGCGCCAGGCGGTGGATCATCATCTACCGCGTTCTCTTCTTCAGAGTCGCTGACGAGATCCACGAGCGCTCCGTCTCCAGGGATCCCGATCAGGTCGCGGTTCAGGGAGACGAAAAGGCGCCGGGCGAATTCCTCGTCGCCGCTGGTGTCCACCGGAGCAGAAGACGAAGATGCGCCTGCGTGTGCCGCCTCTGGCTTCAGCCGGGTTCCACTCCCTCTTTGTTCTGGCTCGTCGTCGGAGCAGAGGGAGATGGGAGATGCCGGGGCTGGAGAGGAAGACGCAGGGCGTTTCCCGGCGGCAATGCTTGACGGAGCAGCCTCGGGAGTCGGAGACGCCATTACCGGAGCCTCCTCTGGTGGCTCGACCTCGACTCCTTCATCCCCGTACCAGGGGAGGGCCAGGAGCGGAGCCTGAGGAGGAGCAGAGGGAGGTGTCGTCACCGGCGGGTCCTCCGGCTTGTCAGGCGGCTGTTCGCCGGAGCTGCGGGGAGAGTCTCTGAAAAGGAGGCGAGGGAGCTTGAACTTGCAGCTGAGTTTTTTCTTTCCCATGGTGAGGGGAGGAAGAAGGCTTAGAAAGGAAGGTTCAAGTACAAATTGACCAGGAGATCTGATACTTAAAGACCCAGGGAGCGACGCTTCGCACAGGAATCGAGGAGCCGGAGCAGAGCCGTGAATGACGCGTGCGCTGCTAAAGTTTCGGGAGATGTGCGGAGTGGGTTTTAAATGCACTGGGCAGCCATTACATCAATCCTGGGGCGTTTCAGTTTCCACGATGGAACAGTTTTTATTTACTATTATTATGGCTGATATTTTTCTCTGACCTTATCATTCAGATGCAGGTTTCAATATTCAAGAGTTCGGGATCTTTTCTGGCTCTCATGCACAAGTGATTGACGAGGTATTAACATATCCAGAAATCACCCGAAGAGCAAAAAGACCCGAAGGCTATTGAACAATCAACCTTTTCTGAACAAGATAAGCTCGGGGGCTACTGTTGAGGCCATAATACCAGGGTGCCCGATCACGTGGACTACCGACTCCGAACGATCAAGACTCCGAACAAGACACGATGGCCGGATCGCAGGAGGAAAAGCCCGAAGATAGCTAGAGTCCTATTAGGTTTAGGTCTGTTTTGTCTTGTAAGGCACGTCTCCCTGGATATAAATAGCGGGGGTCTTGTACGTAGAGGGTATCCCAGAATCTAGCCAACCCACCCGAGAGTACTTGTTACGCATTGTAATCTGTACTCGACGAACTAATACAAGCAGCAACTGGACGTAGGGTTATTACTCGATCTCGAGGGCCCGAACCAGTATAAAAATCCCGTGTCTCTCTGTTCATCACCGTGATTAATCTTCGCACGAAGCAGGGTGCTTGCCGGACAAATATCTGCCGAGTACAACCTCGACAGGTCCATTGAACTTGGCGAGCACACCATCAACTTCGAGCCGCGGGAGGCCATCAAATCCCAGATACTGGCCGACTTCATGGCCGAGTGGACAGAGATCCAGACGCCGACCCCTGCGAAACGGCCAGAGCACTGGAAGATATACTTCGATGGCGCCCTCAACCTTGAGGGAGCCGGCGTTGGAGTGCTGTTCATCTCCCCGGAGGGGCAGCACCTGAAATACGTTCTTCAGATACATTACTAGGCCACCAACAACGGGGCGAGTACGAAGCCCTCATCCACGGTCTCCGGATCGCGGTTTCACTCGGCATCAAGCAGTTGATGTGCTATGGTGACTCCAAGCTAATTGTTGAACAAGTCTACAAGAATTGGGACACGAGCAAAGAAACCATGAGCGCATACTGCACTGAGGTACGCAAACTCGAGGCTCACTTCTATGGACTCGAGTTCCACCATGTCCTCCGAGAAGATAACGTCGCCGCCGACGTCCTATCCGAGTTAGGCTCCACCAGAGCCCAGGTGCCAGTCGGCATCTTCGTCAAAGACCTGTGCACCCCGTCCATCAAGATACTTGATGGACGACAGCCTAGTGCCCGACTTGGAGTCGCCCCCGGGTGGCCCGCCAACCAACGAAGTTCTCGTGGTGGAAGCAGACTGGCGCGCCCCCTTCATCGCTTTCCTTATAGAGAACTGGTCACCGGGTATGAAGGAGGAAACTGAGAAGCTGACTCGGTGTGCGACAAATTACGTCGTCATCGGCGACGCCCTGTACAGAAAGGCCGCCTCCACAGGCATACTCATGAAGTGTTTCCTTCGTGACGAAGGCATCAGCCTCTTGCAAGACATCCACTCGGGTACTTGCGGCAGCCATGCCGCTGCAGGGACCCTAGTCGGCAAAGCTTACAGGACAGGGTTCTACTAGCCAACAGCCTTGTCCGATGCAAAGGAGTTGGTGCGCTGCTGCACCAGCTGCCAGTTCTTCCAAAAGCAAAAGCACTTGCCGGCCCAGGTGCTACGAACCATTCCCCTATCTTGGCCATTTGCCATATGGGGATTCGACAACGTTGGGCCCTTCAAGACCACTCCGGGCAGATTCAAGCACCTCTTGGTGGCAGTCGACAAGTTCACCAAGTGGATCGAGTACAAGGTTGTCGCCGACACCAAGTCGGCTACAGCTGCCAAGTTCATCGCAGAACTCACCCACCGGTTCGGTGTCCCAAACCGCATTGTCACGGACTTGGGGTCCGAGTTCACAGGCCACAAATTCTGGGACTTCTGCCAGGACAACAGCATCGATGTTTACTACTCCTTCACGGCACACCCCAGGTGCAATGGCCAAGTTGAACGAGCTAATGGCATGGTCCAGGACTCGCTCAAGAAAGCCATGTACGATGGACTCAACAAGCACGCCGGCGGTGGGCCAAAGAAGTACCCCATGTCATATGGGGCCTATGGACACAGAAGAGCAGAGCAACGAGATACACTCCTTTCTTCTTGGTATACGGCTCCGAAGCCGTCCTTTCAGCCGACGTCACTCATGGCGCTCCGCGCATCCAACATTACCAGGAAGGTGAAGCAGAAATCGGCCGCCAGGTCGACATTGACTGCTTAGAAGAGCACCGACTGGCCACTTTAGTCTGGCATGCTAGGCACGAGCAGCAAGTACGGCGATACCACAACAAGAACGTCCGGGAACATTCCCTCTTCATCGGCGACCTGGCCCTGCGCCGGGTGATGTCCACCAAGGATAAACACAAGCTCTCAGCCCCCTGGGAGGGCCCTTTTATCGTCAAGGAAGTCATCTCGCCAGGAACATACAGCCTCCAGTGGGCTAATGGCGACCCGTCTCGAACGTGTGGAATATCGAGCACCTCGTCAAATTCTATCCGTAGAAAAACACAAAAGCTATGTATCCCTCATCTCATATCAATAAAAGTATTTTTGCCTCATGGCTTGCTGTTGTCTCCTCACCCGACATCCATGCTGATGCTCGGGGAGTGGGCCCGACCCAGACAGCGTTTTATCCATTACGATAATGGGGGAGTACCCGCTTACTCCGACCTCCGAGTCCTTGCCCAACCCCATGTTCCCCCCGCCGACAACTAAGCTAACCTGGCTGGTCCGAGTCCCCAACTGTGAAACCCTGAGCTCCATGCTCAACCTGCGTGCCCCCTACACCTAAGCGTCCCCGATGAGCAGTGTAGCAGGGTAAGCCGTCCTCTCCGTGAGCAGTGGTCAGCGGGTCAAAAAGGGTGCTTAAACGGCACAAGGCAGTGGCCAGTCGGGCGACGCAAAGTCCTAGTCGGCAGGGAAAAGGGTCCAACAAAACACCAATGCACATCCACGCTTCAATTCAACTCAGAATTTTATACATATACGTACACTATAGAGTTTACATCCACAATTATTTTACAGGCCCAGCTCTCTTGCTACAGCTTCTACCAAAGGGGTACACTCATCCACCAGCTCGTCGAATTGGTCGTTGGTGACACCTTCCGAAAGGCCATCGGCGATTGGAGCAAGTTCCTGCGTCGGAAAGTGTATCCGAAGCAGCGCCAGTATCCGGCTCCCGAAGCCGATTGCAGTTTCCTGCATCAACTGGACGGCGCGGTTAGGACCAGGCCTGAGCCGCTACACCAACGACAACGTTGCCGGGCCTGACTCGGCAGGCACCAGCGAGTTGGCGTTGAACTCGGCCGCCTGCTTCAGCTCCATCAACTCGGTTCGGAGCCCTGCAAAGGCACCCACATAAGCACTCCGACCTGTTCTAGCTGCAGAAGACTCGTCAGGGGATACTCACCATGCATGGCCTGGTCATGTGAATCCTTCAAGGCCTGATTGGCCTCCGCCAGGTGCTCGGACTCGGCCGCCAGGTGAAGATTGGCTGCTTTGAGCACTCGCACCTCCTCCTCAAGCTTCTGCTTGGCCCCGGCCAGCTCGTCCTCCTTCTTCTTCGCTTCTACAATAGAAGACTTATGGGCACAGATGGCTCAACTAAAGCAATATTCCAGAGAAGAACAAGAACTCACCCCCGGCCATGACCTTCATGTCATTCATGAGGTCCTCGTTGGTCTTCACCAGGTCGGCAAGCTCCCTGTCCTTCCTCATCAGGAACGCCTCGGTGGCCTCAGCCTCACGGACTCTCTCCGTGTGAATCTGAGTCAGGGTTCTGTGATCCTCCAGGGCCTGCCACCTGAAGTCAAGATCCCTCGCAGCTCGGGCCATGAAACCCTGCCAAGTAAAATATTGGGCACATGGTCAGCCCATACCCCACAACGTCATCAAGGTGCCAGAATAGACATACCTAGACAACGCGATCCAAAACGCCGGCTACATTCCGCAGCTTCCAGAACTCGCTCTCTTGGTCGGTGATGTCAAGCTCCATCCGCTGCTCCATAGTCAGTTCTGGCGCCTGCGGCCCGCCCCCATGCTCGGCTGCGATCGCCTCCACCAGGGAAGGCGCGTGCACACCAGCATCAGCGTTCAGATCCTCCCCAAGGAGCCGGTCATCGTCATCTTCAAGTGGAGTAGGGCTCCTAGCCGGCTCCTCCACCCCTGTGTAGGGTGCTCTGGGGCCTTTTCCCCGGCGTCGGCCCTAGGCACCTCCGCCTGCTGATCCGCCACGGAGGGGCTTGCCTCCAAGGTGAGGCGTGGCGGACTCGGCCGGCGCGGCTGCTCCAGTGTGCTAGCCGGCACCTGCTTTGGCAGGACCAGCGCTGAACCAGAGCCCGACCCCGTCTCCGTGGCGGCAGGTCGACTCGGCGGCACCTTGCCACCCGCGCCCGAGTGCGGCAAGGCGCCGGCATCACCCTGGCTCCCGAGCTTGCATTCAGCACATCAACAACCCGAATTCTATATCAACGGAATCATCAGGGACACCAAGGCGACTTACCCGCTCTTGTGCGGACAATTGAACTGCACCCGCTGCAGCAACTGCGGAGGCGTTTGGCTTGGCAGTAGGGTTGAGTCCAGCCGCAGCTCCAACTGGGCGAAGATACTCCCCTCGCAACCCGTAGTCTCCTGCGTAGGCTGCTCGGCCTCACGCCCTGAGGGAGACCCATCAGCGCCACCTCCTGCATCACTCGCCGCCTTTCTTTTCCTCCGTGCCTCGGCCTCGGCCCGCGTGGATTGCCCCCAGCTTCGGAGGCGGCTTAGGGGACCCTCCTCGAGCTGCCCTTTGGGACTCGGTTACCTTGCGTACGGCTTGGCGCGATGGCCTTCCCAATCCACCAGTCAGCACCTGGGTCACTGGGTTGTCCTCCAACTCCTCCTGGGGAGCCGCGATGAAGTCGGCCACCTCCCACTCGGCCTGTCCCCGTCCACGACATGAGGAGCCCGGGACGCCTCCTCCACCATCATCAGCTTCTCCAGGCGTACATCGCCCTCGGGCAGGGGAGCCGAGCTGAAGTACTTCGTCGCTCGCTCCTGCGAGGCAAACACACAGTAACAGTACAGTCAAATATGTCAGTCACTTAATAGTTCAGCGATCAGAGACACAACATGCAAGGAAAATGGAGAACTAACCGGTGGAGGAGTTCAGCGATCAGAGACACAACATGCAAGGAAAATGGAGAACTAACCGGTGGAGGAGGATTATGCAAAGAAAAGGGCATCGGCGTGCCTTCATTGAAGATCTTGCCCTGCATGAACCCTGAGATCCTTTCCATGGTCTCAGAGATAGATACTGTCCGGGCCTGCTCCCGGGTCGGGTTATTGCCACCTGAGAATTCAAACCCAGGATGCACCCGGTCCTTGATCGGCTGCGTCAATCGCCGGATGAAGGAGATCATCACTTGCCACGGCGGTCAGCTTCCGCTTCTTCACCTCGGCGATCAACTCGAGCAACTCCTCTGCCTCCTCCAGGTCCTGGCCCTCTGGCTGCGTATCCCAAGAGTCCTTCTTCTCTGGCTGGTGCCCAGTCCGAGTAGGCAGAGCAGGGGGTGGTTCGCGACATAAAACCATTCCTACCGCCAGTTCTTATTAGAATCATTCATGTCCAAGACGAAATATCTCTTGGACATGCCGACCCTCAACGAGAACCCGGCTCCTCCAGTAATCCGAGCTGGGCCTCTACTGGAACCTTCCCCAATCGGCTTCATCCGATACAGGCGGCGCCAAAGGCCAAAATGTGGCGGAATTCCAAGAAACGCCTCGCAGAGGTGGATGAAAACAGAGATGGACAAGATGGAGGTGGGTTCAAATGACTCATCTCCACACCGTAGAAATGCAGTAGAACGCGAAAGAAATCTCCTGTGGGCAGCCCGAACCCACGCTCGAAGAAAGGCGCGAAGATGGCCATCTCGGTCTCCGAGCGCTCCCATGGCCGCGCGTCATCCCCAGCGGGCCACCATTGCAGCACCTCTTGCGGCCCGAGCACACCCCGGCGCACCATATCCTGGAGCTTCTCCTCGGTCACGGACGATTGACCCCAAGCCGGTTCTTGGGGCGGCACTCCTCCAGGTACGGAGGTCAGCTCCGGGATCTCTTCAGATGAGGCCACGGCCTTCCCCTTGGCGTCCGCCCCGGCGGCGGTTGATGGCGCGTCAGTATCGCCGCCCTTGCTAGCGGCGGCACCAACCGCGGCCCCAGATTGGCCCGCGGAGGATGCCACCCCCTTCCCCGTGTCAACATCGCCGCGGCCCATGGAAATGCCCGCGCCCGCCATCCTCGTCGGCGGCGGCACCTCCTCCCCCAATACCGGCATCGCCATCGTCTCCCTCGAGTCCGCCATCTCCGCCGGGGTGCTCAGGCACGATGCAGACGCGTAGCGGCAACGGCGGCGCTCGAATTCCAGCGGCGGCGAGTGGGCAGTGGGTGAATCGCTCTTGCGGCGGCGCTCAGTGGTGGTGAAGGCGCGGAATGTTTCTCGATTTGGAAATTGACTGTGGTAAAACCGCCGGGGAATAGATCTGATTTATCCCCTTCCGCCGATCCGAATTACCCTAACGACGCCGTAACTTACGGATAGAATCCGCGGAAGTTCCGTTAACTGCGGGACAACGGCTCTCCGCCCGCCAACGGCTCTTTGCCCAAAGTACTTGGCCAGCCCCGACCCTCAGGGACTCGGCGCTTTGACTCCGGTCAACGGGTCTCCGGACTCGGCCAGCCCCGACCCTCGGGGACTCGGTGCTCTGACTCCGGTCAATGGGTCTCCACGACTCGGCCAGCCTCGTAGGCTCGGGGACTCGGCGCTTTGACTCCGGTCAACGGGTCTCCGGACTCAGCCAGCCCCGACGCTCGGGGACTCGGCGCTCTAACTATGGCCACCAAGTCCCTGTGACTTGGCACCAAAAGCTTGTTTGCAAATCTACAATGCTTCTGTCGACCTCCGGGTCAGAGGGAACATAGAAATCGCATGTGCAGCCAAGAAACGAAGAAGGGATCATCAGAAAAACTATACAATTACATGCAAAGCCGGTCATAGGCCGGTCACAAGGATCAAACACATCAACCGTTAAGGTGACGGCTTGGGGCACTCGTCCCTGCGCCTAGTGCTGCATCCGTAGCAAGCTTGGTCCACATGAGCTCCTCGCAAGCTCTCTTGTAGCACCATGGCAACGGCCATGGGTGAACCCTACTTGAAGGATGAGAGCGAATGCCCCCGGGTATCCCTTGGCTCTACAAAGCATTTCACCCCATATGGCCCTTGTCACACGGCAATGCAGGGAGTCAATGGGACAGCATCAGGACATTGCTCAACATCTCAAGATCTTCATAAGCACTCTTCTAGCACTAAGCTATCAAGTCCCCATGACTCCTTCCCGGAGGATGAACTCAGCACCAAGTCCCCAACATGTACATATTTGGTAGGTGTTATGCCTATCTCTTGATGAGCGCATGGCTCCAAGCCTTGGCACATATTTATAGCCCCGTGCTAGATGTTCACATGTGACCCCGGTTGCATTGTTCGGCGCGTGAGCTCTGTGCCACACAGCAGCTCCTTCCTTCGAGGCGCTCAGACCGCCCTTATCGTTTCTGGCTTCATCCAACCACGGGTATGCCCTGTGCATTCATGTGGATACTATTCTTGTCACGATGTATGCAGATACATGTGGCGAGCTTATCCTTTGGGCGGCCTGCCTGCCTGCCCCGAAGGTTTGAGATTCTTCTTTCTTGACCATTAGCCCGACTTTTCTAGTCGGCCTAATGCTCGGGGACTACTCCATATGGATGGCTCCTTGCGTCGCCCTCCATAAGCCTCATCAGGATGTGTCACTTTTCCCAAGTGGCGCAGCACCTCGGCGCCCGATTCGGCCACGACTTAGCGCTACACCACTCGAGGCTTCGCCTCGGGTCTGCCCAGGGTTATCCCTGATGGTCTGCGGTTTTCTTTCTTGAGCACCATCCACCCTTTTGTCGGCCTGCCGACCAAGATGCTTCAGCTGACTGCGGAGGCTTTGCTTCTTCATCAGCACTCCGACACGCGTCTGCACGTTGCTCGGGGACTTGTGGGATATGGGTACCCCTGGGCCCACTTCCGATCGGGTGGCCAGTCGGCCTGGTCCCACGTCTGACAAGGATGTGGGCCGACTCCAGGCCGGCCCATGAGGATCCCCGACTTGATGGATAAGGATGGAGAAGACTTGGCTCGCAAGGTATGAGGTGAGATGTACTCGGATCCTGCCCGGGTATCACGGAGATTACATGGCAACCGACTCAGATTAGTTTCCTAGTCAGAGCTGGATATAATTAGAGATAACCGAATTGTAAACCCTAGGCCGTCAGCCTATATAAAGCGGCCTAGGTCGACCCCTTAGGTCATTCGATCCTCAGGCGACCCCATCTGATTCCTTTCGCCTATTGTAACCACAAATTCGTCGCTGTTCTCCGGAACCTCGCCGAGCGAAGCAATACAAGACCCCCGAGCACAGGACGTAGGGTATTATACCTCTGGGTAGCCCGGACCTGTATAATCCCTGTGTCCTTGTGTTACCTCGAGCTCTCTAGTCCTGCGATTGCCCTTTGCCTACAAATCTACCTTCTGGGTACCCCTGGATGGACTGCCGGTCAATAACTCCGACATCGGTGGTGATGATCCAAACATATCTATTATATGAGTAATGTTCTTCATTTCATTCGATCTTTTAGTGACTTGATTCCTCCTTCTATGATCTTGTGCTTTTCTTGGGTTTGCTTTGCTTTCAATCTATTATCGATATAGATTGCTTGGGGTGTTCTTGTAGCCATGGTGGCTAAAGGTTCATACCGGAGCTACCGAGTGGTACAACATGTTCTTCGTGAACGTGCCCTTAAGTTACCCACGCCGATAGGGAGCATCGTGACAGGGTGTGATCCCGTGTACTGTGGGGCTTTCGGAGGTTTGACCGGAGGGTAGTAGTTTAAAGAAGGCTTTAGATGAGATGCATGATGCGCTTGACATTATTGGCTAGAACTACAACTAAAAGGCGATAGGCTCGTTTACCTCTTTGGTTGTGCTTAACCTTTGCCTATGTTCATGGGTGCGATCAACCTACATACCACTCATATTTTATAGTAGGTTTTACCCCTTATATACAATCAATGCCTAACGTTGGGATCAGATCCGTTTAGCTAGGTAGAATACCCTAAGTAGTTCATTGTCGATCCACGGATTGATAACCTTAGATGAATACTCTAAGAGAAAAGCTACGATGATACGTGCGCTTGCGGTTCACAATTGGCGCGTTTATGGACCGTCAACGATATAGTGCAAAAAAATTGAACGTTTTGATGACTTAGCTTGTTCTTAATAGAGCGGAGTTTGTGTACAAAATATTTTATTAATACTGATGGAGGTCACTGCACTGAAGTAACATGTGTTTTGATAAGAAAATTCAATGCATGTGTCTCTTCTGTAAACAAATGTGTTTCTTCTATGTAAACAAAAATAGTGACGAGATATGGAAATGTTTATTTGGTAGCCGAATAATTTAGGTCTATATTTATGTATAGACTATTCATGTTTAATAATTTTACTATTTACAAGCTTGTGATCTGGGCATATGAATGTTCTTTATATTAGAAGAAAAAGTTTAAACGTGCATATCCACTAGTCTTATATAAAAAAAAAGAAAAAAAAGAAAAACAGGAGGGGTAAACTCTAACCCCCAAAATCCAATCTATCATTGCGCCTCCACTCGCCTTGTCTGGCAGTCCCGATCCATAATCCCCAAATCTAGGGATGAAAATATGAAACTGGAATCTGAATTATCCGATATTTGTGCCTGCTAAAACGTAAATATGGATATTCCTATTCGTATTCGAATTTTATGTGGTACTAAAAATGGATACATCCGAATTCGTTTTTCGTTGATTTTCTCTATCCGGTTCCACATTCGTATTTGGTAATAACCAACACTATTCGTATCCGACCATATAGAGATAATTTTTAAATAGTTTATTTGAATATTAATAATGATAGTGTATAATCGTAAAAGTCATCTCCATTACTAATGATTATGGTATCATTTTTAATATTACTATTATTATATCCATAAAGTTATTTAAAAGTTACCTCTAATTTTAATGACTAATATCATTAATCTTAATAATAAAGATATGTGAATGTTAAATTTAATCTAATACTCTAGTTTATTCATTTATTGATGAAAATATTTTATATTTTTTTATTATTTTAGATAAATATATAGATTTATTAATTAATTAAATAGATATTTATCTAGTGTTTATTATTTTTTATATGATTAATTACTTAAAAAATTATGAATAAATATGATATTATTAACAAACAGTCTTTGTCTATACTTATTATGTACTTATACTTTAGTCTTTGCATGTACAATGATTTTGTTATTTCAAAATCAAAAATAAAAAATAGATAAATATTGTTTTCTAAATCGAGTAAATATCTGAATACGTATCTGCATTTGAGACCTTCGTTTTGTATTCATACTCGAGAGTGTCCAAATTCATATTTGTATTTGAGTTAAAATACGATAAAAAGTATTATCAAGACCGAATCCGATTTGAATTCCATCCTACCCAAATTCATCTCCTCCGCCGCCGCCTCTCGCCTCCCCGTTCCCGATCCATGATTTCCGTCCCCCGCCGCCTCTCGCCGATGCGCCATGCCGCCACACGCCGCCTCCACTTCCGGCCGCTCCGGATTCCCCGACTGGGTCCTCCTCGACAAGATAGCCCACATGGGCCGCTGCCGCGACAACACGACCACTGCTGCTGCCGTGACGAGCGCCAGCTGCCCCATTGAGGTATCCTTCGTGGTCGCCGATCCGCCCGCCCTCACCCGCTGCTTCGTCGACTGCCCCCACCTGACCTGGGGCGACTTCTTCGAGGAGCCGCCCCGCATCGCCGGCGCGGACGGCGCCTTCCTCCTCATAACCGTGATCTTCCCCAAGCATCCTGACCGATCCGACTTCACCGACCTTTTCGTCTACAAGTCCGGCCGCGGGATACCGTCCCTCGAGCTTCTCCCTCGCCCTTACCCGGTTGGCTACCTATCCAACTATGTCGGCGTCTTATCCTGTGGCGACCACTGCCTGGTCGTCGTCCCCCAACAGCGGTTCAATGCCGACCGCCGAATGAGCTACGATCTCCACATCTTCTCGAGCAAGACCAAGTCATGGAGCACTAAGGCCACAAGGCTGGCTTCTGGCGAGGGGGGGGGGGGGGGGGGGGGGGGGGGGGGGGGGGGGGGGGGGGGGGGGGGGGGGGAGGGCTGCATTGTGACTTGTTTAAATTCACCAAGGTGTTCGCCCTTGGAGGAGGATCAATGGCCTGGGTTGATCTCCGGAACTGTATCCTGCTGTGCGACTGTGTTGCAGGGGACCCTGAGGTTCGTCTGATCCAGCTGCCCCCATTGATGCCCATCAACGTTAAGAGGTTGGGAGTGGGTTTCGATGGTACCATGCCTTGTTTGGATGGGGTTCGTGATGTCACCTTCAGGAACGGTTGGTTCAGGTTCATTGAGATGGGATACCCACTGTTGGATGCCCGCAGCACTGCTCAGTTAAACTTTCAGTGGAAGGCCACCATGTTCAAGAGGAGGGTTTGGCCAGATAACTGGGGATGGCAGCCGTGCGGCACTGTTGACTCTGCTAGCCTTTCGCCTGCCGACTCGTGCTTGCTGTACTTGTTTCCTGAGATTTGGAAGGAGAACAAGCTAGCCCTGAGCAATGTGATAAGCTTATTCCCCACAATAGACCTATACCATGACGATGTTGTTTACATGATGACCAAGATGGACGCTGCTGACCCAAATGGCTGGGTTCTTGCTGTCAATACCGAAAGCAAGGAACTTCAAAAGATTGTACCCTTTTTTGCTGAAAGTTTGCATCTTCATCGCAGCTACATGCAATGTGCCTTCTCCAAGCATGTCAGCCAGGCTTCAGGTAATCTTACCTATAGAGTTCTATGCTGCACAGGGAAACCCATGTCTTGGTTAGGTTGTCTGGTGCTGCTATTAATAAACAATTGGCTTTGCATTCTTTTTGCTCTTAAAATTGAGGAATTCAAATCATTAAACCTACTTTGGATATTATCTGTATCACCGACAGTCCACAAGGTAGGCCAAACAATGTGACATGAACGTAGCCCCTCCACATAAGTGCACAATCGACTAAAAGCAGCGTGATAACACCACCACACACATTCATGCAATGTCCACTTGTCTTAAGGTTGAGTTTGTAGTTTATACTTTATACCAGGATACTATCAAACTGCATGTTGTGGTGATTGATTAAAGAATTGTTATGACATTCCATTGAATGCTGAATACTTCTATTTGTCATAAGCATTTCTATCATAGTTGTTGATACAGGCGGCACAAATAGATTTAACTATAACAGTGCCCTGTTCTTTCGTGTCATAACTCAACACCCAGTGGTTTGATGCCACGTCTATTGGGTTTTACCTCTGACCAACCCAGCCTACCACTGTTCTACTGTCTTTACTCTTTATATGGCCTTGGACTGGCACATCCACCCTTTCAGGACTGTATGGATCACTATTGTAGCTACCTATGTAGTATTTGTTGATAGCACAGATACATTTCATGTGTTTCCCCATTTACTTGTGTAACTTGTTGCTGTGTGGAATTGCTGCAGGGGCATGCAACGCTGACGGATGGAAGCATAATATCTGCAAGTAAGTAATATGTTGTTGCAGTGCAGTCTAAATATCTTTACATGTCAGTGCGAGACTTTTACTTTGGTTCCCACAGAACTGATATCTTCTTTTATTATCAGGGAAGTCTGGATGCCTTTGGTGCTCTATGTTATATCAGTTCTGTTGGTTCAACAAAAGTTAAGACAATTTGGTAATTAATCAGTCTGTTATTGAATTACTGTTTGTTTTTTATCTTTTTTGCAAGATCATTTATCAATATTAGTCATAAATGTGCATCTTCATGATGCCGAACTGAAATACTGACAAGCTGCATGTTGTGCACGGATATATATTATTTCTGATTGTGTTGTGCAGCCTGAGATGAGAAAACTAACAAGCACTTAAATGCAGAGAAATATTTTACAAAAGAGACACCATCGCGCTGTGGCAAGGTCTGGTCACTACAATCTGGTGCAGCATCAACTATGAATGTCCATATTCACCAAGTATGTTCCAATCTGGTTATAGTTGTGCAGCTCTTTTCTTTTCTTTCTTTTTTTTTGGCATTCTCCCTCGCATCATTAGTCCATACAAGTTTTATGTTCCTGCGCTTGTCCTTCGTCAAAGTTTAAACTCCATTCCTTGAAATCATTTGCCTGATTTTAGTTTTGTGCAACAACTGCAGGTTGCACAATATGCTACCACCATTGGTCTAGGCAAAGCTGCCTCTGATGCTGAGAAAACATTCCAGAGGTAACTATCATCATCGCCTTATATTTCAGTAGATGTCCTTTTCCATAATCAATGTATGACCTGTGAATGCTTTTTGTTCCTCAGAGCTTCAAAAGATGTTAAAAACTTGCTTCTTGGATATTGTTGGAATGACCCATCAGTATGTAGTAAAGCTGTGGGAGACAAAATCAATGTTGCAATTGGAGCTTTGGACAAGTACGTGAATTGTAAAGATTTATCAATTTGCTAATTATTGAAAAGAGTAGCAGTTGAATATTCTTTTGTTTTTATTTCAGGCTCCTACTCATGCTACCATCAAGCGTGCTGAATACAGGAAGGAGCATGATTTCAGTTAATGAATCTGTCAATGAAGAAGAAGGCATTGCTGAGAGGTTTGCTCCCCCGCACAGCTATGAAGTGTGTCAACATAACCTCAAGGGAATAAATCGGGAATAAATCTTGACAAAGGGGTCATGGATGCAGTACCTCGCTAGAGCTTACTTGAAGTATAAGTTTGGAACGATGTCAATCTGTCGCCTGCTAGGCAAATCTTTAGTCTTCAAGACATTTCAATGCTATGTGCTACATGTCTGCGGCATTCTGAAAAATATCTTTTTATGTGCCCAAGATAAATTAGCGAGCGGTGGCAGCGGCAATGGCGTGAGTGTGTGGTCGCATCCAGGCGGTGAGCTTATTCCTTCATCTGAACCACCGATAGCTATTGTAGGCCTGCATTGCTGGAGACAGATTCCAAATGCATTTCCAGCAACTAGTGGTAGCCCAAAGCCCCCTTTTGCATTGCATAGGCCTGGCTTAGTGGTAGCCCAGGCAACTAAACATGAACGGGATGCATTATGGGTGCCTGACTAGGGGGTTAGCCACCCTACCAATCCCTACCTCTAATTGAAAGCATCTGGAACCAACTCGTAGCAGTGCACGAGTAACCTCCGTTTGAACATTCCTAGCATAGCAATGTCATCTACAATAAGAGCCTTTTACAATAACTGGATCCAAAGGACATCCTTCTTCTAAAAGGTAGACCGTGGAAGCAAAATAAAATAAATAACTTACCAAGTAATTTCACTTTCCACTGAACAGGGACCCCGTATCGTCTTATTGATTCTTTCAGGGGAAAGTTTCAGAAACCGAACCACACAAGTGGAAACACTTGACCAATCTGGGACTGGATACAGTCTGCGTGCCAGTAAAACATCCAGAATGGACTATTTGTTTTTTTTTTTGACAAAGAATGGACTATTTGTTATAGTCTTGTAGCAACAATACTGGCCCTAGTGAACTACTCAATTTCATATTAATGATGACAAAAAGGTGCAGCTTAGATTTTAATGCAGCAGAGCCTCTCCTTTGCTTATAAGCAAATGCAATCTTATTACACAGTCATGCGCATTATCCCTGTGCTGATCATGCCTTCAAATTGTTTCTTCTGCAAGTTGTTATCAGCAAATCGATTGCTTACTCCATTAGCATATTCTTTCACGTAACAAACCAGTAACCCCAAGACCTAAAGTGTTAAATTTTCTTATTAGAATTTCCATTGTTTGATTCATTGTACAGACCAAGGATCCAGACTAAAATACCTGGTATTTATGCCCTGTAGTATCAAGGATCCAAAGATCGAAACCTAACTCATGCTTGCAGGTTATCTTCAGGGGGACGCACTGGATCCGCTTTTGGGCTCTTCTATCTAAAGAGGAAGAGAGAGTCAGCCTAGTAAAAGGAAGTCAGAACCTGAAGACTACGGTCATGGAGGTTTTTAGCAAGGCTGGATGGAACATCTTGAGGAGAATTAAGAACTAGAGCTGTTTTAGTTCTTGTTTCACGTCCTTGAGTGTGAAACTCTGTGTTTTGTGTCTCTTTTAAGTCTGTAAGGAGCCTATGTGCTGCAGGGTAGGCTTATCTGTCGGTTGTATGTAGTCAAAACTTTGGTTGCAGAGACCGGATTTCAATCCTCAATCTTAAAAATTTTATGCACTGTAGTCATTTGGCTATTGAATAGCAGCAATCGTATACAATATACATCTGAATTGATAGTGTGTCTATTTTTAGAAGATTCTTAATATTCACATAGCATCAATCAATAATAACTTATATCTTCATCTAATTGCAGGTCTAATATGCAGGTCTTATATCTTCCTGCTCATGCCAGTTCTAAATATTGGTGTGGATTTGTGCTTTAGACAGTTGTTGGTTATTCACTGCACCCAGATTCCAAACAATTTAGAGTTATTATGCATTCAACTCAATGTAATGTGCGATGTTGCTGTAGACTTTAATTTTTCTGTGGGCAACTTATCTTAACCTTCTGATCTGATGCCTAATTTATGAACTCCACTCCTTAACTCCAGATGATATTTTTCTTTAAAAACCCTAGCAAACAGGTTCTAAACAAGAGGGAGGAGAGGGCAAAAGAATCTAAGTAAAAAAGAAAGAACTAAAACAAACATTGGCAATAAAAGAATATTTTCCTCGGTGATTGGCTACATGGCATATTGGCACTAGTACCCTGCATCATCAAAATCAAAATGATTAAAGACCCATGTTGTTTTCTCTCCTACCCGCGTTTCACAGCCACATATCGAGCAAGAGTGAACATTGATTTTTTTAAAAAAAACACACTCTTAGTTTTCGTAATCAACCAACGGTCGATTTTTTCTCTCATCTCTCTCTCCTTCCCTCTCTCCTCCCCTCGGGCGAGGGAAGTAGGGAGCGCCGCCGCCCCTCCCAGCTCACCCGTGCCGTCGGCTTGGACCCTGCCCTACATGCCTCGACCTCCGCTGCCGGGAGATTGAGTGATCCCAGTGAGCAACGAGCCATGGAGCCTAGCGGTTAGCAGAGGCAACCGGGGCCTACACGGGCCTTGAGCTCGCCGTAGTAGGCTCGGGCCCTCGCCAGTTGGAGGCTCCCTCCGCAAGCAGGGAGCCGTGGGACCTCGTAGCGGCTCCATTGATTGTGAAAGCTAGTCTGTTATTCCACGAGTAGAATTTTCATTACCTCACTCACGGTGGCTCGGGTCTAGGCAACCATGTAGACTTGTTAGTGGGTACCCATAATTCATATCTAAATCCATACTCACCTTAAATGGGAAGGGTGTGGACAAAAAAATTGCTTATCCATTATAAATGGGGAGGGTAGGGTATGGGGAGAAAACTACTTATCCACTAGATATGTATAGTATCTAGTAAAAAAAAATATCTATTGGATATGGGTGACAATGAGGAGGGTGAGGATTGGATAATATATATTTGGATTTGGGTATGAATAAGAGTGGGTTTGCCCATATCCTCCCAGTGGCAGGTCTCCGCCGTGGTTAGTTAAGAACTCAGAAAAGGACAGGGCATGACAAGCAAGTTCTACTCGGGTTATTCTCAATGCAAGTTTTACATGGGTTTAATTCTTATTAAATGACATGTCACGTAAGCAAAAACGGTGCCATGGCATGTGATTTATGATGAGAGAGTATTTGGTTTAATTCTCATTAAATGACATGTACATAGTTACCAAAGCTATGAAATTATGTTGAAACCTCCATTGAGAGCGATTCGTTTCATCTTTCGTCAATTCTCATTGGTCAATTAGATCCAATATTTAAGTGATATAGTAGTCTAGAAAATCATAAAATAAAACTTTAAATTGAGAGACTCTATTTTATTTTTTTACTCAAATATATTCGAGATGACATGACACTCGTGGAAATCGTACAGTAAAACTCTGCATCGACAATGACCTCAAATCATCAAAACCATCATCCCCTTTCTTCCCCTGCTTCGAATCCTCCGCCCGTCGCCAAAACCCGCACTCCCCCACCCTCGCCGCCTCCGCCTCCCTCACCTCGCCTCCTCTTATACGCCTCGCCCCCACCGCCTCTCGCGCTAGCTCCCGCAACCACCTCCGCGTGCTGCCGCCATGTACTCCACGGCCATGTCCCTCTCCGCGGCTTCGGCGGCGGCGGTCGCCAGCGGCGCCGCCTCCTCCAGGCCCAACGCGATCCGGCCGGCCGCTGGGCTCCGCTTCTGCGGCCTCCGGCGCGAGGCCCTCGGGCTCCGCTCGCTCCGGTCCTCGCCGCAGGCGGTGGCCTCCAGGCGGAGCGTGGCGGCTGCGGCGACGGCGGGGAATGGCGCGGCCGGGAGCGGCGGCTTCGACTACGACCTTGTCATCATCGGAGCGGGCGTCGGCGGACACGGCGCCGCTCTCCACGCCGTAGAGAAGGTCAGTTAAGCTCACGCTGCGCTGCAGTTCTTGCTTGAGGTGTGTAATGCATGGCGGGCGCGGTTGCCGCTGTCGTCGTGATCTGGTCAAATGTAGATCGAGATATGGTGGCGCCAACTCTCTAGGCTGGTTTGTACTCCGTGTGCAAGTTCACTCTAAGGAATGTAAAGTTTCTATGCTGATACTAAAACTTGAATCTGTTATGGTAAGGTAAGAGTTGGAACTTGGAAGCTTGCTCAAATTCAGCAGGAATGTAGCCAGATACATGCTTTAGTTCTGTGGCTTGGTGCAAGAGCATGTAACCTATCAAACGTGTCTGGACTTTTTGAGTTATCCTGTGATGAATTTCATGATTGGTGCAAAGTTCCACGTTTTATGGACATGGAGCTTTATTTGTGCTGCCAGCAATTGATAACTTCACATATTCCAAGAAGGGTTGCTAATGATTTTCAAAAAACTGTGTTATGCAGGGTTTGAAAACTGCCATTATTGAGGGAGATGTCGTCGGTGGAACTTGTGTGAACAGAGGTTGTGTTCCATCAAAGGCTCTCCTTGCTGTAAGTGGTAGGATGCGGGAACTTCAAGATGAACATCACATGAAGTCACTGGGTCTACAGGTGATATTTTAAAATGGAACTACTGATTGTCATGCATAGTTTGATGTAGCAATAATGGTTTGCAAAATGCAAACTGCATGGAACCTCAATGCACAGTCATGTTGAATTGTCCTGTGCTAATTGTAATTGGGCGTTGGCACATCTATTTGTTCAGCAATTAACAAGGCTTTGGTAGACTCAATCCTTGCATCAAAATTAAAATGGGAATGAACTTAGAGGATGCTGATACCATAGTAACTGCAGTTTGTAGATAATCTAAGTCGAGCTCTGTTTACTCTGTTGAACTTATTTGTTCATCTTTAGCTCTTTTAAAGACATTATGATATCCTGTCTTTGCTCCAAGCATATGTTGGCCTATACTGTGCATTTGATTTTGAAAAGAAATAAACCAAGAATTAACCTTTTCTCTTGGACCATTAGCTATGATGTGTACCTTCTTTTTTCTGGTGTCAAGTTAATTCTTCTCCTGATCCTGCTAATCATTTGTCATGCTTGTAACAGGTCTCCACAGCAGGATATGACAGACAGGCTGTTGCTGACCATGCAAATAATCTTGCCTCTAAAATACGCAGCAACTTGACTAATTCAATGAAAGCTCTGGGTGTGGATATACTTACCGGCCTTGGCACAATTGTGGTAGGTCACCTATACCTTTTCCTTTGTTTGTCTCAAAGTCAGATACTTTTCTATTGAATGTTGTGTTTGTTGCAAGTAGTATTGTTTCATCATCTGGTTCAGATATAAACTTCACTTTCACTTGTTAGCTATCAAGGGATCATAGTTGGCTAAATTGTGAAGATTGACCTGTATCATATATATAGGCCTTACCCAAATTGTTGAAGGACTTGTATATGTTTTAGCACTACAATGACTAAAATTGGTAAACTTGTGTTGCATCTGGGCTACTTGAGGAGTCAATTGTATATTCTGGGCTACTTAAGAAGTCAAACAAAGTAGTTATCCTATCAGCCTGCTACATGAGTACAATGCATATCTTCCTGAACTGGAGCGCTGAGTCAACTTCTAGGTATTCTATATGCTAAATCTGAAAACATGTATATTCTATTATTCTGACTTATAAGATGACATGTATAAATATTGGTTTGAGCTATGTCTTGCTTCATAGTTCGTCAAATGTTATTACCATTTGTAGTGATTAAATTTTAATGTCTGTGATGTCTATAGGGGAAGCAAAAAGTGAGATATGGAAAAGCTGGGTTTCCAGACAATGAAATTACTGCTAGAAACATCATAATTGCCACTGGATCTGTGCCTTTTGTCCCCAAGGGCATTGAAATAGATGGTAAATGCTGTTTTCTTTGGAACTTCATGCCTCCAACACTTGTCCTAGTGAAATGAAAAACAGGGCTGTTCAAACCTATCATGCTTCAGATAGTTTGTGATTCACATTTTGTTTTGTTTTACTGTAAGTATTATTGAAGTGCATCTCGACATGCACACCGATGGTCCCAACTCTACTATTATTATAAAAAATAAATATTTTATCCTTTTTCTCGTGCAACAGTTAGTTGTTTGCTGCAAGTAGTGTTTGACATCACTCATTTAAGCCACCTTCTTTGTTTAAGATATTTCCATATAACTCTCTGACTTTTCCTATTTAATTAAGTTTTACATGCTAGTCAATTCATTTACCATCATCACAGGATTGTGTGTATTATGCTAGTTGTAGAAGTGTAATGAGTAGAGATGAAAACAGGAACTGCCTTTTGCTGTTTTGGATGGTTATATGAGTGTGGATTGGTCTCTTATCTTTCTTGTATATGCTTTCAATCCGGCCAAGGGACCTGTTAATAGTTGAATAAGAAACCAGATCTAGCTGTCCTGCTGTTGTTTTGACTGTATCTTGACACTAGAAGAATGTATGAAGCAGAATTGTACCTCAAAATTTCAAT
The DNA here is from genome assembly GCA_004135705.1 of Alloteropsis semialata. Classification (NCBI taxonomy): domain Eukaryota; kingdom Viridiplantae; phylum Streptophyta; class Magnoliopsida; order Poales; family Poaceae; genus Alloteropsis; species Alloteropsis semialata. Next base: position 62,778,350 of record CM014274.1, read on the forward strand.
GTGTCATCATATATTTTGTGTACTATAGCTGAAATGTATTACTGGTCATTACCATTGTAGCGTTCTTTAAAAGCTTGCACCATGGTTTTATGCAGGTAAAACGGTAATCACTAGTGATCATGCACTAAAACTTGAGTCAGTCCCTGACTGGATAGCTATTGTTGGAAGTGGTTACATTGGACTTGAATTCAGTGATGTATACACAGCTCTGGGAAGTGAGGTATGACAGCAATCATTGAACAGATCATTGCCTAAATACATGCTTAGGAAGAGTTAGTCGTGGTAGTTAGTTTAGCAACTGTTCCTTTATCACCTATCATGGAAACATGGTCTGATGCAGTGTAGTAAATAATAAATAGGAAAAAGCTATGCACATTTATAGTGAGGATGAACCAGAAATACTACATTATCTTTTCATCTACAATTGAACTTTGCTGTCATCAGATGAAGTTTCATCTATATTTATACAAATTTTGGTCAACCAGGTTACGTTCGTTGAAGCTCTTGATCAATTAATGCCTGGGTTTGATCCTGAGATTGGGAAATTGGCACAGAGGATTCTTATCAATCCTCGTAAAATTGACTATCACACTGGTGTTTTTGCAAGCAAGGTAAACTTAAGTCCAACTGAAGCTTTGTAATGATGTGGAATCTTTGAACATGGTTGTATAATTTATACCTTGAAGTATTTATGTCTCTAGATTATCCCTGCAAAGGATGGTAAACCTGTTTTAATTGAGTTGATCGATGCTAAGACCAAAGAACACAAGGAGACACTTGAGGTAAATGACAATGGACTCTTCAGTTCTTACTTTAGATTGTTTCTACAAATCTTTGGGTACTTGCATCACTATGTTTTCTTGAGCTGAATTGCTTATACTGAAAATATTATGGTAGAACTACGGATAACATGAAGAACCTATTCGTCGCCCTCCCTCTGGAGGCTCTGACTACTTTTAGGCTTCTTCTTGCTTGGTGTGGCTGTGCTTATATAGCCAGCCATCCAACAAACCCAAACTAAACCTTATCTCTTAAACCAAATCTAAAACAAACTAATGATAACTACTGCCTGCTGCTGTTGCCGAACTGGTGGATTTGAGCCAGGGATGGCCAGACTTGCCATAACAGGACTAGCTGCGTATTTGATGCCACTCTCATAAATTAGCATTGCCAACCTAGGTATAACTGTTCTATGTACATGCTATTTATGCATTGTCCAAACTGGTAGGCCAAAGTAAATGTCAGAATAACATGTGCAGTATTGTTTGATGTTTACAATGTCTTATATTGGCAGTCCGGTGATGCTTTTAATATGGACGTAATCATGCACTTCAAATTTTGCTTATATCAGTGGGTCTTTGATTGAATATAATTACAATCATGCTTTACTCAAATATATACAGTATTTGTGCTGGTTTCATTCATGATATATTTTTAATCTTGAAACCGGGATCTTCTATCCACAGGTGGATGCAGCACTCATAGCTACTGGAAGGGCACCCTTCACCAAAGGACTTGGCTTGGAAAATGTAAGTACATGAAAATGGTTGCTATCGGAATTTAGAAATTTTTAAATATGGTTGTATCTAAAAGATACTCTTTTTATGCAGATCAATGTTGTTACACAACGTGGTTTTGTCCCTGTTGATGAACGGATGCAAGTTATGGATGCAGATGGCAATGTGGTATGCTAAATATATCTTGTTTCGCTGTTACTATTATCTTCCTTTGCAACAATTATATCTCTAGAGTGCGTTTCATTCGCATTTGCTTCATGAATATTAATTGGTATGTAGGTTCCAAATTTGTATTGCATTGGGGATGCCAATGGTAAGCTTATGCTTGCTCATGCAGCCAGCGCACAAGGAATTTCAGGTACATATTATGTCCCCCTTTTACTTTTATGCATGCTCTTCTCCTGATCACTATAGTTGTTTTATGAGCAAATGTTCATCTGGATATAGTTGTGGAGCAAATCAGTGGTAGGGACCACATCCTAAATCATCTAAGCATCCCGGCTGCCTGTTTTACTCATCCTGAGATCAGCATGGTTGGGTTGACAGAGGTAGGTCAGATATCTTTCTCCAATCTTAATATCTTCTACTCAACATAGTGATAATCTGTGTGGTAAATTTAATCTGACTAGGCCACTTTTCATAGGTTCACAACTTTTCATCAACTAGTTTTTTTGGTATTAATCACACTAACAAAATTTCATCCTGTTTTTGCAGCCACAAGCTAGGGAGAAGGCTGACAAGGAAGGATTTGAAATAAGTGTTGTAAAGACCAGTTTTAAGGCCAACACAAAGGCTCTAGCGGAGAATGAAGGAGATGGACTTGCTAAGGTAATACAGTACTGCTTTTCCACCCAGCTGCATTCTAAATGTATACAATGGAGACTTGCTGTGGATGCAAACTCCAGACTCTTTGTGCTCTGGAGTCTATGGGTCACGTAACCTCCAAGTTTGAAATGACGACAAACGTATGCTTTCGCCTCAGATGATTTACCGTCCTGACACTGGAGAAATTCTTGGAGTTCACATTTTGGGCTTGCATGCTGCTGACCTCATCCACGAGGCATCAAATGCCATTGCCCTTGGAACTCGTGTGCAAGTGAGTTTGATATGAATTTTGATGGTTGTGTAGCATTGGTGCTGCCTGTGAAAGTTTGAATTTGGACATAACGATCTGTACCCTGCAGGACATCAAGTTTGCTGTTCATGCACACCCAACCTTGTCAGAGGTTCTGGATGAGCTCTTCAAAGCTGCCAAGGTACATTTGCCAATTACTCTTGTATACTATGCAATTCTTGTGCCGAAAATATGAATAAACTTCATGTCTTGCTCTTTCTTCCTTCAACAGGTTAATGCAGGTGTTTCGCATTCTGTAAATGAGCCAGTTGTGGCGTAGATAGAAACAAGAGTGGAAACTACAAGAGTGGAAACAAACCATCTGCCACAGCACGACGCCAGTTATATATATGTCCTTAGTGCTTAACGATTCTGCTACTCATAGAAACTGATTTTGTAGCCATTCCCGGGCATTCTGAGGGAAGGAGAGATTCAGCTGTCCTTCCAATGTAGTATGAGAGAACTATAAATTTTGTAGCCCTTTGTAAAGAGTAAATGTGCGATGCCTGTACTGTGCGTCTGTGCCACTTAAATCTGGCATTGGAATTTAGCTTCCTCTAGTCCTCTTGCCGCCGCTATTTTTGATTTTGGGTAAGATGCTTGCTAAAGGTCATAGTTCTTAAATGGAGTAAATTAAATTTAGATTACACTGTTAGTCCATTCTCATGCCACTCTTGATGGGGGAGTTTTATGAAGAGTTCTATGTGCATTAAATTTTGTCACATAAGTAATGGTCTTGCCATTTAAACAAAATTGCTGGAGTAAATTAAATTTAGATTACACTGTTAGTCCATTCTCATGCCACTCTTGATGGGGGAGTTTTATGAAGAGTTCTATGTGCATTAAATTTTGTCACATAAGTAATGGTCTTGCCATTTAAACAAAATTGCTGATGTAGCATGTTATTTAATGCTGATAAAAATTCCTAGTGAAACCCACTGAGACTGCCGATTGCTCTTATGTTAAATTTGATTATACTGGACTCTACCAATAATATATTATCCAACATTAAAACATATTCCATGAGGGCTCAATTAAATAGATTTGGTATCGTGGATATTATTATATTTTTTATTAATTTGGAAAAATTAGATGAATATGATTTATGATTAATATGATACTAAAAAATAGAGGGAGCAACAATAATATTAGCAAGGTAGCTTGCTTACTCTCCATCTAGCGTGTGTTGGCGGCGTGTCCAAATTTGACCGAAAATTATAACAACAATTATATTATCTAATATAATATTAATATATATTTCGTGAGGGCTCAAATAAGTTCGGTAATGTAGATATTATTATATTTTTCTAAAATTTGATGAAAATTAGATAAATATGATTTATGACTAATATGATATACTCCCATCCGTTCCAAAATGTAAGTTATTTCAACATTTTTGAGAGTCAAACCATTTTACGTTTGACCAAAAATTTAGAGAGAATTGCGAAATTTTATGACACTAAATAGATATAACTATAAAAATATATTTAATGAAGAATCTAATGGTAATTATTTGATATAATAAATGTTAGTATTTTATCGTAAAAACTTGGTCAAACTTAAGATGTCTTGATTTTTCAAAAATATTGAAATGACTTACAATTTGGAACGGAGGAAAAAAAACATTAGCAAATGAGGGGTGGAACCGTCGAAGAACGTACAACGCCCGTTGGACCAAGAACAGATTTCTCATTTCTGATTGGTTCAATCTGCTGACATACAGCATGACTCGAGAAACATTCCAGAAGGTCAGCGAGTGGTATTGGTATACCGGCTATTCCCTCTTTGCATCCCTGAAAACCCCCATTTTTTCTGTTTTTAGCTGTGGGTGGTCGATCGGAATTAGGCGGAGGCCGGGCCCACATGCAGAACGCAGCTTCGTCACGCCCCAGCCCCCAGCCCCAGCAGTTAATTGTCTTAATGACCCTTTCCTTCCCCAACTCCAACCAGAGCATATCAAGGGAGCGCACACAAAGAGACAGAGAGAGATTCAGATCCACACATCCATTCGCGTCCCCTCCCCCCCTCGGTTTCTTCTCCCACCACCAACCCCCCCAGATCCGGCAATCTCCGCCGCCGCCCTCTCCGGGGAGGCGCGAGCAAGGCCGGCGTAGAGGCGCCGACAGTTGGAAGGAAGGGGAGGCGGGGCGCGGGAGGAGCGGAGGGGGAGGATGTTCCTGTGGGACTGGTTCTACGGGGTCCTGGCCTCGCTCGGCCTGTGGCAGAAGGAGGCCAAGATCCTCTTCCTCGGCCTCGACAACGCCGGCAAGACCACGCTGCTCCACATGCTCAAGGACGAGGTACGCCCCCCCGGATCCTGTCTCGTCCCGACGCGACCAGATCTCCTGCCCATTTTCTTGGCTCCCCTGGATCCCGTCTGACCCGTTTGCCCGTCCCGATCGTTGCAGCGGTTGGTGCAGCACCAGCCGACGCAGCACCCGACGTCGGAGGAGCTCAGCATCGGCAAGATCAAGTTCAAGGCCTTCGACCTCGGCGGCCACCAGATCGCGCGCCGCGTCTGGAAGGATTACTACGCAAAGGTCGACCTCGATTTTCCCATCCTTTCTATACGTGTCGTGTGGTCGGGCCAGATCTATATGCTTTGCGTGCTGTGTTCGCCACTTTGGGCGCTTGGTTGAAAACGTGTGTTTGGATCCGTGGTAGGTTGGAAAGGTTGTCCTTTTTCCTTTTTGGCGATGGTGAAGGGATGCCTGAAATTGGTGTGACGTAATTGAATTTTGGTTTAGGAATTATGAATAAGCTAAATTGAGAAATCAAATTTTTGGCTCCTATATGCAATTATGCATCAGCCTTTGTGATCGAATTTCATGGGCCAATTGTGGTTCCTTAGGACCTATGAGGAGACGGTGTAAAATTGAACATAAGAATATGATAACCTTGTTTGTGACGTGGGTTGAGTTGCATATAGAGATAAAGGTGAGCTTCTAAAGAAGAGCTAATGTTTAGAAGATAATTTGTTGGAAGTTGCATGCTATTGTATGTTCCTTTTGCGATAACTCTTAAAGGTCCTTTGGTGCACGTTATAATTTGGGAGGTTACTGCATCGATTGTAGCTTTCCGATACACATGATACATTGCACAGGCACTGCATGTCTTTCAATACCTTTTTTTTGGATGCATGTGTACTTGCCTTGACATTTTAAATTGCGTTCTTTAGCGATGCACATTTGCCTGTCTATCCTGCTACTTACTTCACTTTTTGTGTTACTATAACTTACAAGTGTTTTTGACAGCCAGAGTAACAATTCTATTCTTCATTTTCATGATGTTTTTAACTTAAATTTTCTGGCACTTAATAAAGTAGTCCAATTCAGTTTGTGTAGCTAAAGCTTTAACGTGAACTTTAGATTTTTAGCACTTTGATGGTGACCAACAAGTCATTCTTCAATGCATTAGCATATAACTTTGCTTTGAGATGGTACTTTTGTGTCATCTTGCTCTACCATGTAACAATATTACACATGTTATTTTGTACTGCATGGTGCATGAATCCTTTCATATTTTTTACATCATGGTGCATGAATCCTTTCATGCTTCATTTCTCTGTAAAAGAGGCACCCAAATTTTGTTTGCATGGTTCATCCTCTCAAGCTTGTCAAATCAAACACATCTGCTCGTGCATTTGATTCATGGGATGTGGTGGGATGGAATCATTCCATCCTATTTTTGCATGTGTTTGGTTGGTAGATGAGGTGGGATGGAATAGCTCTCACAAGAAAATATTCCTTCATAGCTCTCACAAAAGAATATTCCTTTAGAAGTTGGACACGCTCATCCCATAAATTTGGTGGAACACAGCCGTCCCATTGGGATGTGAGAATGACAGTGGGCCTAAGGTCATAAAGTGGAATGGAACCATCCCATTCCTGTAACTGGGATGAAACCATCCCATCCTTAAAAACTGTAATGGAACCATTCCATTCCATCTCGCACTCCAACCAAACACACCTTCAAGGAATGTTGGACTAAATATGTATTCTGGTCAAGGTAGAAAATAGCGGGCTATTAGCGCGCTTTAGCGTCGCTATAGCGTTTGGAGGGCTTCAACGCTATGATATCACTCAGATCAGCGATATTGCCAAGACGGGCGATATAGCCTAATTTCACGCCGCCAAATGTTGTCGCGGCCTCTTGCGTTTAGCGCGCCTTTGCAAGGTGCCGTCAGGCCAGAAAAACAAAGCACAACAAGTTTGCATCTTATGTTCGGCCCAATACTGGCCTGTACCATGACGTATATACCTCTATTCAATGGTTTCCCCCTCACACACCCACGAAAAAAATTTGCCACTGCGGCGGCGGCGGCCTTGACTCAGCCTGACAGCTGCTGGCCTGCTGTTCGCTTTGCAATTCGCCGCCGCGTGAGGACCTAGCTGTGTCGCCGTGTGCTGTGCGGTGCTATCAGTGACAACATCAAGCCGTCGCTGCCAGCCACTTGGTTGCTCAGCTGCCTGCCTCTCTCCTGCCTCGCATCACAGAGCTCGTGCAGAAGCAGAACTAGAAACATGGGGTACATTGTGGCTGCTGGGGCATGAGAGCAGGAGTCAGCGAGAGAGCAGGATGACAGGAAAAGATAAAAATTTGATGGTGGGTACCATTTTCTACTGTTCCACAAAAGGGCTAGCGAGGCTATAGCGGATGATATATCGGTCTTGGCGTTTTCTGAGAGCCCCCGCTAACCTCTATAGCCCGCGATTTCTTACATTGATTCTGGTACATAACAATCTATGGGCTGATGTTATCATACATTTTTGTATATCTTTGTTGTGTGCTGCTCTTATTCCTTATACCAAAATATGGGATGTTGTGTTTATCTGCAGGCAGCTGTAGTTAGCTAATCTGCTTATGTTTATGCTTTTCTTCAATATGGAGCAGCTATTTGTATGTTTGCCTGACTTTTTTTTCCATATTGTAACAGGTAGATGCTGTAGTATACCTGGTAGATGCATACGATAAGGAGCGATTTGCTGAATCGAAAAAGGAACTTGATGCTCTCCTGTCAGATGATTCCTTGGCCAATGTTCCATTTCTCATCCTTGGCAATAAGATTGATATCCCATATGCTGCCTCAGAAGAGGAGCTGCGGTATCACCTAGGCCTTAGCAACTTCACAACCGGCAAGGGCAAGGTCAACCTTGGTGACTCCAATGTCCGGCCTCTTGAAGTTTTCATGTGCAGTGTTGTCCGCAAGATGGGCTATGGTGACGGGTTCAAGTGGGTCTCTCAGTACATCAAGTAGAGGTGCTTGGCGAGGCGCATGCTCAGCCCAGCGATTTTTTGCCTTTGTCATTGTTCTGGTTGGTTGTTCGTCACGACAATGATGATCATCATGACGGTATCATGGAGGGTATGAAGAGAAAAACAGTGCTTAACAATGGGGAACATGTTGAATCTTTGGCCTCAAAACAGTTTGTTATGTCAAACTCCTGAAATTCTTTTGCTTTTCCATAGGACGTTTACTAAGGACGTGATGGCGATGGATTATAAGATTATTGGTTAATTTAAGTCTTTTGTTCATGGATTACTGCTCAAGAGCTAGCTGCTGTTACAATTTCAATATATGTGTTAGATTTGATTGTTTTTTTGGCCATAGTCCTGTTTATGCATCTTGTACAATCATCCGCCTTTCTCAAGAGAATGGTAGTAAGCGCCCAGCGCATTTTATGCAGTACAGTCGTGGCCGTTGGACGGCTGAGTTTACTCAGTTGAGCTATGAACCAACCCTGCAGAGCCTTGATTTGAAGCTCCCATTTTTTTTAATTGAACTTTAGGATGTGTTTGGTATAGCTCCAACTTCAAAAAATAGCTTTACTTCATCGACTTCAGGTTTTTTCATGCCAAATATGTCTAGCTCCGAAAACTCGAACTTCGGAAAAAAAACCTAAAGTTGGAGGCCAATTTTTTGTGTTTTTTTGAGCTCCTCAAGAGGTGCTCCAAAAACACTGATTTCAGAACTAAGAGTTGGGTGAAAATTACCCACCAATGCCATCCATTACACAGCGTACCGGTTGCAAAAGAAAAAAAAAATGTGTCTACGCCCGTCGTGGCATGCCTGTCCACATCGGACCTCCGCGTGATGGAGCGGTGGCGAGCCTCGGTGAAATCCACCTGACCGGAGCGGCTACGCGTGGTGGCGGGCTAGGGCTGCCGCACGCGGTAGCGGCCGGGCGCNAGGTGGCGAGGCGTGGCCGCGGCCCCCCAGCGAGGTTCCTGGGCGGTCGCTGGGATGCCGCGGCCACGAGGTCCGTCGTGGCGCATCGTAGCCTCCGCAACTCCTCGTCCCCGAGTCTGGCGGCCTCGGTGCGGCGTGTCGAGTACAAGAGTTCTACTACCGAAGCTGATCGTCCGCTGTCTAGAGCAGATCGTCTGTTGCCGGTGGCCAATGACATTGGGCTGAAGCTAAGAAGGGAGAGGAAGCCGAGTATCCTGGTTAATGGGCCGCAATGGGTCCAGTAGGTCGTTTAGGCCCATGAACGGGCATGGTGGCCGGGACGGCTACTGTGTAATGTCTATAACCTTCTCATCGGGGGATCGAATAACTCGATTTGGATCACGACGGCACTGGCGGCGGCGAGCACCTTGCTCGAGAATTGCCGGCGAGATCCTTGTCCTGTATCCACGAAACCTTGAATTCATATGAATCACTAGTAGATCGTAACATTTGGTACCCAGAGCCTACAATCCCCACCTCCTTCCACCCTGGATCCGCCACACGATCACCATACGAGGCTTCAAGTACGCGTTGGAGCAATGGCGCCGCCCACTGATCCCAAAGATCCCATGGCGACGATGATGGTGAAGCTCGAGGAGCTGAGCAGGAAGGCGGATGAGTCTATTTCCAAGGCCGATAGTACCAACCAGAAGATCAAGGAGATGCGCCTCTCCATCAAACATCTTACCGATGAGCAATCCTCTGTCAAGAGTTGGAAGCCCGAATTGGAAAACAAGGTCAGTCTTCTGTAGACCTCTGTGTTCGATTTGAAGCAGAAAGTGGATCTGTTCATCCATGAGCTCCCAAGTTCGAAGAGTCGGAATGATGAGGTGCCTGCCCCTGCCCATCTGGGGGCTACTGCAGAAGCAGAGGCACCTGGGCAAATTCGCCACGGCGTCGACAACGACCACCGGGGTGTTGGTGCTGGGGTTGTCACAACCCTAGTGCCACCCCCGGTCACAGGTGTGGGTCGTTTCCAACCCATAACCCCAGTTCCTTTCCATGGTTATGAAACTGCTGCTCCCTCTGTGGTGTCTTTCACCTCTAGTATGAATTATCCTGTACCTCAGTTTGATTTCCCAAAGTTTGATGGATCTAATCCTAAAATTTGGGTCAAACACTATGAGAATTACTTTGATGTATATGCTGTTCCTGAGGAACTTTAGGTGAAACTTGCCACTCTTCAGTTCACTGGCTCTGCCCAATTTTGGATGCAGTCTGTTGAAATGGACCTTAAGAGGTGCTCTTGGTCTGTTCTGATTAGGGCTGTGTTAGATAGATTTGAGAGAGATCAACACAATCAAGTGATTAGACAGTTCTTCCATATTAGGCAAACTGGTTCTGTAGCTGAATACATTGAAATGTTTGATGAATTAGTCCATCAGTTGCTTGATCATGACTCTACTTTCAGTACATCTATGATTACCAGTAGATTTGTTGATGGATTGAAAAGTGAGATAAAAGCTGTAGTACTTGTTCATAGGCCAAAAGATCTAGATACTGCTAGTTCTATTGCTATTTTGCAGGAAGAGGTGATGATGGGTCATCCTGTTATGGAAGTCAAAAAGTATGAATACAATTCCAACGTCCACAAGCCTGTATGCAAAGCCGGAAACTTTGAAAGGACCTTGATGTCGACTAGAGAGGAGGGGGGGTGAATAGGCATTTCTGCAAATTACAAAAACTTAAACCTAACTGTCAGACCGGTTTCCTCTCACAGTAGGCAAACAAACATGGACAAATCCCTCTAACAGTTTTAGCACAAACCACTTTTGGTGGCAAGCTTCAATAGATGTTCCCAAGAGTATTTATGAAGCTCCTGCACACAGCACAAGTATACCAAAGTAGAGATATGCGAAATTTATAAGTAAATGCTAGAATTGATAAATGTGAGAAAATAAAGACAGCACACAATGATTTGTTTATCAAAGTTCAGATTCACTGCTTGCACTAAGCAGCCACGAAGGCACAGTGAGTCCTAGTCTCCGTTGAGGTGCTCACGAAGAGCCGGGTTGTCACTTAACCCTTTCCTCACTCAATCATCCACCAAGGAGGATTGAGTTTACTTACTAATTTCCTCACCAAGAAGATAGGTGATACAAACTTCCGGGGCACAACCACACACAGAATGTGTGCTCCACGGCGATGCCTAGCTGTCTAGGAGCAAAGCTCCAAGAGTAACAAATGCTTCACGAGTTGCTTGACGCCACCACAACTGCTCAAGGTCAGATTGCTCACACAAGTCTCTCTCTCAACCCAACTCTAAGAATCTCACAAGGATGCTCAAATCTCACACAGAGAGGTTTGGGAGAGCTCAGCTGGCCTCAAGAAAGTGTTAGAAACGCACAGAACCAGCAGCCCCTCAAAGAGGAGCTCTTGGGTATAAATACCCAAGCCCAACAAAACTAGCCATTTTTCTGTCAGACAAAATCGGTCAGATCGGTCTGCCAAACCGGTCAGACCGGTTTTCAAACTCAATTAGCTGTTAGACACTCATAGGCCAGGAATCGGTCAGATCGGTCCCCAAAATCGGTCAGACCGGTTTTGGCCTGAAACCCCCACTAAGTTAGATTTTCTAGGTTAGGCTCTCATGGTTTTGACTTGAGCACTTTCAGTGAATGTCTATCAACCAATGTTGCATCCCTCTTGATAGTACGGCATACCTATATTTAAGACATATAAATAAATTATATTTCAATCACTTGAGCTTGTATGTTGAGAATCATGCCAATACTTGAATATTCTTCACTTGAGGGCTTTCAACATTGTCCATCATCTGAGCAGATCAACCTTGAGCTAGTGACTTAGGATTTTCCACAACTTATGTTTGAGTTCACTTTAATCCTTTGGCCACTCCCTTTATCAACCATAACATATATACGCATTGCATTGCCTTCTTGACAAGACTTAGATATGATACTTTGAAACCCCTCGAATACTAGATACTTCATCTTAGCAATACGGACATGGTCATAAGTCGTCACTTAACCAAAGCTTGCTTAGTCCCTCGCTCTAGTCATCTCGTTTTGTTTCTTCACCACTTACCCTTGCATCATCAAGTTAGCTTTGCTTTGCCATAGAGAGAATTTCATTTGAAAGATTCTCCAAATGCTTGTTCTTGATTGATAAAGAATATCCCACACAATGCAAGCTTCCAATCATGAAGACCAATATGTAACACATATACTCATGTCCTTTTATCATATATACATGAAGTCTTGCAATATCATTTTCCTCTGTCAAATAAGTCATTTCATAATCTCGGAGACCCACATAGCATATCTCCATGTCATTGCTTCATCATTGCTTGTTTTTGACTTGACACCTGGGTCACCTGGGTTGGACCTGGCTAAGCGGGGTCAGCCTCTCGGTCCTGAATTTAATTTCACCTGGCTGACCTGGGTGCCACCTGGCTGAGCCAGGTTAGCTTTACTTTATCTTTTGCAATGAACATCATTTCTTCACACACTTGCTTGCTTGTATCAATGAATAACCATATATTTTGATGAGCACATTAAGTACAATGAATCATAAGAATAATGCCCTGCTCATCATCTCAAGCAAACAAGTTAGTCCTTTAATCGTTTTCTCATCAAACTCACCAAAACCCACATGGGGCCTAGATGCACTTTCAAACTTCTTTGGTGATTCCAAGAGTCAAGAACCTAGTACTGAGGACAAGAGGCAGACAAGCTTTTCCAGAAGTAAACCACCAACCGACAAATTGGCTGCTCTGATGGCCTATAGAAAGGCAAAGGGCTTATGCTTCAAGTGTGGTGTTAAGTGGGGGCCTCAACATCGTTGTCCTGAAAATGTGCCTCTTCATGTTGTGGAAGAATTGTGGCAAATGATGGCTGACACAGAGTTGTCTTCTGAACAGAGTAAGATTCTGCTAATTCTGATTCTGGTGAAGATCTCATGTCTATTTCATCTCCTGCAGTAAATTTTACATATACTGGCAAGATCATCAAGTTTCAGTGTTACATTCAGCAGTATAAGGCTATTGTGCTAGTTGACTCTGGCAATTCTCACAACTTTATTTGTTAGCAGTTTGCTGCATTTCTACCTAATTGGAAGAGGTTGCATACACCAATTAATGTTAGAGTGGCTGATGGAGGATTGTTGATGTGTACTCATGAGGTGACACATTGTAACTGGCTTGGGAAACCAGTCAGACCGGTTCCTGCCTGGCCAATACCCCCACCAGCTGCATGCTGCTCAAAAGTCTGCTCCTGCTGCTCTTCTTCTACTTGAATTTCTGGCACCTCTTGCTCTTCTTGTTGTCCTTCAGCTGGCATAAGAATGGGATTCTTGGGCACCTTAACTTTGAGTGCTAGATGCACACCATCCATGGACCATGTCCTTCCAGCCACCTTTTCTATAATCCTCATTATATATGGAGCATACCCACAACACTTTAGAGTGCTCCCAGAAACAGCCTTTATTTCCTCCCAAATAAAATCAGCAACACAAAATCCTGGGCTGCCGGGCCTCATTCTTGCAAGGAGATTTTTGGCATAAAGAGATATGTCTGATGGGTTCCCATCCTTGGGGCAAATGGTCTTCCTAAACATTCTGTTTAGGATGGAGTAGTAGGTATACAAGCCCTTTACCTTGCCAAAGTTGTGCTGCTCCTCTCTTGGATTCATGAATTTAGTAGCTTCTGGTGCCATCATGGTCTCAAAGTGAATCTTGGCACGCTTAACATCCTTCTTCCTAGAGCCAAGAAACTCTGCAAAACTGAGTGTAGGTGATTTGATAGTCAACTCCGTCAGTTCTCCAATGCATCACCCTATCTCCCTGAATAGTCCCAAAGTAAAGTGTGGCATAGAATTGGGCAATGATCTCACTATTCCAATTATGTGAGTAACCCATGATACTCTTGATTTTCTTTTCCTCACATACCTTGATAATCTGATTAAGCAAAGGATTATTTTTCCTTTCTAATGCCCCCCAATCTATCCACTGAGCTTCTGACACTACCTTAGGTTTAGTGAGAAGAATGGTCTGATAATAGTTCTGCTAAAAAGAAGTGTGAAATCTGTAATCAGTAGCAGTCCTAGGTGCATTGATTGGATTCTGTCTTCTCAACTTCCTCACAACATCTGTTGTCCCGGTCCAATGATAATCAACAATAATGCGATCAGCTGGACCGGTGGGAGCCATTAGAACTGGCATGGCACAAGAAGAGGAACTGCCACCATGACCACCAGGGTGTCCTCTACCTCTCGGAGCATCATCATCGTCATCTTCTTCTTCCTCGTCATCCTCAATGTCCTCGTCATCACTACTCTCACTCTCATCTTCTGCCCCACTATCATCAATGTCTCTCGAGGCAGCCTGTTTCTGTCCTCTAGGCCTCAGATTTGGCCTAGTGACCACTGGAGAACCGCTGGGCACCTCCTCCTCACTCTCGTCATTATCATCCCTCCTCTTTGTTCTTTTCGTTGCCCTTTTCTTTGGAGCCATCAGTGACTGCTTCCTGGACAAAAAGTGATATGGAGATAAAGGATCAGGTCATAGGAAATTTTGGAATTGAAAAGAGTGGCTAGATAGAAATCAAATGACAAGATGGGGTTGTTCAGTCCACAACCGGTCAGACCGGTAATAGGAACCAGTCAGACCGGTTCTACACTGAACAGATGAATATCTTTGATCTGGGCAAGTTCATGAAGAGTGACTCATAGGATACGGATATATAAAAACAAATGAGCAGTCCTAGGCATTCATAAAGGGTCACTAGAGCACATATTTGAAGAGTAAGGGTTTGACAGCCAGAAACTGGTCAGACCGGTTCCAAAAACCGGTCAGACCGGTTCCTACTAGGAAACCCTAGGTCGAGATTCCAAGAAATGTAGCCCACCAAAATCATTGATACTATAGGGATGTCTTCCTGGGCATACTATTGGGTGATTGCTTGAAGGAATCCTAGAGATATTCACTGAGCACGTAGATCGGGCATGAGGAACATATGAATACCTTGAGAGGGAAGAACTTGAGGATTTGAATCCAAAAACCCGTGTTGAATCTGGTCAGACCGATGAGAATCACTTCAATCATCCAAAACTCCAAAGGGCCGAGCTCTTCCTTGGTTGAATCTTTAAAAATCGATGGGGAGAAGAGAGCTCGGCCAAGGGAGAGCACGGGAGAGAGAGGCACGGGCTTGGTCTGGGTGAGAGAGGTAAATGTGAGCGGATAGGGTAACTTCTAGAGATGAAGGGGTAAAAAGGTGGGTGGCCCCAGGGCAGACCGGTTAGACCGGGTTTCCCCTAGGAAACCAGCCACAGTCCAGTAGATTCACCTTCACAAAATTAGTTTTGATCCAAACTGAGATAGCCTTATACTGGATAGATTTTGGTACTGGATCTTGATCAAGAACAGGAATTTCCAATTTTATTCAAACTCCTCGATTCTTCCAAGAAAGTTGGGAAAGATAGATAATTGATGGACTTGAGAGAAATCTCACCATTTGTGACTAGCCATCAGTCAAGCAAGGTTAACCATAGTCACAAATAGGTCAATTGGGTCACAAAGACCAAGAACCAAATATTTTCAAAAACCATACAAGTCCTATCATGCTAGTTGGATTTTTCAAACTTTATCTTTTATCACACAAGCATGTAACAAATCAAGTCAAGAACCATATTAAAATGTTTAGTATATTCCTTACACCGTTTTATGGAATATTTGACACCAAGTCAATTTTAAAGAAGGAATTTACTAAACATCTAATAGGTGCAAAGAGTGGGACTTGAGAGTGTTGCATGCAGGAATGCACACACTAGCATAGATATGAGGCCTAGATGCTCAATGTAAAACCATGGGTTAAAGTAAACATACCTTGGCCTCTAGCTAATCTCTCTTCACATTTGTGAAGATTCATTTCTCAAGTCTTGTGCATTATCAATATAATCCGAATGCCTCTTCTCTTTTATGATTTTCCCTTTTATATATCATAGAAAAGAAATGCATTAAATAGCACAAGACCGAGTTTCATCATTTAGTGATCTTTGGATTGAAAAGGCACAATAGGTCACTAAAAGATGAAACCTCACAATATAGGTTAAATTCCTTTTTCTTAATGCACGTGTGTATATGGGTGGAAGGCAAGTTCACATGCATTAATCTTGTCACAAAGCCAAGCAAAGAGATTTAATCTATATTATGGCAAGCAGCTAAGTACTAAGAGAATTCATTGTCCAAAAAGGAGATAGATACAATTTTACCAATTTTGAACAAAAGGTATAGCTTGCTTCAAAGAGAGACAAACTCTCACAAATGAGACTACAAGATCAGTAAAAGAAAATGTTAGTCTCTAGGACACAAATTGTAGGATAATCTCCCCCTTAACTGGTGCATCATGTATTCGAATTTCATGTCACATGCACTTAGTCAATTCAATGAGTTTGAAGAGTTTATCTCACAATTTGGTCCCGGCACATAAATAATTTGCATTTACTGAAATAGTGCCAAGAATAATTACTACCACAAAGATAGTATATAAAATTATATGCCATGGAAGTGCTGAGAGAATTTCTTGTAATATTCCAACTTAGACAAAACCTGACAACATAGATTAAACACCCTGGCAACCTGCCGGAACTTTTGGCACTGTTGGCCGAAACTTCCGGCCCTAACCAGAGCCTGCCGGACCTTCCAGGGCGGAAGATCCGAAGCCAACCGGAACTTAAGAGGTGCTCACGGGGCCAAACCGGTCAGACCGATTTGGCAAACCGGTCAGACTGGTTCTGCCTGTGAACTCCTTATAAGTGGATTTCTGTCTTTACTTGCTCCAAAAAATTCTTTCTTTATTGATTTCTTATGCTCCTGCACCTCAAAGTAATATGCTCTGCTAAAGAGCCATTATAAGCATCTTATGGCATACAGGGAATAAATACTAAAGATAAGTGACTTAGACATATCCAAGCAATACTTGTATCCACAAAGAACAGAATATGTATAAGTCAACCAACTGGAACATGTTACCGAGATGTCATTGGAAATGATGTGCAGTTTTAGTAATGCTTTGACAAGTTGATGAAGTTCACATATTTTGATCTATTTGCCAAAGCCCCAATGCATCTCTGTTCCCCTGCAGGTCTAGCAAATATTTTTAGGTACCCAAGCCATGTTGGGTCCTTTAAGGTTAGTCACAAGAAACTTGGGAACCCAAATGGCCCTTATGCTAGTTTGAGGTGAACTAATTACTCTAGTAGCACAAGTAGCAGCTTTGTCATTCCCAAGCCTAGCAAAGTCATAATGGACAAGATCAGATTTTGAAGCATTACCATTTGGACAATCCTTACCTAGGTGTCCCTTTGATCGACAAGTGTAGCAAATGCAATTCTTGATATTTCTTGATGATTTGCTCTTCTTGTTGATCACTTGTTCCTTGCTAGCCTTGCTGCTTGAGGATGTAGCTTGATCATTCTTCTTGGGAGGTTGGAACACTGCTCAGCCAGAACCAGTCGGACCGGTTCCTGAAACCGGTTAGACCGGTTTTGCACAGGCAGTGACTCCAACTTCTGTGGACAGGCATTAATCAAGAGTCCAACTTCTTTGCATTTGTAGCATAGACTTTCTTGGATACTCTATGCTTCTTTGCCTTGCTTCTAAGCCTGAGGGAGCACATGGATGCATAATGTCCCATATTTGAACATTTGAAGCATTGTATGTGATCAAGCTCCTTTTTCTTCTTTTCCTATGAGTCTTATTCTTGTTGACTTGCTTGTCATGCTGAGAGATTAAGCCAGTGACCATTGATCCATTCTTAAGCTTATTCACCATGTTTTCACGGTTATCTTGAGAAGGTTGCACTTGACCCTTTCCCTTAAGCTTGACCAAGTCATTTTTGATCTTTTCTTCCTCTTGCTTGATATCTTCTATTTATTCAGCAAGGAGATCATCACAAGACTCTACAACAACATGCTCAACACAAGATTAGGTTGCTTGGGAGCAACACAGTTTTCGACACAATAAAGTAGAATTGATGTGAGAGCATGTGCATGTGTGTGTATGAGGTTCAAAAAATTTTACCGATGTAACCATGACCTCATGTGCTAATTCTAGTAGAGCATATGTTTCTACAATCTTTTCGTGAGAACATTCAAGTTCCTTGTAGTGAGATTGCAAAGTCATATGCTCATTAGTGAGCTTTTCAAGTTGAGCACCAAGCACTTGTTTTTCTTGTTCTAAGGATGCTACACAAATAGATAAATCAGTAGCACAAGCATAATCCTTTGACAAAACTTCATACTTACTGACCAAGGAGGCATGTGAAAGCTTGAGTTTTTCAAGTTCTTGAGTTAGTGCCTTGATAGTTCCAACTCTATGGAATTCATCTCTCTTGGTCTTCTTCTTCTTTCTGCAAGCCATCAAACACTTGGTTCCATCATCATTGAATAATGAGGAACCTAAAGTTGATGGGGTGACGCTTGCAGCTTGAGTGTCTTGAACACACTCGGGAGCAGCTTCCTACCCAGAACTGGTCAGACCGGTTTGTGAAACCAGTCGGACCAGTTCCTCCAGTAAAACTGCATTTTCCTCCTTTTGCTCTTCTAGCTCCTTAGCAAGAACCACCCCAGACTCAATAGATTTTGCTGATGCAGTTGAGCATTTCTCAGGTGATTCCATGACTTCTTGCTCTTCATCATCACTTTCTAAATTTTCAAATTTATCCGTGATGAGAGTCCAAATGAGATGTGCATCTGTTCGGATTCCTTCCTTGCTAGAGATGATATCCCATAAATCTTCACAAACAGATCTTCGCAAGAAGTCAGTAACACAAGCATTGAGTTGCGTGCAAGCTAACACCTTTTGAGTGAGATTTGACCAACCAATGTTGTCAAAATCAAACTTAGGGGGTAGAATGCTAGCAACTAAAATATGTTCAATTACAGGATCTACATTTCTAAGAGCAATATGAACATTACCAAACCAAGAAGCATAGTTTGAGCCATCAAGCTCGAGTGGCTCAAAGTATACCTCAATCGACATCTTTTCTCACGGCGGTTAAGCTAGGATGTGAGTCCTTGCTCTGATACCAATTAAAAGGACCTTGATGTTGCCTGGGGGGGTGAATAGACGTTTCTGCAAATTACAAAACTTCAACCCAACTATCAGCAGCAGAACCGGTCAGACCAGTTCCTGAAACCAGTCAGACCGGTTTCCTCTCACAGTAGGCAAACAAATATGGACAAACCCCTCTAACAGTTCTAACACAAACCACTTTTGGTGACAAGCTTCAATAGATGTTCCCAAGAGTATTTATGAAGCTCCTGCATACAGCACAAGTACACCAAAGTAGAGATATTCAGAATTTACAAGTAAGTGCTAGAATTGATAAATGTGAGAAAATGAAGACAGCACACAATGATTTGTTTACCAAAGTTCAGATTCACTGCTTGCAGTAAGCAGCCACGAAGGCACAGTGAATCCAAGCCACCGTTGAGGTGCTCACGAAGAGCCGGGTTGTCACTTAACCCTTGACTCACTCAATCAACCACCAAGGAGGATTGAGTTTACTTACTAATTTTCTCACCAGGAGGATGGGTGATACAAACTTCTGGGGCACAAAGACACAAGGAATGTGTGCTCCACGGCGACGCCAAGGCGTCTAGGAGCAAAGCTCCAAGAGTAACAAATGCTTCACGAGTTGCTTGACGCCACCACAAGTGTTCAAGGTCAGATTGCTCACACAAGCTCACACACAAGTCTCTCTCTCAACCCAACTCTAAGAATCTCATAAGGATGCTCAAATCTCACAAAGAGAGGTTGGAGAGAGCTTAGCTGGCCTCAAGAAGGTGTTAGAAACGCATAGAACCAGCAGCCCCTCAAAGAGGAGCTCTTGGGTATAAAAACCCGAGCCCAACAAAACTAGCCATTTTTCTGTTAGACAAAACCGGTCAGACCGGTTTGCCAAACCGGCCAGACCGGTTTTCAAACTCAACTAGCCGTTAGACACTCAGAGGCCATGAACTAGTCAGACCGGTCCTTGTTGACGGTCCATAGATGTGCCGATTGTGAACCGCAAAAGCACGGATCATCATAGCCGTTCCCTTAGAGTATCCATCTAAGGTTATCAATCTGTGGATCGACAATGAACTACCTAGGGTTTCCCATCTAATCTAACGGATCTAATTCTAGCATTAAGTGTTGATTGCATATAAAGGATAAAACCAAATAGATATGAGTGAAGTGTAGGGTTGATCACATCCATGAACATAGGCAAAGATTAAGCACAACCAAAGGGGTAAACGAGCCTATCGCCTTCTAGCTGTAGTTCTAACCAATAAGAGCAAGTGCATCATGCATCTCATCCAAAGCCGTCCTTAAACTACTATCCTCCGGTCAAACCCCCGAAAGCCCCACCTTACACGGGATCACACCCTGTCACGATGCTCCCTATCGGCGTGGGTAACTTAAGAGCACGTTCGTGAAGAACGTGTTGAACCTCTTGGTAGATCCGGTATGAACCTCTAGCCACCATGGCTACAAGATCACCCCGAGCAATCTATATGCATAATAGATTGGAAGCAAAGCAAACCCAAGAAAAGCACAACATCGTAGAAGGAGGAATCGAGTCGCTAAAAGATCGGATGACATGAATAACATTACTCATATAATAGATGTTTATGGATCATCACCACCGAGCGCATACCATTGATGACTCCAACTAGCTCTTGAACTCCACCATGGCACAACCACGCAGGGAGGCCATGATGGCTAGAGTTGACCTAAGCCATTCCCTAGACAACTTCGAGAACTTGCGGCGGCCGTCATCTCCCTTTGATATATGCCCTAGGTTTCACCGAGTTCTGGTGGACGGATGCGAATTCCCCTCGGCACACAATCTATAAATAGTCCGAGGAGTTCGTGGTTCAAAGGGGAGGTCGAACCGGTGAAAAAATGCCCTAGGCCGGCCCGGCCGGCCTAGGCCCTTTTTGGCCCGGTTCGGCCCCATCTTTCGCGTGCGATCTTCTCTCGACGACACTTGTCCATATATGCATGATGTCCTATACGGAAGTTGCTCCGAAAACGTCGGTTTGGGTCTCTTTTGCTTGGCTTGATTCCGTCGTGTCTGGGTTGCTTTTGGATTTGAATATAAATGCCCCATATTGGGCCATTTTCCTGCAAAAGTATAATATGCTACAAAATACAACACATATACGAAAATGGGGTTATTTCAAGTGCCAAGTGGTGGGTTAGTATATGAATTGATCCCAAAACACCACTTAATTAGCACTAAAAGTGTACGTATAACGAGCATCAACATTCCCTCCATACTTAAACCTTGCTCGTCCTCGAGTAAGTCCAAGATCTTGCTTAACAAGGAAATCAGTATTGCCCTTCAAAGTCTTCCCTACACTTAGTTATACACAACAAGACACATTGCTCTCAAGTTTTTAGCATTTAAAATTCAAGTTGTGACCGGCCACTTTTCATTATGAAAGATAGACTAGCAATAAAGAACAAGCCACAATAATAAATAAATGCAATGCTCTTGAACTTAAGTGAACTTTAGATCTTTACCTTGTTCCATAGTGAAGAGTTTTCAAAAAGATGCATATCCAACATAAGTGAGATTCTCTTGCAAAAGCTCATGGGAACACTCATCTCATCAAGTCGCTCAAGCCTATACTAGATTATTTTCACCCTATTCTACTCATATATGAAAGTGGAAGGCTTGTGTGGAGCTTGGTAGGTAAAAACAATCCTAGCAAAACATTATATCTCAAATATTGTCAAACTAAGAGAGAGATCTATTGGAATTACCGAGACTAGTCAAAAAGGCCATGGAAGATAAATGTTGGAGAGAGAGAGAGGGATGGAACACACACATTTAGATACAAATGGCAAATGGATGATCCCGAGGCACAAATGAAGTCCTCGATATCGGATTACACATGGTTGGAAAATTGAGTATGGACTTGTCTTCAAAGCACTTGGAATTTGATGAAGCTAAAAGAACTAAGGAGCATTATTTCTTTCTTTCTTTCTTTCATTTTTTTCCTTTCATCTTTGTTTTTTTTCTTTCATTTTTTTCTTTTTCTTTCTTTTTGCTCCTTAAAACCTTTGGCAATATAGTACTTACTCATCATCCTCCCCCCCCATGCTTAAACGATTCCTCATCCTCGAGCATAGAAGTGAAGGTTGATAATTGCTGAAGTAAGTACATAAAGTCCATCTTTATCTCCTAGAAAAACACTTGAATCTTCAGGGAGTTTCTTCGATGCCTCCCAAATTGATGTTCTCTAAATTAAGCTCTCCATTCTTGTGGATTTTCGTGAAGAAAATGATCCATACTCAATTATAGGTTGTGGTCAAGGAGGTAGTCACAAAAAGATATTTTGGGTTTAGGGTGGATATCCAGTGAAGTTTGCGAAGTTTCGGGTGTAGAAACTCACAATGCATGGATAGAAAGGCTAGCAAAAAGAGGGCACGCAAAATGGAATGGTCAGCTTCTTAGTCTCTAACTATAGAAATCAATCTTAATCCAACTTATCAAAATATAAGTTTGCAAATCTAAGGGTTTCATCATGATAGATCATGTATGTAAAGGGTTTGGTAGGTAGAACTTTGCAAGAGATTCACGAATGTAGATAGCATAAGAATCAAGTTTTAAATAAAACAATACAAGGCATAAGGTCAAGGGTAAACTTAAATCAAAGAGCAACATAAGAAATATGTGGGTCTAGAATTTAGTCATTTAAGCTCCACATATAAAAGAGTCGGTATTTATATCGATTTAAGAACATTTAATAGAGAGCAAAAGGTCAAGTCATATACAACATCATGTAGGTAGAACAAGGCGGCAACTTTTATCACTTTTCCATAAGCAAAGCATTCAAAATATGTCATCATGGTGAGCACAAAGTGGTGGTGATCATTATTTATTGAAAATAAAAAAGAAAACTAGGTTGTCCTCCTAGTAGCCAAGTTATTAACAAGAGAGATATACAAAGGTTTCTAACCTATGGTCGATGGCATACATATATACAAGCATTAAAAAGGAGATGAACAAAGAGAAGGTTGAGGAAGAGTTACCGTCCTTTTCGATGCTTGCAATGAAGTATAGCGCGGTTTCCCCCATGCTTAAGCATTGTGCTTAGCATGGAAGAAGAGAAATGAGCATCTTGTGGTGAACACGATCATTGTACTCCATATGGCATTTTCCTTTTCGTCCAACATATCCTCTCCCATGCTTAGCATGTTGCTAAGCGTGGAAAAAGATGGTGAACCGTCATGTGATTCTTGAAGTCCTTCCGCCACGTGCTTAGAGATTATCTTTATGCTTCTTCACCTTTGTTGCCTTAATTTTCCTTCAACCCCTTCCCATTGTCACTAAACCTTGGTCCCAATCATTCCTCGTACCGTTATCACCTCCTTGCTTGTTGCCTTCTTTGCTGCCTCATCTTCCATGAATTTTTTCTCTGATTCTAGAATAGAACATGTACCGAATCCTTGCTCCACTGCAAAGTGCACAAATTTCTCTTTCCAACGAGTCATCATTTGCCCAAAACGGATTCCGAACAAAAGAGTTATGCCTTTTTTAGTCCAGCACAGCAATATGTACCGAGCTGATTTTAGAACGCGCAGCGCCCAATGTTTTTTTATCGAATCTCCTTGTATGGGTCTTCAAATTCATTGATCTTGGATGCATTGGAACGAGAATTTGATGGAGCTTCTGAATATCTACTTTTTGTTCCTTGTACATTTTTGAATATGTGCAGATTTTTTATGAAAACAGCAGTGTCCCTTTCAATCTTCGGAGATGTTAATGGTCTTGGTTGTAACTTTGTATACGAATTCATGGGATTTCTTCGTCATGCCTGCAAAACAATTGACGCACAATCTACCCCCGGGGTGATGGTCGGGAGTATAAGCAGATGCCAACAAACAATGACATCCCTAAGACCTTAACTTATGGCATAATTAACCTAGTGAAAGAGAAAAATAAAAACCTAATGGGTGCGCGTGTGTGCAAAGTGAGTATGCAAATAAGAGAAAAGTATATAAACAAAGACAATGTTTACACCTAGATCTAAACACTATGTTTACAACTAAATTGCCGAATTCCTCTATAGTTATAAAGATCTATTAACCAAGGTTAAAACATCATGTCTATCCCAAGGTCAATATTTCCTTATAGCACAAGAAAAATAAAGCGCATTGCAAAGCTTATAAACCGACCTATGAAATTTAAATGCCAACGAAGCTTACAAAACTAAATGATGATGGTCCGCGATCATGTCTAAACACCATGTTTACACAAGATTGCAAATAAAAAATGCCCCGCGAAGCATTGACATGGATATGAAAGCATTCATCATTAAGTTTTGTGAAAGAGCCAAGCTAACAAATGCATGATGGATCGATGGAATGGATGCAAAATGCAAATGCAAAGAGTTAGCAAAAACAAGAGTTATCAAGGTTTGAAACGTTTTTCAATGTTGTTCCGCAATCAATTCATTCAAAAAGTAATTGCTTAAAGTGACAAAGCTTGGCCACCTCATAAGAAATGAAGCGTTGTCGACAAGAAAATCATTCATCGAAAAGAACCGAACAACCTAGCTAACGAGGTTTAGGGGAAGGTTCATTGGTATCCTATATTTTTGGCTTAAAACAAGGATTTTGAAGACAGAAGTCAAGTTTAGAAAATTCTACCTAAGGTGGTTGAAAACAAAAAGAAAAACAAATGTTGTATCATTGGGTGGAAAACAAAAACCTATGGTTTTAAGATGACTATAGGTATGAGAGAATTTTCTAAGGGTTTAGGATCTCGATGGAAGGCTAGTCAAAGTTTTCAGTTAGGACAAGGAATAGAGATAGACTTGACTAATCCGAATGGTGCAGCAATCCGATCAACACAAGTCGATCCTATCCTTGTCGGCTCCGGTTTTTGGCGGGGGTGATAGGAAGGCTCAGGTGGGTTTGACAAAAAGTTAGGTCAAAACAAATATGCAATGCAAGGGTGTGAACGACATGGCATGAAGTGCAACACGAGGTGAATGAACAAAATGATATGACATGATGTGATGGTCTAAAAACAAAACAAAAGTTAGCCTAGGTCAACTAGCCACAAGTTTAGAATCAAAGGGTGGTGTCATACCTCGTATTTCTCTCTAAAAAGACTCAAAAGAAAAAGAGTCTAACGCTGATAGCAATAGGCACACAAAAGGCTCTACAAGTTTTTCAAGATCAAATAACATAGTGCTCCCTCAATAACATTTAGATCATACAACATAAAGTTGTGGCATTTATTAGAGCAATGGTACAATGTTACTTGATGATTCGATTGAAGAGCACAATATAGACCGTCATCTTATATAGATAATAAACAAAAGATCGGGTTGCCTCCCGCAAAGTGCTTCATTTAAAGTCATAGAGCTAGACTTCTCACCTCAATTATTTTCATGCGAAGCCATGGTCTTTCGTGCGAGAATCCGAAGTATCCATGCAGCTTGATGTCACTTGGTGTAATTCATTGTGGTTTGCTTCTAATATCTTCATGAATCTAATGTCGTCGGCTTGTGTCTTCATATGCCAATATTCTTGGGTCTTTATTTTGTTCTAAGCTTCTGAATTTGATCTTGTACGCTCGATGAAAGCATTGCTCAAGCTCCTCTTCATTGTTGTCATCATTATCTCCTCTACCTTGTTTTCATCACATTGCTCCTGCCTTTTATTCGTGAATTTTTTTCCTGTGTCCAGAATAGAACATATACCAAATATAGATCTATTGAAAAGTTTATGAAATTTTCTTTCCAACGAGTGGTCATTCATCTTAAACGGAGTTCAAAAGAGAGAGTTACGCCCATTTTACTTTAGCGCTGCGTGCTGTCCAGAAAATTTCAGAATGCACGCCCTTTGATATATTGATCATAACCGCTTGCAGAAATCTCCGATTGACTTGATTCTTGTTTCATTGGAACCGGAACTTCATAGATCATTTAAATATCCAAAAGTATTCTATTGTTTTCTTTAGAGGTTGCACAGAATTTTGATGTGATCAGTACCTTCTTGTGAATTGATCCGGAGATGTTGATGATCTTGATCGTGTGATCTTTGGAGCGTCGTATTGTGCATCCCTAGGCTTCAAGGTCGTCACCATTGATTCACCAGCGAGTAGCATGGTTTAAATGATGAGTCTTCTCCATAGTTCTTGCTTTACCCAAGGTGCCGGGATCGTAGGGGGCTCCTGCTCTTTATGTCGATGATATGAGCGGTTTCCTTCGTTGGTAGCATCACTCAATTAGAAGCTTCTTGAGCATCCTACTGGAGAAGATTGGTAATGTTATGGCGCTTCTAATCTTGTTTCCTTCAGTCTTGATCAACTTGAAATCATCATCTTTTGTGCTCAAGGGCCTCCAATCATCCCTAGACATCATCATCACCTTCTCCGTTGCTTGCTGCTGCTTCTTATTTGTTAAATTCCTCTTCACCCATTGTAGAACACATACCAAACTTCTACTCCATTGCAATGTGCATTAAATTCTCTTTCCAACGAGTGCTCATTCACTCTAAACGGACTCTAGATGAAAGAGTTATGCTTATTTTACTCCGGTACTATGTTCTGTCCCAAACAGATTTTAGAATGCATAGTGTTGAAAGATTTTACTATAACTCTTTGCACCGATCTCCAAAATTTATGATTCTTGATGCGTTAGAAAGAAGACTTGATGTGAAGCTTTCTAATTTTACTCCATGGTACCTCTTTGATCATGGGCAAAAAACTGGTCTCAATAGCAACCTTTTAGAGATGTTTGATGATCGGATCTCACGACTTCTTTGGGGCATGATTCATCACCTATAGCTTGGACAAGCAAATCTCTAAGAAATATTAGTATTAAAAATTGATTGATATGGCAGCATACCTTGTTTTATCTTTAATTATTTTGGATGTGAGCTTGGTAGCGGATGATGGGCCACTAACAAAAGTTAGCATCTACCACTAAAGAGCGGATCTTGATGTAGCCGTCAATCTTGTGGGAGCGAGTTTGGGCTTGTTGAAGCCCAAGCTTAGTGTCTAGATTTCCACCTGCTTTCAAGGACACAAATAAGAAAACAAGGGTATATGCAATAATAAAAATTAGGGTTAATCCAAAAAATTAGATAGATCTCCCTAGGGTTCGAGTTGCCAATCCCCAGCAACGGTGCCAGAAAAGCTTGTTGACGGTCCATAGACGCGCCGATTGTGAACAGCAAGTGCACGGCATCATAGCCTTTCCCTTAGAGTATCCATCCAAGGTTATCAATCCATGGATCGACAATGAACTAACTAGGGTTTCCCATCTAATCTAACAGATCTAATCCTAGCATGAAGCGTTGATTGCATATAAAGGATAAAACCAAATAGATATGAGTGAAGTGTAGGGTTGATCACATCCATGAACATAGACAAAGATTAAGCACAACCAAAGGGGTAAATGAGCCTATCGCCTTCTAGTTGTAGTTCTAGCCAATAAGAGCAAGCACATCATGCATCTCATCCAAAACCATCTTTAAACTACTTCTCCGGTCAAACCCCCGAAAGCCCCACCTTACACGGGATCACACCCTGTCACGATGCTCCCTATCGGCGTGGGTAACTTAAGAGCACGTTCGCGAAGAACGTGTTGAACCTCTTGGCAGATCCGGTATCACCATGGCTACAAGATCACCCCGAGCAATCTATATGCATAATAGATTAGAAGCAAAGCAAATCCAAGAAAAGCACAAGATCGTAGAAGAAGGAATCAAGTCGCTAAAAGATCGGATGGCATGAATAACATTACTCATATAATAGATGTTTATGGATCATCACCACCGAGCGCATACTATTGATGACTCCAACTAGCTCTTGAACTCCACCATGGCACAACCACGCAGGGAGGCCATGGTGGCTAGGGTTGGCCTAAGCCATCCCCTAGACAACTTCGAGGACTTGCGGCGGCCATCATTTCCCTTTGATGTATGCCCTAGGTTTCGCCGGGTTCTGGTGGATGGATGCGAATTCCCCTTGGCACACGATCTATAAATAGTCCGAGGGGTCCGTGGTTCAAAGGGGAGGTCGAACCGGCGAAAAAACGCCCTAGGCTGGCCGGCCTAGGGCTCTTTGGGCCGGCCGGCCTAGGCCTTTTTTGGCCCGGTTCGGCCCCATCTTTCGCGTGCGATCTTCTCTCGATGATCCTTGTCCATGTATGCATGATGTCCTATATGGAAGTTGCTCCGAAAACGTTGGTTTGGGTCTCTTTTGCTTGGCTTGATTCTGTCGTGTCTGGGTTGCTTTTGGATTTGAATATAAATTCCCCATATTGGGCCATTTTCCTGCAAAAACACAATATGCTATAAAATACAACACATATACGAAAATGGGGTTATTTCAAGTGCCAAGTGGTGGGTTAGTATATGAATTGGTCCCAAAACACCACTTAATTAGCACTAAAAGTGTACTATAACGAGCGTCAACAGTCCCCAAAACATGTCAGACGGGTTTTGGCCTGAAACCCCCACTAAGTTAGATTTTCTAGGTTATACTCTCATGAGTTTGACTTGAGCACTTTCAGTGAATGTCTATCAACCAATGTTGCATCCCTCTTGATAGTATGGCATACCTATACTCAAGACATATAAATAAATCATATTTCAATCACTTGAGCTTGTATGTTCAGAATCATGCCAATACTTGAATATTCTTCACTTGAGGGCTTTCAACATTGTCCATCATCTGAGCAGATCAACCTTGAGCTAGTGACTTAGGATTTTCCACAACTTATGTTTGAGTTCACTTTAATCCTTAGGCCACTCCCTTTATCAACCATAACATATATATGCATTGCATTGCCTTCTTGACAAGACTTAGATATGATACTTTGAAACCCCGGATACTAGATACTTCACCTTAGCAATACGCACATGGTCATAAGCCGTCACTTAACCAAATCTTGCTTAGTCCCTCGCTCTAGTCATCTCGTTTTGTTTCTTCACCACTTACCCTTGCATCATCAAGTTAGCTTTACTTTGCCATAGAGTGAATCCATTTGAAAGATTCTGCAAATGCTTGTTCTTGATTGATAAAGAATATCCCACACAATGCAAGCTTCCAATCATGAAGACCAATATATAACACATATGCTCATGTCCTTTTATCATATATATATATATGAAGTCTTGCAATATCATTTTCCTCTATCAAATAAGTCATCTCATAATTTTGGAGACCCACATAGCATATCTCCAAGTCATTGCTTCATCATTGTTTGTTTTTGACTTGACACCTGGGTCACCAGGGTTGGACCTGGCTGAGCGGGGTCAGCCTCTCTGTCCTGAATTTAATTTCACCTGGCTGACCTAGGTGCCACCTGGCTGAGCCAGGTTAGTTTTACTTTATCTTTTGCAATGAACATCATTTCTTCACACACTTGCTTGCTTGTATCAATGAATAACCATATATTTGATGAGCACATTAAGTACAATGAATCATAAGAATAATCTCCTGCTTATCATCTCAAGCAAACAAGTTAGTCCTTTAATCGTTTTGTCATCAAACTCACCAAAACCCACATGGGGCCTAGATGCACTTTCAAACTTCTCTGGTGATTCCAAGAGTCAAGAACCTAGTACTGAGGACAAGAGGCAGACAGGCTTTTCTAGAAGTAAACCACCAACCGACAAATTGGTTGCTCTGATGGCCTATAGAAAGGCAAAGGGCTTATGCTTCAAGTGTGGTGTTAAGTGGGGGCCTCAACATCGTTGTCCTGAAAGTGTGCCTCTTCATGTTGTGGAAGAATCGTGGCAAATGATGGCTGACACAGAGTTGTCTTCTGAACAGAGCAAGATTCTGCTGATTCTGATTCTGGTGAAGATCTCATGTCTATTTCATCTCCTGCAGTAAATTGTACATATACTGGCAAGACCATCAAGTTTCAGTGTTACATTCAGCAGTATAAGGCCATTGTGCTAGTTGACTCTGGCAGTTCTCACAGCTTTATTAGTGAGCAATCTGCTGCATTTCTACCTAATTGGAAGAGTTTGCATACACCAATTAATGTTAGAGTGGCTGATGGAGGATTGTTGATGTGTACTCATGAGATGACACATTGTAACTGGCTTTTGCATGGTGAACAGTTCCAAACATCTTTCAAGATCTTGCCACTGAAGTGCTATGATGCAATTTTGGGTATGGACTGGCTAGAGAAATTTAGTCCTATGAAAGTCCAATGGCTGCACAAGTGGATATCATTCAATCATTTGGGAAGAAAGATTAAGTTGCACATAAATCTAGATGAAAACAAGTGTATGCAAGCTACTGGTGGTCAAATGTTGGCCATGCATAACAAAGATGAACTATGGTGTGTGGTCCAAATTTATCAGTTTGAGAGTAATGCAGCAGCTGATAAGGTTCAATTGCCATCTCAAGTGCAGCTAATGATTGAGCAGTACAAAGAATTGTTCAAGAAACCTACTGGAAATCCACCTGTGAGAAACATAAATCACACCATACCATTAATACCTGGAACCCAACCTTTCAGACTTCGCACCATATAGACACACACCTGCACAGAAAGATGAGATAGAACAACAGGTAGCTCAACTTCTAAAAAGCCACATGATCCAAGAAAGCACCAGTCCTTATGCTTGTCCAGCCTTGTTAGTTAAGAAAAAGACAGGGGAATGAAGGTTATGTGTGGACTTTAGGGGGTTAAATGCTTATACTATTAAAAACAAATTTCCCCCGCCCATCATTGAGGAACTCTTTGAAGAGTTGCAGGGAGCAAAGTGGTTCACTACACTTGACTTAAGGTC
Organism: Alloteropsis semialata; assembly: GCA_004135705.1. Taxonomy (NCBI): domain Eukaryota; kingdom Viridiplantae; phylum Streptophyta; class Magnoliopsida; order Poales; family Poaceae; genus Alloteropsis; species Alloteropsis semialata. The sequence goes on from CM014274.1 coordinate 62,808,996, forward strand.
TGGGTTTCATCAAATATTGGTAGCTCCTAAAGATCAATACAAGACAGCATTTTTAGACCTATTTTGGACATTATGAGTACAAGGTGCTGCCCTATGGATTGACTGGAGCTCCAGCTACCTTTCAGGCCATTATGAACAACATCCTAGCACATTTGCTCAGAAAGTGTGTTGTGGTCTTCATTGATGATATTTTAATTTATAGCAAGACCTTTGAAGAACATCAACATATACAGATGGTATTTGATATCTTGCAGCAACACCAATTCAAGGTCAGGCTCTCCAAGTGTTCCTTTGCAAGGCAACAACTAAAATACTTGGGTCACATAGTTAGTGATCAAGTGGTGGCAACTGATCCAACCAAGATACAAGATGTTCAAAATTGGCCTGTACCAACTTCTGTTAAGGAGCTTAGAAGCTTTCTGGGTCTAGCTGGTTATTACCAATGATTTGTTCAAAACTTTGGAGTTCTTGCAAAGCCTCTCACAGATCTGCTCAGAAAATCTCAATTTTTTGTTTGGACTCCAACTACAGAGGCTACCTTTCATACTCTGAAGCAAGCTCTTATTTCAGCACCAGTTTTGAAGCTGCCAGATTTTACCAAACCCTTTAAAGTTGAAATAGATGCTTCTGATAAGGGCATTGGAGCTCTTTTGTAGCAAGAAGGGCATCCAATTGCATTTGTGAGTAGAGGTTTGGGTCCAAAGAATCAAGGCCTCTCTACTTATGAAAAGAAAAGTTTGGCAATATTGATGGCTGTGGATCATTGGAGATCTTATTTGCAACATGCTGAATTCATCATTCAAACTAACCACAAAAGTCTTATTCATTTGGATGACCAGAGGTTAAACTCTTATTGGCAACAAAAGGCTCTCACCAAGCTGCTTGGTCTTCAATACAAGATTTCTTATAAGAAAGGGTCAACAAATAATGCTGCTGATGTCTTGTCAAGGAAACCCACACAATCTTCTTCTGAAATGATGGCACTTTTAGGTGCTCAACGTGTATGTCTTCAAGAACTGCAGGACAATTATTTCTCTAATGAGCAGATCCAGAAGCTCTATGTAGAACTGTTAATTGCACCAGTCCAAGAAAATTTTAGTCTGAGCCAAGGAATCATCAAGTACAAGGGCAGGATCTGGCTTGGGCACAATGAACAACTGCAGCAACAAACTATTAGTGCTCTGCACAACAGCCCTCTTGGGGGGCATTCTGGGGTGGCTGTCACTTATGACAAAATCAAGAAACTCTTTGCTTGGCCTCACATGAAGACAAGGGTTCAAGCCTTTGTAGCTGCTTGTACTATATGTCAGTAGGCTAAAGCAGAAAGAATCCCTTATCGTGGTCTTCTGCAGCCACTACAAGTACCTGAGCAGGCTTGGCAGGTGGTGACACTTGATTTCATTGAAGGATTGCCACAATCTGCTGGTTATAATTGCATCTTAGTGGTGGTAGATAAATTTTCAATGCCCATTTTATCAAGCTCAGCCACCCATTTACTGCCAACAAAATTGCCCATTTGTATATGGCACACATTTACAAACTCTGTGGGATGCCTACTGCTCTAGTGTCTGACAGGGGCCGGATATTCACCAGCATCTTATGGCAGGAGTTGTTCAAGCTATCTGGAACAGAGTTAAGGATGAGCAGTGCTTACCATCTGCAAAGCAATGGTCAAACAGAAAGGGTAAACCAATGTGTTGAGGCTTATCTCAGGTGTTTTACACAAGCTTGTCCTTCCAAATGGTCCACCTGGCTGCATCTTGCAGAATTTTGGTACAACACCAATATACATTCAGCTCTTCTTAAATCACCATTTTAAATGCTTTATGGACACCCACCAAGACATTTTGGTATTGAAGGAGTTGATTCTTGTACAATTCCTGATCTAGAAACTTGGCTAAAGGAAAGAGAACTGATGACTGCCCTACTGAAACAGCAACTGCTCAGAGCACAACAACGCATGAAGTATCAAGCTAATAAAAACAGATCTGCACGTCATTTTTTGGTTGGTGATATGGTATGGTTAAGGTTGCAGCCATATGTCCAAACTTCTGTTAATCACAGAGCAAACCACAAGCTGTCTTTCAAGTATTTTGGCCCCTTTGAAATTGAAAGCAAGGTTGGCAATGTGGCTTATAAACTGAAGTTGCCCACTACAAGCTCCATTCATCCGGTCTTTCATGTCTCACTACTGAAGAAGGTGGTTGGTTCTCCTACTCCAATTACTTCTATCTCTCTACCACCAGACTCCTCCTTGATGCAGGTACCTGAATTGGTTCTGGATAGTCGCCTCAAAAAGAAGAACAATCGTGTAATCACTCAGCTTCTCATCAAGTGGACTGACTGGCCCCCGGAAATGGCAACCTGGGAAGATGAGGATGAAATACTTCCAAGGTTGAAGTCAAGCACAGCTTCAGGACAAGCCGTTTTTCAAGGGAGGGGGAATGTCAGGTACAAGAGTTCTACTGCTGAAGCAGATCGTCTGCTGTCTAGAGCAGATCGTCTGTTGCCGGTGGCCAATGACATTGGGCTGAAGCTAAGAAGGGAGAGGAAGCCGAGTATCCTGGTTAATGGGCCGCAATGGGTCCAGTAGGTCGTTTAGGCCCATGAACGGGCGTGGTGGCCGGGACGGCTACTGCGTAACGTCTATAACCTTCTCATCGGGGGATCGAACAACTCGATTTGGATCACGACGGCACTGGCGGCGGCGAGCACCTTGCTCAAGGGTATAATAGACTTTTCATGACAACATCCTCTATTTTCAGAGCTAGATCTGTGATTTTTGCCAAACATGTAGACAACTCTATTATTTTTGTGGAGTTGGTGGAGTAGAGCTGAAATATTTGGAGTGGAGCTGTGCCAAAGCACGCCCTTAAAAAGATGTCACACTCCTCAAATTTGGTGCCTCTTATAGTCGATTTGTGTTAGAAAAGAGTAGGCTTCTCACCTAGCCGAATAAAGGCTATAAGAATCTCGGTGTCCGAAGGGAAGTGAAGTATCTGTTACCATGTACATTTTTAAGCCCGCGCATAGCCAAATTGGGGCGGCTGATTGCTCCGCCAGGAGTTGGACGGCCAAACTGGATTGAGAGCAGACATACGGGCAGTCGAGGCAGCATCCAAAATACCAAACACAGTACAAACTTGTTGGGATGAATTTTCTTTTTATGCGCTTTAAAAAAAAAAATCCAATGGCAGACCAGAACATATGTGGTACTCCATTCCAAATTATAGTTTACCGTTGATTTTTATAATCCACATTTCACCATTGTTTGTCTTATTCAAAAAATCTACATTAGTATTATTTATTTCATCATTATTTGTTTATTATCAAAAAATATTTTAATTATAACTCATATTTCTATTTATTTATACTAATTTTTTGAATAATATGAATGATAGAAATTGTATCTTAAAAGTCAACAGTGAATTGCAATTTAGAACGAAAGGAGTACCAATCAACTTGATCAGACGTCGTATGACACTATTAAACATGGACACACGAACACCATGGTTAAGATTGAATAAAAGGAACTAATGGGGTGCTTGTGAGCTTCTAGGACTAACAACCTGGAACTACACACTAGCACAGAAGGGTTGTAAACCTGATCAGATTGTACTTTTACACAATAGTAGGCTTGTGCATGCGTGTGCGAATCGTATGTTCTTGTGTTTTGCAAAAAAAAAAAAGATTGCTGCTCAACGGACAATCACATCATGACATCATGAGTTGCTGACTTTCTATCTGAACTTCAAAGAAGCCTCGATAATTCCGTATTTGACACCGGAAAAACTACTCGTT
>CM014274.1:62812928-62937839 GCA_004135705.1 Alloteropsis semialata
GGCGCGCGGGGGCCTCATGGCAAGGGCGAGCGAGGCTCGCGGCCACCTCCGCCGCCGCCCAGGGGCGAGCACATGGGCAGAATGTCCACATCATCGACTTCGCCGGGCCGGCGGCGCAGCCGTGCCAGTGGTTTCAGCTATTGCGCGACTTCCACAGCCGTCCGGGAGGCCCGCCGCACCTCCGCCTCACCGTCGTCCACGACGACAAGGAGTTCCTAGCCAATATATCAGAGCTGCTCGCCGACAAAGCTGAAGGGCTCGACATGGCGTTCCCGTTCCATTACGTCTTTGGCCCGCTCGAGGCGTTGGATTTCAACGACCTGCACAGGATCCTCGTGCTAAGGTCCGGCGAGGCGCGAGCGATCTGCTGCTCTATGCAGCTGCATTGCCTTCTCGCCGTGGCCGACGACGGCTGCTTCGGCGGCGCCGCCAATCATTTCGACTCGAAGAAGAGAAGAGATAGGGAAAAGTGAAGAGAGAGAGAGGAGAGAAGGGGAGGAGTAGGAGGGAGAAGGGTGGTGGGGCCCATAGGGGCAAAATCTTTTTTCACAAGTCATTTAACGGTTCACGGATGGAAAACGTAACAGAGTGCCATATAAGGAACCAAAGTTAAACTCAGTGTCATAGAGAATGAAAATTTTTTGAGGGCCAAAGAAGGAACGAATAGTTTTTCCAAGTATAAAATAGGGAATTGTCTCCGAGGGAGGACTGGCTGCATCAACTAGTCCTCAGCACCAGCCAACTAGCGACAGCCACATTTCGCCTGGAGCATTATGCTCCTCCGGGACATCTTTCACACTCGCCCAAACGTTTTTTTGTTTGTCGTGTCGGTTTTTTGCCATCTGGTCTAATAGTGATCATCATGTGAATCGTGGTCAAGGCCAACCCTAAGTGCAGAACCACTTGGTTGAATGCTCTTGCCTTTGCAATCACCAACCGCCACCGTTAAGTTCAATGACACCCTCTTCTCGCTTACCCTCCACACCATGTTGTGTCATATATTGAGATATCTTTAAACCACTACATCACCTATATTGAGACACTCCCTTGCTCTAGACTTCTCTGTACCCACTATGTCCCATTCGTTGTTTCCAAAGTCATGCCTGTCCCATTGTGTATGTTTGTTGAGATCCAAGGATGCTTTGTCATTTTGGAATAGAACATACCAAAATTGGCTTATGAGTTTAATATGTTTTGTGTCCTGTAGGTCTTCAGGTATTGGAAAAGTAGCACCACAAAGCTTGAGAATTTTTTTTTTAAAGTACCAAGAGATGATGGTAGAACCGTGATAGTCGGTCAAAGAGACTTGCAATGTTTCTACGTGTTCCATTCACTAACAAGGAGAAAGACTCAGTTTGTTTGCAGGCTAAAAGCATCTTCGGCAGTCCTCCATTCTCCAATCCAACTACGAGCGTTACTGAAAAATAATGTTTTGGCAGATTTCTTTTATGTTTCCTTCTCCAAATAGAGGAGAGAGTTGTGATTCTTCTAGACCTAATCATTTTGCGGGCCGGACCGAGCTCGGACCCCAGGCCGGAAAAAATTACAGTTTTTTTGAGCCCTAAAAATCACGCCCACACCGTCCCGGCCCCAGTCGGACTCGGGCTTCCCACTCTTTTCTAAATATGAAATAATCTATTTAAATAGTTTGGGCTGGCTCAGACCAAGAATTTTTTTCGGATTTTATTTGTTTTGTTCAAACACATCCCATTAAGCTTCATGGGTAGGCCAAAACCCACAGGGATTGGGCCCATTGTCGGGCCGGACTGGGCCGGGCTAGAAATACTCAGGTCAGGTGTGTTTGGTTGGGGAGCACAAAGGATGAGACGATCCCGTGCTAGTTTTTTTGGATGGGACGGTTCCGTCTCATGTTTGGTTGGAGAGACAGGTTCATCCCAGTTCTTTGTTTGTTTGGAGTGATTCATATTAAGGGGTGGATGTCCTTTTTAACACCGTTAGCTGCAACTGTCAGTGGGCCCCATCTATCATTCTTTGTTTTTTATTTCTTTTCTTTCCGTTGATTCACATTTTCCTTATCTTCTCGGACAAGGCCGAGCTCGGCGGTGGCTGGGACAGGAGCGTCTGAGCCCGCTGGGCGGGGCAGCAGTAACTCCACCGTGCCACGCGGAGCTCGCAGGGGCGACCAGAGCTCGTCGGCCAGGGCGGCAGGAACTCCACCGTGCCACGTGGAGCTTGCAGGGGCGGCTGGAGCTCGCCAGGCAGTGGCGGCCCCCCCCAGCCAGAGCTCCCCGGACCGCATGGAGCTCATCGGATAGGGCGGCCTCGGGAGTTGGATTGGGATAAAATTATTAAAAAATTTTAAAAATATTTTTTTAATAATTGTGAAAGAGATATTAGGATATTTGATAATTTATTGTTGAAAAATATTTATTGAAAACGGCCGGAGGCGCTTTAAAAATATTATTCGAAGGAAAAACTCTATATAACCCTTCGATTTATCGAGGTGGAATACTACACCCCTCGAACTACAAAACCGGATGTTTAACACTCTCAACTATACAATATTGTTCAAATAACCCCATGGAACGGTTTTAGAGGTAGTTTTTGCCACCTGGTGCGGCTGACGTGGACGATGATGTGGCAAGGACGTCTACGTAACCCCCCAAACTATCGAATGAGGAATATTTCACCCTCTGAATTATAAAATCAGATGTTTAACCTCTTAGTATACAATACTATTTAAATGCACCCTAAAGAGGCCTGCTTAGAGGTGTGTTTTTTGACATAGCGTCTGATCTGGATGATGACGTGGCAATAGCGTACATGTTAGCCACACCATCTTCATTCTCTTTCCCCCATCTCTCCATTACATCCGAGAGGCAAAACATGTGACACAAGGATGTGGAGCGAGCATTGGCTGCTAAAGCTTGAACCGTCTGGGCTCAAACTCCACCTTGTCACCATCCTCGCCATCCAACACTTTGTTAATTGTGTCCAGTTCAGAGTTCATGCTTTGTCTGCTCCTCTGACCTCGCTCATGTGCTAGGGTGCCATAGCCTAGGGATGGCTAACCTGAGCTCACGTGATGCTTCGCAATGGAGAGAGAGGGCGAGAGAATGTATCTGACATGTGGGTCATTGCCACGTCATTATCCACGTCCGACTCCATGTGCAAAAAATCACTTCTAAAATTCTTTTAGGAGGTTATTTAAATGATATTATATAGTTGAGGGGCTAAATATCTGATTTTATAATTCAGGGGGTGAAGTATTCCTTATTCGGTAGTTTGGGGGCTATGCAGACTTTTTTTGCCACATCATCGATCACGTCAGCCGCCATGTGGAAAAAACCACCTTCAAAACCGCTTTGAGGGTTATTTAAATGGTATTGTATAGTTGAGGGTTAAACATCTGGTTTTATAGTTTGAGGGTGATGTAGGCCTTGTTTAGTTCGCGCAACTTGGGTTGCAACTTTACTGTAGCAATTATAAACCTAAGATTAGGAGGACTAAACACGATCTAATTATAAAACTAATTATACGGATGGACGGGAAATCGCGAGACGAATCTATTAAGCCTAATTAATCCGTCATTAGAGATTGTTTACTGTAGCACGACGTTGTCTAATCATGGCCAAATTAGGCTCATTAGATTCGTCTCACAAAGTTAGGGGGGTTATGGAATGGGTTTTGTCATTAACTCACGTTTAATACTTTATGTATATAAGATTTTCTTTTATAAATAGTAAAATTGGATGAATAATGAAGTTTGTTGTGGTAACTAAACAAGCCCTTCGATAGTTCGGAGGTTACACTTTTCCTCGCTCGAAAGGGGAACCGGGCAGTAATCCATAATAAAAGGAGAGGGACCGTAAGTAACATGAATTTATTGATAAATCCATAGACCGCCGTCTTGGCGCCGTGTCCCTGTCTCACTCTGGCGGTACCCCAAGCAGTCAGGCACGTTCCACGCGGCGGCGGCCGTCTCGCCGGCCACGCCACCGCCAGCGCCCCGCCGTCGCCCCTCGCCTCCGCGAGACCACGACGCATCTGAGAGATTGGGAGTGAGAGCCCAGAGCCCCGATTCGCGAGCCGACTGACGCGGTTCCTGCGATTCCCCCTCTTGCTCTTCGAAATCGAGCTCGTCCTCCCCTCTCCGGGGGACCGAACGCGGCCGTCCTGTAGTCCCTCCCCACTTCTCCGCCTCAACCGTCCGCCGTACCACGGCTCCCGCCGGGATGCAGAACCCCGCCACGCCCGCCCCGGCGGCGGCCCCGTCCAAGGGCAAGTCGTCGGCGCAGAACCCTAGCGGACACAACGCCGCCACGCCCGCCCCTTCGGGGACGCCGTCCAAGGGCAAGTCGACAGCGGCGCAGGCCGCGGCCGCGGGGCAGGGCTCGTCCTCCCACCACCACGCTGCTGGCGGCGCCGGCGCCGACGCGGCCGCCACCACCCTCAAGCGCAAGCGCGGCGTCTTCCAGAAAGACCGTACGTGGCGCTTTAACCCCCTGTTCGCCTAATTTTAGCCTTTGCTCTGTCTTTTGGGCATTCAATTCAGTTTCAGTTATTGCTTATTCCCAATTTATTTGTTGTAATTTTTGTTCATGTTCTTGCAGTGCAGCACATGATGTATGGATTTGGGGACGATCCAAATGTGAGTTTACTGAACAATTGTCTGTTTAGTTCTCTAAATTATTCTTCTTAATAATAAGTTAATGATGCAGTAATGCTGTTAGCATAGTCTAGAGCAAGAATTTAGATTGCAATTGATGATAAAAGGCGATGTGCCGTAGTGATGATATTCTGCATTGACCTTTCCATTCGCAATGCTATTATATGATTTAAATACTTCCATGTAAAGAAATAAGCACATAGTTCTTCCTATAAAAGAAAATGAAATCCTCTTTGCTCATATATGGTGTTCTCGACTTCGCAGCCACTTCCAGAAACCGTTGCACTTGTGGAGGACATCGTTGTGGAATATGTCACTGACCTGGTAAGCTTATTTTGTGACTCTGTCTTCTATGCTATGCTTGCGGTGCTGATATGCTATGTTTACTAAGGCCCTGTTTAGATCGGTGAGAAACTTTGCGAAATTTACTGTAGCAATTTTAAACCGAAGATTAGGAGGACTAAACATGATCTAATTATAAAACTAATTACACGGATGGACGGGAAATCGCGAGACGAATCTATTAAACCTAATTAATCCGTCATTAGAGATTGTTTACTGTAGCACGACATTGTCTAATCATGGCCTAATTAGGCTTAATACATTCGTCTCACAATTTCACCCCGGGGTTATGAAATGGGTTTTGTCAGTTATCCACATTTAATACTCCTCAAACATTCGAATTTACTGTAGTGATGAAAAAAGTTGCTGATCTAAACAGGCCCTTAGGAAAAAAATGATCGATGCTTTGCATCTCTGACCCAATCTTTAATGATTCTGAATGTTCAAATGTTATTCCTGTTTCATGTTTATTACTTTCTTGAACTCCGTGCTCTGGTGTTCTAGCCTTCTAGGAACACAGGTTGAATTTGGAACTACGGTGTATTGCCTCTAGTACAAGCTTCTGGATGTCATTACGGACTATGCTTTTGTTTTTTTGTTTGTGATATGCATATGCAGTATGCTCATTTCGTATATATTTTAAAAGTCAGTGTGCAGCTGGGTACTGAGTTTTGACTAATCTGTGGTTCTGCCCAATGCGCTCTTTTATGCAACAAATTGTTCATAAAACATTGGTAATTTCTGTGGATTGCTTTAAATTGGAACTTACTATAAATGAAGTTCTAGACTTGAATTCGTTCACATCAAGCACTTTGCATCAGGGCTTTGTTGAATGATTTGGACCTTGCTTGGCCAACTGCTATCATGAGGTCCTATTGATTATAGAGTGAAAATTTATTTTTGCCACATGGGGCCCTGATTTGGCCATTTGATTACTTTCTGAAAATTCATCATTTTACCATTCATACTCCACTCTGTTTTGAGCAAATTCATGTGCTTCAAATATACAATGGTGTACACCATCAGGTGAGTGGTGGAAATGCCAATTAAGTGGTAGATGATTACTGTGTGAAAGTATTCCTGGGACTTGGTAGATGGATAAAATCACAGACATCCAGCATATATGGTTTACTTTATTTGCAGCTTCATTTAGTGGATTCATAATGTGCCTTTTCTCAGGTGCACAAGGCGCAGAATGTTGCATCAAAGAGGGGGAAGCTCTTGACAGAGGATTTTCTTTACCTTATACGGAAGGTACACTTTGTGAACTCCACATTTGACATTGTGAACTCCACATTTGATTACCTTGTTTATTTCCAGTATAGCTCATACTTTAGTGCTGGCTCTTAGGATTTACGAAAACTGCACCGTGCTACTGAACTACTCTCCATGAATGAAGAACTCAAGCAAGCAAGGAAAGCTTTTGACGTGGATGAAGAGACGCTGGCTACAAATGCCATATGATATCTTAGCAGAAGCCATCATACAATGCATTAGTTTTCCATTCAGTTGTTTCTGCCGCAAGGACCAAGGAATCAGTAATGCCGGTGTTTGAGGGCTTTAGCCTTGTACTTAACAAGATTGTTGGCAATACTTAACACTTGATATGTACTGACTAGTGACTACAGTTCACCTGTGCATTCCAAGGTTCAAACTTTAGAAAACACTTCTGGTAAGGTAATACCGCCAACATAAACTACACATTTTGGCCTTTTTGTTTCCGATGGACATACTGTTCAAGAAATACCTAAATTAAGAGTTTATAAAAGATGAATGCAAACTCAATAGTAGATTTTGCAGCATATTTGAGTTACATTGCAACATTTTACGGCATAGTTTTATAAAGTTGACCTAGCTTCACATTCAAGTTGAGAGAACTTGAGAAATCAACTAGCCTATTACATAAACCAGGTAGCACATTACTCCACCATCAGTTTCGGCACAGAGGATTGAAGAACTGTAGCTTAACAACAGCAGGACATGCAGAGTACATCTATTTTGCAGTAGGACGACTAGCCAAACTTGTTTTGAATGTCAGTGCCTTCGAGCTCACCTTCCAAGTATAAAATCGTCACCATGTCCATGAGCAGCTCTGGCCATTCGCAATACAGGATTTCTTCAACATCGATATCGTTGTACTCATGCAAGTGGCTTCTTACATTTCTGTTGAGCCTCAGTTGATCGGACTGCGTCTTTTTGTAGCCGTTTTGAGCATTCACAACCCACTGATTGATCTGTGCATTTGCCCTAGCAGTATCCAACCAGTCGTTCTCGTAGGGGAGCTTGGAGAGTATCCTGTTCTTCTTTCCTCGGTTTGTACGACCAAGGTGCTTCACAATTCTATCGTGCAGCATCAGGAACACCTCAGTGCTGTGAACACAAGTAACAAAAATTGAGCAAATGGCAACAAACGAAGACGATACAAACCCGAGTCGAGAAAATTACCGGTTTTTCATGGGCAGCAATGCAGCGCTGTTTACAATCAAGAATTCATGTTCCATTGTGAGCTTGTCCTCTTCCAACAGCGCGAGGAAATCCATGTAGTCCGGAGGCAGCTTGGCGAGATCCCCACCGGACATTCTGATCAAGGCCTGCAGGACCCTGGACAGCTGTTTGTAGTCATCTCTCACACGCTCAATGCTGAAGCCTTTACCGGTGAAACTGGCCCCCCTTAGCTTGACACTCCCGGTGCTCCCGATCCATACGTTGGACACCTGCAGATGAGAGGCGAGGCACTTGCCAACCGAGTGCTGGCTCCTCAGTATCAATGCAAGCTTCCTGCTGATCCTGGTCGCTTTGTCGGATAATCGCCAGAACTTCCTCGTTGTCCCCAGCACCGGGACCTGGATCAGCATCGCGTTCGCCCTGGTGTAGCTCTTGGCATCGTACAGCGCCTCGGCAGACGACTCGTCGATGTCCTCCGTGCTGAGAACACAGATAGCAGAAATGAGTTGTGGGCTTGTTGCCACAGTCCACAAGAGGCGATAAACTGGATCAACTGATGGAGCAGGGGGGAGTTTCTTTACCTGTATTGGTACTGAGAAGCCACCACTCTGTTTGGACCAGCAGCCTGCCAAGAACATTCATGTGAACGGATTGCACAAACTTCTCTGGTCTCCAGTCACAACAGATTGGTTCAGGAGGGGTCTTAGGCCCCGTTTGGTTTCAATAAGTCCCTGACTTATCAAGTTAGGGACTTATTAAGTCAGTTGTATTTAAGTCAGTTGTGTTTGGTTTTAGTGACTTATAAGTCAGCGAGTAAAGACTACTTTACCCATATGGATAGGGTTCTTGGTGGTCCCACCTGGGGTAGGAGGGGAAAAAGAGTGACTTATTTCACTTTAAGTTGGGGTGAAGCTACTTATGGACTTATAAGTCCTTTACATTTTAAGTTAGTACCGTTTGGTTACTACAAGTGACTTAGTTGCACTTTTTGCACTTTAAGTCACCTGACTTATGGAAACCAAACGGGGCCTTACTAACCAGTTTCTTTTCGAGAAAGAGGAATCTCTTTTCTTTTCTTTTTTAAAAAAGCGCTTGTCATGGGAAGGTCGTTAAAGACGGACAAGATTGGGGAAAGCTATACCTACTACTTTTCATACAGAGAAGACAAGATTTTAATGTAAATAAAATGTCAATCTTGATTGTGGAGCTATAAATACGTTTGCAGGTTATCAACGTATTACCTTTTACACTGAGAAGACAAGATTTTACTGTAAATAAATGTGAACCTTGATTTTGGAGTTCTAAATACGTTTGCAGGTTATCGGGCCTGTTTGGAAGAGAAGGATCATCACTCGAGGAATTCTTAGGATTTTACTAAAATTTGTTACCATGGATGTTGATTCGAACCTGTATCAGGGCGGCGCCGCCGCCGACGGTGGCCGGCGTGACGCCATGGGGGCCTAGAGCCTGCTGATGAGGCCAAGGCTGGTCATGGCTGTAGTACTGCGGCTGGTAGTAGGGGTAGCGGCCACCGCCACCGTAACCTTGATGGTCTTCTTGCTCCTCGAAGCACCTGAGGGCGTTTCCCATGGAGGTTCGCTCTCCTCTAGTTCTCTTGCTGCCTCTAGCCCTCTACTGCTGCTTCGCTTGTTCACCAACCGAGCTTAAAGCTCGCTGCCGAGGTGAGGGAAGAGTGAAGACAAAGGGGTGGTGGTGGTATGGGATAGTGGTGGTACTGGAAAAAGAATAAAACAAAGGCGACTTGACCGGGAGACCTTCGATCAGAGCACTGTTCATGATTGGATGGCATGATAGAGCTCGATTGAGGTCTTTTTAGTTCTTCAAACTTCTCCAATTTTTTTGAAAAGTTAAACGTCTCATTCAACTAATTCCGAAACGAATCTATTAAGCCTAATTAATTCATGATTAGCATATGTTTACTGTAGCATAATTAAGCCTAATTAATCTATAATTAGGCTTAATAGATTCGGCTCGCCAAAAATTTTCAAGATTATTAATTCATTTTGTCATTAGTATACATTTAATACTCCTAATTACCAATTTAGCATTCGATGGAACGGATTTATAATAAGTCCCAAAGAAACCAAACAGACCCTAACAAAGGCGACTTGACCGGGAGACCTTCAATCAGAGCAACTGTTTATGATTGGATGGCATGATAGAGCTCGATTGAACTTGAGATGACCATTCAGTTTTACTTTTGGTCAGGGTAATGTTTGTTTGTATGTACATGAAAAATTACAAGATACTCGGTCTATGTCTGCATGTGACTCTCAGCAACAACAGTTAAAAGACAACATCCATGCTGCCATTTGTTCACCTACGATGTCTGCAATTAGTCCAGGAGTCGAAACTGACAGTGTTTAACTGAAAATGCTCGTCAGCTTGGCCTTCTGGTCAGCAGTTAGGCCTTCTGGGAAGACAACTTCGAAAGTGATGTAGAGGTCTCCTTTCTTGTTGCTCTTGTACAGTGGCATGCCCTCACCTTCGAGCTTCCTAACCTCATTTGGCTTGGTGATCCCCTGCAAACTCACGGCGATGCAAAGTTGAGCTGTGCACTTCCATACTGATGAATTCTTGCAGCGTACAAAACTCAAAATTACTCCCTAGTTACCTTGGTCCTGATTTCCACTGAATGGTTGTCGAGGTGGTTGATGCTCTTCTTGAAACCAACAAGGGCTTCGAGCTGCAAGAGAAATGGGAGCTCAGTCAGTGGTTCACAAATGACAAAAAGACCAATGGAACAATAGAAGAGGTAGTGATGACCGCCAAAGTGGCGATAAGCTGCCATGAGATAAATAGGCTAAGGAACTCTGGTTGAAGGAATGGGGCTAGAGGTTCAGACTTCAGCCTTCAGCGACAACAAAGAATCAGCAGTAATATTAACACAATTGTTTGGATGAATTTCTATCTTAGAATCTAACAAGAGGCTATCAGCTTATAACCGAATGCCTTTTCTTTTCATTGACATCTATCTAGCAAGATATTCATCCATGAACAAGCACAAATATTTGTTTTGGTTCTCTGAAAGGCCCTTTGCAGAATATCTGTCTAATTCTGTTGCTGAAATTATTAGCGAGAGAAAGAAGTGTGCATTACGAGCGAAATTGTCACTGTTGCAAGCAAATCGTTGCCTTCTCTTCTGAAGTGCTCATGCCGTGCTGTTCGAATCTTAAACTGCCCAGAAAGTGAATTTGTCAGGGAAAGATGCTGCGAAGCTGATCATTCCATACTGTAATTTGCATAAAAAAGGTAGATAACCTTCAAATCACCAGGTTCTCCATCAATCCTAGGTTCACCATCCTCATAAAATACAACTTCCTGGAAACAGAAAAGATATAATCTATTAAGATCATACAGAATGAAATCAACCAAAAGTGCTTTGCATACATAGTTCCAAATGCCGTAGGGAATCAGCTTAAACAATTCCTGTATTGATGTTCTTGCAAGAAATTGCTTTAGAATAGTATAGAAACCAGGGTGTTCAGGCATGTAGCTCCAAAAGGTTACAAGATGTCAACCACTAAAGCTAAATCACTGAAAAATAATATGCAGTTGCTTTGTACCTGTCCATCTTGCATTCCCTTTTCAATGTCAACATTAATGAAATCACCTTCTCTTACGTACTTCACATTTTGGCATGTCTCACAAACCTGGAATTCGAAAACGTGTCTCATATCAATGCAAAAAGTTATCTAGTACACGGATCAGATATGAACACCCTTCAATATAAAATATGGAAGATGAATGTTCTTCATCGTGAAACCCATGAAAAGATGAATCAAGAAGATATATCTGAACATATTCCATTATAGTACTATAAAAAACAATATATAGGTTCTAAATCATGCCAACTGCATAAAAGAATTTGACAGATTAGAAATTTACCTGCTCACTAATTTGATAAAACATTCCAGGAGCAATTTCTCAATGGCGAATTTCATTCCTACATTTGCACCGTCTCTTGCCAGGAGCTGGTTTAATTACATTTTTCTCCCCCCAAACCTATCATTCACCAGGGAAATACCAAGTCAAAGGAAATAATTATAGAGCTCTTTTATGGTACTCCATACTACCAACGAGTGGTATATAAGTATAGACCCCTATAAGTAAAGGGTAATTTAGTAATTTCACTTAGATTGAAATGAAATTAGAGCGTGAAGATGCAAAAATATATATCAAGGATCAAAATGATTTTTTAAAATATGAATATTTCAATTGCGCCATTAATTTGTTCCCAAAATACCCATATACTACTATACTACTCATCGTATATTACTATACTACTGTTAAAACCTCCAGTAGTAAACTAATCTCAACTGTACGATTTTTTATACTAATCCATCTTAGCCACTATTATAGAGTAGTCTGGAGTACCGTAAATTTTCCTTAATTATAAGCTGCCACAGTTGCAAATCATTTCCATAAAAAATCTGAAGACTTGAAGAGTGAACTAAAAATGTTAGCAGGGCTTCAGTTCTTTTTACCATGACTCATGAATTGCAAAGAGATGTTGCCTTTATGGAACTACCCATGTACAAGTCTTCAAGCGAAGGGTCCAATTCAACAATGACATCATCACCCTTAATTATTTGCTCTTCCTCCTTTTCCATCCCTCCACCACCAAAAAAACTGAAGTTTTTTTTTAAGAATGAACGGAGGAGGATCAAAGAAACATGATAAAATATTTGTCGACACTGACTGAAGGGACCGTGACACCTTAAGAGGGGGAGATGAATTAGGTGTTTTAAAAACTAAGGCTCCAAGCACATATAAAAACCTATTCCAATTTCGATTTAGATGTGCACTAGGTTTTTCTATGTGTTGCTATCTCTATCGATAAAAGAGTTTTGCACCCTAGGTTCCAATCCTATCAGCTACACAAGACAATTCTAGGAAACGTAAATGCTGAATGTAATGGGCACAATATAAATGCGGAAGTGTAAATGGTAGAGAATACAAAGTCTCGGCACGGCGATTTTTCCCGAGGTATCGGGGAGTTAGCTAACTCCCCCCTAGTCCTCGTTGGAGCCCTTTCTTGGGAAATGCCCCTTCCTTAGGGCAATGCTCTGGTGGTGGGCAACTTCTGTGATAGCCAACGGGACTACCCACAACACGAGTGGGTCTCCGCTTGGCCTCTCGCCGGTGGCCTCCGCCGTCTTCACTATGGTAGAGCTTCGGCAAACCGCCAAGAGCCTCTCCTCCCTTGCACAATCACCGGCGGCCTCTCCACAAAGCTTTGTTGGAGGGTCTCGCTAGACTACAACGCTCTGGATTTACAACACTTGGTGCGTGCAAGCACCAATAGCAAGAGGTATGCAAATCTCACTAAACTCTAGACTAAAGCCTAAAGCAAAGAGCTAAGCGGCTTAAACTAGTACTAATCAAAGCCTAAGCCTTGTTGCTAATTGCCTAATCTTCTCTTAAGCACTTTGGTGGAAGAGCACATGAATTGGTGAACTTCAACTCCCAACAACTTTCCCAAGCTCTAACACCCTTCAAATGGCCGGGTGGAGGGGTATTTATAGCCCCAACATGGAGAACTAGCCGTTATGTAGCCGTTGGACCTTTTCTGCATAGGACCGACTGTTGCGGTGGCCTTTTGGTGTTGCACCGCGACTTCCTGATCTCCCCCGTACATATAATCGTTAGGCGACTGGCACTGGCCCCACGGCGACAACCGACTGTTGCGGTGCTGGTCATTGTTGGACCACCGCAATAGTCTGTCAATCCAGAGCCGAACTGCATTTGACTTTGCCACCACCGACTGTTGCGGCCCTTCATCATAGCTTCGACCGCAATAGTCGGTCAAACCAGTAGCTATTTCCAACTTCAGCCTTAGCACCGATTGTTGCGGTGCTGCTGCTTCTCTCGGACCGCAACTTGCTGTGCTTCCTTTTGAATTCTTCCGCCGAAATCCTATGGTCACCGACTGTTGCGGTGCTCAAGCACCGATTGTTGCGGTGCTTCTGACACTTTGAGTTTTGCTTCATTTCTTCGCGGGTTCTTCTCGTGGCTTGTCAATGCCATGTCTTGAATATTTTAGAAATATTTTAAGTCTGTTTTCTTCTATAACTTGAATACCCTGACTTAGATACCATGATTTGAATACCGTGGTTTGAATTTCATCCTTGGGACCTAAAATACCTTCAAATGTACACTTGACAAACTTCATTAGTCCCAATGGTTATGTTGTCATACAATCACCAAAATCACAAATAGCGTAGCACTAGGTCCATTTTCCTTACACTGACATTGAACTAAAGATGATTAACACATTTTTTTGAGTAACAAGATCTACCTACCGGCCTATTAATCAATAAGCAAATGTGCATGATAGGAGTGCACTAAATTTTAGCATATGGGGTTTGCTGATTCTTAGGTGAACGAATATATATACAGAAGACAAGTACAACCAGATATGGATGACTATCGTACCACAGGGTTGAATTCTATTCTTCATAGAGCCAAATTCTAATAGACTAGGACGTGCGACATAGTAGTCTTGGCTGACAAAAAAATAATTTCAAATTAAATCCTGAAAACAATCTATTCCATATTAATTATTTTCATTTACAGCATATTAATCAGAAAAATGTCAGTAACAGGATCCTCAGCTAAAAAAATAATCAAAGGCATCACCTAGATCTTCCTAAAAGGATCTCATTCTACCAAATCATAAAATTCACACATAGACAAGATGAGTTTGTCAGGAGCATCACGATTATGATTCTACGATCATCATTTTCAAATGTCATTGGACCCAATAAAAAAACTGTGAGCCACTTCACTATATTTTTTTTGGAAACTACACATACTTTAACCTAATCCACAACATACTTGATCAATGACTTAATAAAAAATAAAAGGCCCATGGTGTCACTCTTCGTCAAATGAGGTACATCTTGTTGAAGTATTTGGATCCAACAATTTTAAGTTGAAAAAACATAATAGCATCAATATATAATGCAATGTAGCTTACAAAAATATTGCCGTTCTATATCGTAAACAATAATATATATATATTTAGTAGCCATGATAACATGATATATGAACAAAACAAAACAATAGGATAACATGCATACTTGCTGAACACGTGCTCGACGTTCATATTACGACCACGTCCACCACTATGCCCGCCCTGGAATTGGTTCAACCCATCCTCTCCGTACCAGTCATAGACCTTTCTCTTCTCCTGATCCATCAAAACCTCATAGGCTGCAAGTTGAAAACCTCACTCAATCAGCATGATCACTCAAGTATTTTCTTTTTGTTCTCCGTTGTACCAGTACACATACCATTGCTGATCTCGGCAAACCGCCTGTCGGCCTCCTCGTTGTTGGGGTTCTTGTCAGGGTGGTATTTCAGCGCGAGCTTCCGGTACGCCCTCTTGATTTGCTCCTCTGATGCATCTTTAGACACTTGCAGTATGTCATAGTAGCTCGTTCTGGTTTGCATACGCAAAAAAAAAAATAAAAAAAAATCAGAATGATCAGTAAAAATTCATCAATGCTTGCAGGCGACGTCGTGAATCATTATTAATTATGGAGGAGGAGGAAAACTACTCAGAATTTTGAGCAACCAAGACTTGAAGAACTGAGAGCATACTAGCTAGCAGTACAACTACAAGTCTACAACGGCAAAAAGAAGATGACACTGTTTTCTCAAAGAAAAAAGGAAAAGAAAAGAAGAGGACACTGGAACTCTGAACGAGAAGATATGACCAGATGCAGCAGCTCTGAGCACTGAGCAGAGCACCCAGGAGCGAAGGAAGTGAATTCGAGCAGTTCATCGTGAAAGCTAATCGCGATCCAATCGAAACCCTTGAACAAGATTCGATCTTCCCCCAACAGACCGATCTGATTCAACTGCACGCTTGTGCAATGCGAACACCAAGAAACACGACGAAAAGAACCCCGGCCGAATACAATCGGAATCCGGAACCAATTAGCTGTGAAGGATCGAGGACCGTACCCAGCAACCGCAGACACCGCGTGGTGCAGGAGGAGGACGGCGACGAGCAGCGCCGCTCTCCTCCGCGCCGCCATTGCCGCGCGCCCACCACCAGTCGCCGGATGCCCACGGCGAGGCCAGCTGAAAAGACGAGAGAGCGTGGCCGGCGTTGTGGCGAGCGAGCACGCCCGGGATCGGATTCGCGTCGCCGGCCCTAGCTTCGTCTTCCTCTTTNCGCGCCTGAACGCGTGTTTCATTAGGAGGAAAACCAGTTAGTCAAACCGACCTCCAATCCGGACAGCGCCGGTTGGCCCAGCAAGAATGGACAGCGCCGCTTCGTCTTCCTCTCGATCGATCGATCGATCGACTCGCCCCGCGGATAGAGAGCTTCCGGAAAGGAGTGACGTCTTCGGTGCGCGGCGCGCGCGGTTCGCGTGCGCGGCAATGGCTGGGAGAGCCTGGGGACAACGGGCTCCGGATTTTGTCCGGTCTCTTGCGCTTTTCGGCGCGGCTGTGGACCGCGGCTACAGCACGTGCTAATGAAACACCACGTAATGTGAAAGACAGTTTGTTTTCCCCTGCCAAATATTACCTCTTCTAATTGATGGTATCTTTGCTCATGTCATTGGAAATTGGAACTTATATGTTAGAGGAACGGACCCAGAGGCTGAGCTTGACAAAGAAAATAGAGGGGCCAGTCTACATATCTGAGTATTATACAGCGGTATACAGTAACAAATTACTGTTCATTTAATGGAAAAAATACATTGGACAGGAGAGGGCCATGACCCTCTTTGTCCGGCCCTGCCCATACCTTTTTGTTTCTTTAGTGGATTATATAAATTAGCTTACGAATCAATGATAGTATAGTAAAAAGATATCATGGACCATCAAAATACGCTGAAATAAGCATCTCTTGGGCAACGTATTCAGCTTATTTTGGTGGTCCATGTGCTTTTTTACCATGATGCCCTTGACCAATAAGCTAGCTTATATGATCCACTCAGGAAACAAACAACACAACATTTGAATGCGCTCACTGATAGGTGGTGGAGCTTGAGCTCAATATCAAAGGTGTCTGATGTGATAGCAAGCGAAGTAGAGAATTATGCTGAAGAAAATTTGGTCAAATATTATATAGTATAAAACATTAGTCTCTTAACTAGTACGTAGAAATGCAAACAACAGACGAAACACACATGTCGGTTTTGCACAAGTCATAGTATGAAAAGATAGAGTTAATTACACGTGCCAACTAAACTAATTTTTTTTTTTGCATGATCAAACTAAACCATACTAACAAGTAACAATATATGCAGCAGCTACCCTATTCTTCTCTTCACCAAAATCGCATTGGTTACAACGTGATTTGGACAGATAAATAATACATTAATTTGTTTAAACAGATGTTTGTCTTTAGAGTTTGTATTGGATGTGTATGTATTAGCTTGTTAGTACTTGTTTTTTTAGCCTAGGAGGCTTTCTTTTACCCCTTTTGGGACAATTCCAATTACTTTAGATATGTACTCACAAACTATATGATTGCACAAGAAAAAAAACGTGGAGCATGAACTAAACTTATTAAGCCACGAGGTAGAAACAATTGTGGATGAACTATTAAAGAAAAATGAGGTGACCATAGAAGAAGAGACATCATATCATAGGTGGAAGTGGGGTAACTTCTTCTAACCATATCTAGATTATGACTGTCAGTGGTAGACATGGTAGTGCACTAGGATCCATCTAACACAACACAACAAAATAAAGTTGCTAGGGCAAGCCCAACCAAAGCCACCATAAGTATTAGCCTCGCTAAAAAGGTGCCTTCCAGATAGACACGGATAGATTCAAGCTACCGCACACAACGCTCCAGCAGCCTCGATTCTCACCTCAACTACCACTTTTCACAGCCACACTAACACACAGCTAAGCCACCATCTCCCCTCTATCTGGCATCCGAGCCTACGCGGCATGTGAGGCTACTGTCCATGCTGTCGCGTTGGGCTTGCTCTTAAAAGCCTGAGTAGATAATGGTAGAAATACGCTGTAAAGACCACGTACATGTAAATGTGGCAACACAACAAAAAAAAGGTGTAGAACTGTTTTATACAGCGATGGGTCATTGAAAGGTAATGGATGGAGTGAAATGTATATTACTACTGTAGTCGTCTAGTCATACTAAACTAAATCACATTGCAAAATTTGTATTTTCTTGTATTTATGATGTTTTTGTTGAACCATCTATCATCTACCACGGAGTGAGCTACCTATGGCATAACAAGCAACCTTATAATTGTACAATCACTAATATTGCTATTTGTGTACGTGATATAGAAGTAAGATATATAAACCTTGAAAAAAGCATAAACACAACGGTTTTGCAAAAACTTGCCAAAAAGAGCGTTGACTTTTTAAACCCATCACAAATCAATTTAAACATCATCAAGGGCACAGGTGCAAAAAAAGGAAAAAAAAGCGTCTAGGCCGGAGCCGCAGCCGCTCGCAGGCCGCAGTCCAATTGCAATTGCAACGTGACGCAGACACGCAGTTCGACAATTCCTTCCCTTCACCGCTACCGAAGTCTACTGCCATTCCTACCCCTCCTAACCCCGCGTCGCCACGAGCTCGCCGCGCCGGCAAAGGAGGGGACCTCGCCGGAGCAGAGGCCATGGGCCCGCCGCAGCCAGCCAGGGGCAGCGCCATCAACATCGAGGCTTGCGCGCGGCCGATCGCCGTCGACAACCGCATCAGCCTCCCCTACTACTTCCGCATCGCGGGCAGTCTCCTCCGGCAGGTCCGAGTCCAACCCTAGCCGCCCCCCTCGGAACCTCGCGCGCGGGATCGCTCCTGCCCCCTCTAGATCTCGCCTTCTGTCGCTTGATGAAGTATTAGTTGCGTGTTTGTTTTTATCGGCGATTAGTTTGGGCGATGCGGTTCGACGAATTGGGGATTGTTTCGTTACGATGTTAATGCGAGTGCTATTAAGGTTGGAATCAAATTGTGTTGAATTTTGGTGCTTTGATTTTGTCGGCGCAGGCTAATATATATCGAAACGAGAAGAACTTGCTCGACCTGTATGTCATACTTCTGAGATACTCGAGGTGGGCTGGGAATTCAATCATTTGATACTCGCTCCTTGGTACCATGTTTGGTTGTTACACCTGACACTTGATTGCCTGCAGCTTGTTATGCGAGACTATACCAAAGCATCGTGATTACCTCGCCTTCAGGTTGAGAGAAAAGGCATTTTACGATGTAAGTCCTCTTTTCATTATTATAGATATCGCATCTCCAGCCTTAAGTATACTCTTCAGCAACATAGTCTTTTTAGACCCCAACTGGGCATATAGAATTTTTTGCGAATAACTTTTTTTGGCTTTCCTTAATTCATCTCTGAACTCTATATTTTTTTTCCAAATTTTTATCTAATGAATGAGCTTTTATTGCAGAGACTTAGTGAGGTTATCAAAGAGCTTGAGTCATTGAAGCCAGTTGTGCAGCGCCAGGTTGCAGAGCATAACAGAGGAGGTACTGTGGAATCTAATACTAATAACCTAAATGGGACCTATGGTACAACTCGTAGGATAGAGCAGCATATCCCAAGCTCGTATAATCCACAGGTATGCATTGCATTTCTCAGCCTGTAATATTGTGAAGCATCCTGAGAAGAAGAGATTGAAAATATGTACTTTCATATTCTCATGTGATGTACATGTCATAATTTTTCGTTCTTTTTCTTCTTCAGCCATATGTAGGTAGTGCTAATGGAGCACTGCAAAAACCCTTCCATGTTGGGAGACAAGTGCCATCATTACCAAGTATCCAACCTGATAGGCAGATTCAGAAACAGTATGTATACCTTTTGGTCATATTTTATGTCTGCGATATGTTTTGTTTCACTTGGCTTAACTATAGTGTGGTCATTTAGTTAGCCACAACTTATGTAAATGGAGTACTAGCTGTCATGTTAGTTATCTAACAAGGACAATGTAATAGCTTGATAATTGTTACGCGGAAAGGTAGGCTTATAGGGAACACATGGTCCCCATATAGTCATATAGTAACTTAATTTTAGGGTTGGTTATTTCAGAGGAACTTTGCAGGAAAGAAAGGATCATGTTTGAAAATATTTTGATTTTCTATCACTACAAACAAACATGACCATATTATCTAATCAGTTGATTTTATCGATTTGTTCAGAATTTCCTAATTTGTACAATTAGATAAATGAATATAAACATCTTTCAATAACACTACATCTAGGTATTCTGTTGCTTAGTCACACACTTTATATTTGTAAATTAGAAAAACAACATTCTTGCGAGAGTAAAAAGACCAAGAGGCTTACAAAATCAGTTTGTGGCAGAGGCCCACTACTTATGTTGTTAAGTGCTTTGGCAGAATCATAATTAAGTCCCTAAAAAAGAATCATAATTAATCTACTTCTATTTCTTTCCTCTGACTTCTATTTTCTTTTTCGTTTTTTTGACTTCTCTAGATATTGCTCTTATCCAGTGTGCTTTCTATAGATAAAAATGGGCTATATCCTTTCCCTGATGTACTGGTTGCCGTTTGTGTTAGATAGTTGTTTCTTTTGATTTTTTTTCTTCTTTTGGTTTTTTTATATTAACTGAACGTTCTCTTTTTCTGTCTAAACTATGCAGATTAATGAATAGGCCTTATCCAAGTGAAGAATCACTAGCTAGACACTCCATATTAGGACCTAATGGTCTTCATGGTCGATGGAATGGTCCTGTTACTGGAATTAAGGTATGATTCTGTTACTTCCATTGTCTTATAAATGTGTTTGGCTGAGAATTTGACCACAGGCAAGCGTTATCTAATGTTTCTCTACTGCTTCTTTACAGGTTCAATATCCAAGCAACTTTGAATTAATACAGAGCGATACGACAAGGTGATAATTCATAAATATGATATTTTTATGTTATTGTTGGTAGAAGTTTTTCTTTCCATCGCTCTCTTTTCTGTCACAAACAGTTTAATTCCTTTCATTTTTGAAAAACTGAGATCCATTTCTTTCAAGTTCTATCTCCACTCAACTATGCCCCTAATTGGGATATGTTTTGGACCTGGACTGTTTCCAGTTAAAGTTCTTACGTTCTAAACATAATCGATCCTTGAAGAGTTATAAAGTTTGATGTCTCAGCATGTAAAATGTTACAGGAAAACCAAAATACCCCCAACTGTTATAGAAAATAGTAAAGGACAATTCGTCAAAAATCACCGATATGGAAAAATTTCAAATTTCACTGGAAATTTACCAATATCTTTGTTTTTTTAATCATGAATTATTATCATTTTTTGTTGAAAGATTTACAATGCTTCTATTTTATATTGGTCTGTGCTTGTTTTAAAATTTTTAATATTTGTGTTTATATTGTACAATATATACAGCCGTACATACCCATACATTTTGAGATTGCAACATTGTTTTAGCAATAATTATTTCACAATATTTGTAGTGGCAATGAAATGTTAGTATGATACTCGTACTTGATAATAATTTAACATGGTTATAACAATTTACTAATGGTTGCAAGTCAAACAAATTTCAATTTTGGAGATGATTGCAAGTCGAACAATGCCTTGTTTTTTTTTCGTTACGAGGTATTGTTTGAATGATCTATCTGTTTTGTAATTTGTTAGTTATTTTTTTTAAAAAAATTAAATTATCGAAGGTGATGTATCAAGGCAGAGCCATCTGAACAGGTATTGATCTGGTTGGCTCAACCAGATGTAATTTTGTAAGAGGGTAACTCGATAGATGGAGACACATGAAAATGATCAGAGGGGACTACAGGAGGAAATTGGTGATATAACTATGCCATTTCCTTTTGTTTGACATTTTCATGCTTTCTTCTGCAGTTTAGTGCCATCCGTCTTGAACCAAGATGGTCCTCATGGTCCCACTACAGCACCTCCAGATAGCTCCACAAATGACAATGATGATATGAAATCTGTTCTCTCTCTTGATGACGGTCGATGGTCCGTACCAGCAGAAGAACGTATTCCACTTCCTTCTGCTAATTTGGAAGAAGAGTTGCTCCAATTGAATATCAAGCAGCCTTCTCCTCCACCAGTCCTGGCAGAGGTACAAAGACCAATATCTCCATCAAGTATTGCTGATCCAACACCAGGACTTCCGACCTCAGGGACTGCCCGTTTTCAGAACTTGCATGTTGTAAGTTCAAAAATGCATCTTTTCCTTTTAAATCGTTGTATTATTTGGGCTTACACCTGATAAATACATCTGTAACAAGTTTGGTTCTTCCAGCAGCATTCCATGTCTAACTCATGTACTCTTTTGACTTATTGTGATTGTTTATTTAAATACTTGTTAGCCTATCAAGTTGATGGAGTGCTTTCTAAGGGTTGCTGAATCAAACACCAGAAGAAGTTTAGAAACTTGTGGGGTTCTTGCTGGTACCCTGGTATGTACATTGCTTATAGGAAATTATAACTGTCGTTTGACTGAATTTCTAACACTAGTTATATTTTCATGTAGAGAAAAAGAACTTTCTATGTGACAACCTTAATTATTCCAAAGCAGAAATCAACATCTAATACGGTAAGCTGTTAGTGTTGACATTCTCTTATATCTCCACGTTTTATGCAAGTTGCTGGTAACGTGTAGTGCAGTACATAAACATAGTACTGAATGTCATGGATTTTCTTTTTCCAGTGTGAAGCTACAAATGAAGAAGAACTATTTGAAGTCCAGGACACGGGCTCACTTTTCACTCTTGGTTGGATCCATGTGAGTTCAATTTAACCTGGACATTTTCTTTTGGTTTCTCAAGTCATTAAGGTAGATGCGCTTGTCTGTATCCTTCTGAAAGAAAAAAATAAAGAAAAAAGGTTACATGTATGGGTAAATAATATACTGATAAAGATGCTCACTTGTTCTCCACCTGTGTAACTAGTTACTGAAAGAACTAGTGAAGAAAAGCTGCTTCTAGGGCATCCACTATTCAATATCCAACTCTGACAGGGCAATGCAAGCTAAAGATTTTGATATCCTAGTATCCACATTTGTAAAGCACTTCCCATGCTTAGGCAGAGATTTTGATATCCTAGAGAAAGATTATTT
This sequence comes from Alloteropsis semialata, assembly GCA_004135705.1. Lineage (NCBI taxonomy): Eukaryota > Viridiplantae > Streptophyta > Magnoliopsida > Poales > Poaceae > Alloteropsis > Alloteropsis semialata. Next base: position 62,835,431 of record CM014274.1, read on the forward strand.
ATGTATGCCTTTGGTTTTCATTCTTGCCTAATTTGCTTGGGACTAAAAGGCTTATTGTTGTATGGTTTTCATTCATCATGGCTGAGAGTCTCGTTATGCATTTTGAGCAGTACGTGATCCAATGCGTTTGTCTTATATTTTGGTGCTCTATAGTACAGAAGAATTTGACCAGCATCTAACATGTGTGCAAAGCACTGTATGCACTTACTACACTATGAGTCATTAATCAACTTTTCTGAGCAACGCGTCATGCACTTCATATTTATACTATATAAATGTGGCTGGTGTAATTTGGGTATTAAATATTCTTCCAATCTTCCTGGAGCCATGAGTCTGTTTTAAATTTCATTGGGTGTTTGATGTTTTCTGTAACTACAAATAGTGATCAATTTTCTTTATACTAAAAATATTACATTCCTCAATATAATCCTTTTATTTTTCCAGACACATCCAACACAGTCCTGCTTCCTGTCGTCCATTGATCTCCACAATCATTATTCCTATCAGGTAATGCTGGCAGACTGGATCTCACACTTTATGGTCACATTACAGAAATTGCTGTTTGTGTTGGCCTCAGCACTTGATCATTTGAGTCGTAAATGTTTCCTTATTGGTTAAATGTGGATGCTTAATTCTTGCTGTTGTGAAGATGTTCTCCAATACTAATATAATACATGTTCTCGATTCATTTTTAGTTCCAGATGGAACAAATAATAGAATAGCTCAATGAGATTTGGTTCATCTGTTTATGCTTGCTTATTCTGTGTTAGGGAACCTACTTTATGAGTGGTCCCAAATTTCTATTTGTTTGGTCCTATCTGGAATATTAGTCCATACACAAAGACTGGACTTGGCAAAGTGTGCTGTGTTAGTTTAATTTGATATTGATTTCTTATGTTTCCAATGGTTATTGTGCCCTCCCATAGTGTGTCTGGCAAATTTGCTTACGATTACTAGCTAACTTAATTCAAAGTATTTAATGTTTAATTTGATTATGTGATCAACTTTATTTTTTGATAGGTCATGCTACCTGAAGCAATTGCAATAGTTATGGCACCTACAGACACAAGGTATATTTTCCATCTATCCTGTTGACATCGATTTCTTGCATTTGAAGTTTAACACTTCTGTTGATATATATCATTTCCCGATTAGCAATTTTGCTCAACCCGCTGACTTTTGGGGGTGTTCAATTCCACCAACTTTTTCACCAAAATTTTTCACCAAAGGGAATCTTACATGCATGGAGTAGTAAACGTGTGTTAATGACAAAACCCATTCCATAACTCTCGGGTAACTTTGCGAGACGAATCTAATGAGCCTAAATAGGCCATGATTTGTAACAGTGATGCTACAGTAATCATCCGCTAAACATCCACTAATCATGGATTAATTACCGTCATTAGATTCGTCTCGCGATTTCCAGGCGAGATCTATAATTAGTTTTATTATTAGTCTACATTTAGTACTCCTAAATGGTAAGATTCTCTTTGCAAAATTTTTCACCAAAACTTGTCACCGGAATTAAACAGGGCCTTTGTGTTGCTTGGATGCTTGATAGCTCGCGTTACCTTGTAATGCATCTGAGTAATCATGGTTATGTATTTGTTTGCCCAGAAAACATGGTATATTTCATCTTACGGATCCAGGTGGTATGGGTGTGATCCATGATTGTCAAGAGAGGGGTTTCCATCCTCATAAGGCACCTCTAGATGGCTCACCAATCTACGAGCAGTGCTCCCATGTCTACATGGACAACGATATAAAGTTTGACATGATTGATCTCCGAGAAAGATGACAAAGCTCAACTTCATTCGTTATTTGGAACCTATACTTCCGGCAGTACAGCAAATCGCTGCCTTATTCTTTTAGTTGTGCTCAAGAATTGCGAATTGTTATGTAAGCAGTTGTACATAGCTATTGCATTGTATAGAGAGAAAATTGAATCAATGATATCATAGGTAACCTTCAAGGTCACTGAGGCTTTGTTGTAATTCATCCCTTCAACCTCGCAAGGCACGATCATGTGATGAGATGAGAAATGCTGTATTCCATGCCAACTGTACATCGTTGTGTGTGACCCTAATAACATGAAATAGCATCGACTGTTTAAGCTCTACCTCTACTATCTTTTTATTTTTGATATTAAGTTTCCTTGTTTGTTGTGAAGGCTATTAACGGATGCTACGCGTGCGGGTTTTTTTTTCTGCTCTTTTTAACCCCGCAAACTTTATTGAAGGAACGAGTTTTACACGAAAACGAGACTACAGAACCGAGGTAACCACGCTTAAAACCAGTTACAAGCTTAGTATTACCAAAAGACTAGCGTTTAAGCGTGACCCATGACGATGAAGGAAGAGAAAAAGCTAATATGATTGCTTGAGTTGGGGACATTGCATGCATGCAGTTTAGTTATTTCGCTTTTGTGATCATAGAAACCTAGGATAAATGTAGGTTTAGGGTTCCCTGCTTGTACAACCTCAACAAGTCTAGGAGAACCATGAGCAAATTTTCTTTTGATCAAACTAGAACTTAAATATCAGGAAATTCTTGCATAATTCGAACTGGATTGGTTGGGCAGCAATGCTGTCTCAGTCGGATGGTTCTGGCAACTAGTGGTTCTTTGGTTACAACACTAAATGTGATCAAATTTTCTGCAACAAGCTTAGCAGTCTACTTTATCAGTGTACAATGAAAATAATTATTACGGTTTCCCAACCTAAATTCGCTGACAGTGCAAAATCAACAAGTGCATGTCAGGAATCATGAATTAAAAACTTTGAGCTATTTCAATACTCAAATTGCTGGAATAGCTCAGTTGGTTAGAGCGTGTGGCTGTTAACCACAAGGTCGGAGGTTCAAGCCCTCCTTCTAGCGTTTCTTTATCCACCTATCCTTTTTTGTTTATCCCGCAAATTCGATTCTTCCAACCGTATTAAACATCATTTTTTCCACCAGCAAATTCGATTCCCGCAACCATATTAAACATCATTTTTTCCTCTAGGTTTTTTGTTTATCCAGAAATTTGTTTTTCCTTTTCCAACATTTTCGTTTTTATCCACCAATTTTTCTATTTCCTATTCTTTTCTTATGCAGCAAATTCGAATTTTCCAATCATATTAAACATCAATTTTTCGTCTAGGTTTGTCTGTTTATCCAGCATTTTTTTTCCTTTTACAACATTTTCGTAAAAAAATATTTTTTGCACCTCGTTCCCCTAACCAATATTATATTAATTCCATATTTATGTTTAGTTCATTTTATTTATTATCTCCTTTCCCAAAATTTATTAACAATTTTGTTTATTCTATCTTGTTTCCTTTACAATTTATTTTTTGACACATAATTATTATTTATATTTTATTTATTATGTTGAGGTTCAACCCATATTCATTATTTTTACTATGTTATTTATTATTTTCCCCTTTTCATTCTTTTCAATACCATTTTATTTATTCAATCTTGTTTTATTTACAAATTTATTTTTGACCCCACATTTTATTAATCTATTTTAGTTTTTTATATTGAGATTGAAACCCTCCTTCTAGTGGTTTTTTATTTATTGCGCCTTTTTCCTTTTCGAGCCTGTCATTACCAATTTGATTTATTCTATATTTCTTCCTTTTGCAATTTTTTGATCCAAATTTCATTATTTATTTATTTTGTATTTGTTTCCTTTTCCAATGTTTCATTACCGATTGGTTTCATTCTTACTTGATTTCCTTCCCATGTTTAGTTACCAATTTTTTTAATCCCGTAGTGATGATCCTATTTCTTTTTTTTTGTTATGTCTTGTCCTTCTTCTACTTTCTTTAACAATTTTATTTATTTTTTGCATTTTTATTTAAAAACTTCCTATTACCAATTTTATATAAATTGTCTTTTCTTTTCCAACATTATTTACCAATTTTATTTTTAATTATATATTTATTTAGTTTTATCATATATTTATTTATTATATATCTTCTCTCTGTATCTTTCTTTACCAGTTTTATCTGTTCTATGTTTTATCCATTCCCATTTGTTCCCAAACTTTTATTACCCATTCTATTCATTCGGATCATTTTCCAACATTTCTTTACTAATTTTATTTTTAGACTCATATTCATTTACTTTTTTATGGCATTAACCTTCTCTAACTTTTCCTACCAAAACTTTTATTATTGGGGCATTTTTCTTTTCCAACTTTTAGTTACTGATATTATTGATTTTGTTTTTTTAGCTTTCTCCAACATATGCATAATAATTTTGTTTTGAGAATTGCTCCGGTAGTTCTTTCTAGCATGAATCTAAAAGCACATTTAATTAATTGATTGATTTCTATTTGGTGGTATTCTTGGGCCAATCTATAGCCCATCCAAGTCTAGCTCAGCACAATTACATCTCATTTATGTTGTGGTGGTGTCTTCTTTGGTGTTTGATCCATTTGCAGAATTTCAATATCACTTTTATCACATCAATAGAATCAACACGTGTTGTTTGCAATTTAGGATGGGTCAAATTCAACTTTAGATAGGAAGACTTGGTTCCTTTGAATCGTGGGATCCCCATCGTGTCGATGCAGTTGTCTTGTAGGTCACAAAGAGAATACCCCACGACATGTCAATCCACCATGGAAGATTGGGCTCGATGGAATCATGGAAAAGGGGATTTGGCAAGGGTTGAGTTAGAGTATCACAAAATTAAATCAAGTAAATGATTTATTAGTTTTATTTTAAGATTCGTGCTAACTTTTAAGAAGGGACAACTAGAGTGATTCTCTTTTATTCTTAATCCCAATTTATTTTTTATCCTCTTTTTATTTATTGTTTTTCACCTTCTCAAACTTTTCTTTACCAATTTTATTTATTATGAGTCTTTTTTCCTTGTCAAACTTTTATTACCAATTTTATTTGTTATGTTTTGTTTTCTTTTTCAACAATTTCTTACCAATTTTATTTTTAATCCCATATTTATTTATTTATTATCTTGTATTTACTTATTGTATATGTTTCCTTCTTGTTGTGAATAGATGTCTCTTCATGGAGACACTTTGTCAAGATGATCTCATCCAACCAATCAAGACATAGACTAGATAGTTGTAGACACATCCAAGGGGTGTGTCCCTTGGTGAATAGACACATTGGAAAGACACCCATTCAGAAGGGCACCTCCTGAATGGATAGACACCACGTGTCCCCTCAACCTGTATATATATATATATGTAATGAAACACTTGAATCAATACAAACATCCATTTACTCTTGTCATGTGTCTCTCGCTGTCTCTCAAGTATATTTACATTTAACACGTTATCAGCACTGCTCTCTACCGAGAGAGACAAGCCCACAACATTTTCGCTTGAGAAGAACACCACCAGCGATGGTTTCTTTTTCTCGGCGACAACGGCAAGCAGTCTGTTACCTCGCCTGCCTCTGATGCACAGCCCCTTGCACAAGACAAGAAGTTGTCGTCAATATGTACAGTTGAATATTTACTCCTATTGAGTATTTACTCCTGTACAAGATTATTGCCGTCCTTGTTAACTTAGCAATTTACTTTATAAATTGCATTTTAACAAAATAGCATCCTCTTATTTAAGCCTACTTAACTAATGATGGATTCAATGTGAAATATACTACATGTCTTAGACTTTTGGATTGGAAGATGGTGACCTAAGCATTGGCTGCAACAAGTTCTTTCTAAGATTTTATTTGCCCTGAGACCAAGCTTTTAGGCAGCAAGATTATTGCCCATCACTGAAAGGTCTACATCTTATGATGATTACCTGCACGTGTTCTCCTAAGTAAATATTTTGGAGATTTGATTACCAATTTTATTTTTGAAATTTGGTCAAGCACAGGGTAGTGGAGACCTAGGCATTGGCTGCGAATATATTAGCCCTGAAACCATGCTTTTAGGCAGCAAGATTCTTACCCACTACTGGGAGATCTACTCCATTGTTTTATTACATGGAGATTATCTACGTTGTGTCCACTAAATTTTCAAAAAAAATTACTCAGTTATGAGGTACACCTTTTTGTGATACCTCCAATTCTCCAACATAAGAAGATATGATGTTTTATATTTTGCATAAATGTTACAACATCACCACTGTGGTTCTTAATTTACCTACTATAAAGAAACCAGTGGTTATGCCATGTTAGAGATAATTATTTTAATAGAGTTCAATGAACTCACCTTGATGGGCTTAATTATCTTACATGTACACCAAACATCAAGATCACTTTTGCATGCCGTGGACTCCTAAAAGGTGAATAGTGAACCCCAAAATAGGGACCCACCTCTTTATAAAGAAGTATGATGCTCTCTTTCTATTATGGTTCCACACCCATAAGGATCACATCCATGAGTACCTATTGGAGAGAACCCATGTATTTTGCGGTTTGCTTTCCAAGCATGCAATGAATAGCAAAGGAACTCATATGTCCTAATGCTTTATGAGTGGAACCATGTACGTCTCCAGAATTTTTAAAATGTTATAGACTACAACCTTATTGATATTCATAATATTTGCTCGAAGTTGAACTTTTGCAAATTGCCAGCATTATTCTCCATTGGTCCAAACACATGATGAATAGTATGATGAACTTCTTTTGAAGAACCATCTTCAATGCCTAATTGTGTGGTACCTCTCCTGGGTTTCATAGTGTTTAGAATAATGAATAATAAGAGGTTTAATTGATTTATGTTCCTCTAAATTGACCCTGGCTGGTAAATTCAAATAAAATTAAAAGCAAATGCATGTCAAATGCGCATAAGAAAGAGAAGAGCAATGCTAAACTCAAGAATAACAACTTACTTGTTATAAATGTGGTTTCAATATGCATTTTTATAAGTTATCTTATGCCCAAGCACCTAGGCATGTACCAAAAGTCTCTAAAAGGATGCAAAGTCCTCTTCAGGGCCAAGATATGAAGCACTCTTCAATTTTACATCATAAGCAATACAAGCGGTTGGTTGTTTATTACTGGCTCCTATTGAACCACATAACAACCTTCTCTTTCTAAGAGGACCCCGTTGTGTTGGATGACATGCTCACTAAGTACCGTTCAATTGATCTACTTGAAAATTTTAAATAATCTCAGTGTTTGATCCACTTGGAGATTCAACATAATCTCAATGTTTGAAGCAATAATTGATGTTCCATTTGATGATATGTAATGTGTGCAACTTCCTATGATTGGAGTTGTACAAATCTTATTGATAACTTTGAGTTCTACAAACTTGGTATGAACCTCATGAGTTTAAGACATACAAACCCATATGCATTGGAATACCATACCTCTATATTGACTATTCAATGTTGTATTTTGGTATAGTAGATAAGAATTTTATTACATTCTTGTCCTATATTATTAGTATGTACAAGAATAATTCTAATTGAGAAAGAAATGTGCCTTGTGGGCAATTGCACCACAATCTCTATAATTAGGGAAACAAAATATTCTCAATTCCTTTGAAAAGAGGAGAAAATGTTTTGACAATCACTCCATGCGATGTGATGATAGTCTGGTCTAGTCGCGCCACTATCATGCTCCCTATGGATACTAGAGTTACCAAGGATATTTGATTATGTCCTAATTTGACTTGTATCTTACCAAATTGTAGAGATATCCATACGAGTTTGTATCATATGTGGTAACATAAGATGACAACAACGGATATGGCATGTGAGTTTATGAAAATAATTTCTCTTGGATTGTATTCTACATACATCTTCCTATACAACATGTTGCATTAGATATAATTTTTCATACTTTTGATGCATACCACACTTGGTATGATCGACATATCCCAATACTGGAATGAACCGAAAAATTATAGGCAATCCTATTGGTCATGGTTTTTCCATATTCTAGATACTCTATAAGTATCATTGGGAACTCGATTTTAAGTCTCTCTTATCTTAAAATTTGATCTGAATGTCTTAAGTTCCTTGAACTCTTTCAAGAGAAGTTCCTTCAAACACTATCAAGAGAACAAGTGTGGTCCAATATAAATATCATATGGACATTTGAGGCCTGTCATGGTTCTATGGTGCATCTATATGATGACTTCCAGTGTGTCCTATTGACTACACAAAACCATGAATTAATAATGGCTCCATTTGAGAACATTAGCTACACACTAGTGAATTACCTCATGTGCCTATAATGACGATTGCATAACATATGAATTCAGGATTATATCCTCACTGGATATGAAAAACCTTTGAATCAAACAATCAGTATCACTACATGACCATTATTAGTGAATTGCCATTTCTCAACTCTATGTTGGAGTCAGGTAGTTTTACACACTTCTGACTTATGATTAACTGCATTTATCAATTCTCCTATGCTTTTAGTACGTAGGAATCTATGAAGTATTTCCTATTTGTATATATTTAGTGTGTTTTCTTTTAAAACATCCCAATGTCACCACCACAGTGTACATTTATGGGTACACAGGAAACTAGAGATCTATATGAGATTTCACTCTCCGTCGATCATTAAGTATTTAGATCCTCTTTGTGAGGATCTATTTATGCCCTGTACGCTGGCTGTATTAAATCATGAGCATTTTCAGGCATTAGGAGGAGATTTCAAATACCAGAAATAGTGCTAGGAAAGAAACTGGAATGCATTAAGCATTTCAGGCTCAAGATTCCGTACTAAAGCATCTGAACCCTTTTGGTTCAATGATTTGCAACTAATTGCAAATCCACTACCATATGCATTTACTATTTGGTGTCATAAATCTTATTGATCCTATATGCAATGTGCCAGAATGAGTGGTGGTACCATGTCAATCCACTCAACTCCCTATTGCAACCAGTGTTGTAAATAAGAGGGGGAGAAGTATGGCCATAAATTAGGATTAAGCTGTTTGCAAGTAAGTGAAGGCTAGACCTTCTAAGATAGTAAATGTAAACCAACCTTTTGTTGGCAACCAACCCTATAGGATTCTGATTATCCAGTGAACGGAAGGCGTTCACAATCTAGCTCAGTGGTGCACAATACTGAGGCTAGTATATCGGAAACCCATGATTCTCGTTTTGGGAAGTCATGATAAATCATAAGGGTGCATAAGATGTAGACATCATGTTAACCGGAGAATTATGCTATTCTAAAGACTACATGTGTTGACACTTACATCTCAGCGAATTGTATATGCATATGCATTCTAAGTGAACCAATAGACCATGGCCATGGCAGAGCACCTCTGTGCTCAAACTGGACCTTGTAGAATGATGCAATTAAGCAGAGATAGCTTTGCTCACCTAAGGGAGGCGTTTTGGACTATTTCCAGCATCTCATGTTATCTTTACTGTGGATACAAGTTTGTTTTCATCAAGAAATGGATTTGAGAACAATATGGTGGTGAGAATTAAGACTAGTAGCAACAAGGGTTTTACGCAAATCCCGAGCATTGAACCCAATGCTAAATTTTCTCCTATACTATATGATAAATTTTTGATATTATACTTATTGATAGTACAAATCATCTATCTATGCAGTTGATAGATGTGGTGACATCATACACTTATGTAGTCACTGGATTCTAGTGTATTTGTTGAGTTCTAAAGGAATCCAAATACCTAATCCCTAAACACAAAATTGCAACAAATATTGTGTAATGCTTAGAAAGTCACTCTATGACTTAAAGCAACTTGGTCGAATATAGTACAATCGACCTAGTGAATTCCTCCTTTAGAAGGGATACATGAAGAATTGTATGTTTTAGTGTATCTACTTATTGCACCTTTCTAAACATACATTATTTATTGATGGAGTTCGAGATGGAGGATACAAATTGAACCAAATCTCCTTTTGAGATTTCAATTCAAAATATCTTCTCTCAAGAATTTTGGATAAGAAGTTGTCTATTTCCTGAACATATTGAAGAAATTTGATATGTGAGAATCATATTTTTATCTCTTGTGGTTGTTTTATTCCGACCATAGAGAGATTTAGAGGAGATATTAGACAAAAGGTCTATTATCTTGGTGCTACTGAGTGCTAATATATCTTGCAAGAGCATCCGGTCCGATATCATTTTTGCGATGATTTGCTAGCTAATGGCACATGTGATCTTGACATGTTCTTTTAATAGAACCCATGATCCAGTTATGATTGGATATACAGATTTTGGCTATATATATGAGATCCCTAGAGTGCCAGATCAATGACATACTTCATTTACTTTATGTTGGACCTGCCATTCCATGGAAGTGTTTAAACAAACATCATTGGTCACTTACACCAGCTATTCTAAAGCAACATATGTGGATTTACAGAATAATGAACCATATGCTTGGGCTATATGGTGATTGTGGTTCTATTAATCACTAATCTTTATCTATAAAGATGATGTTACTTTGTGTTGTTCAAATGGATACAGGTTATGCAAGGTGCAATATTACTGTGCATTTCGCAAACTAAGTATTGTGATAATCCTATAGATTATTTATAGTCTTTACCTTACTCCATATTTTTAAATGTGTTTAAGAGATTGGTATGAGATGACTTAGAGATTTGTAGGTATCAGAGGGAGTTTCTCTTTTGATCCGTAACTTGTTTTTACATTATGTTGTACTCTTTTCTTTGTATGAGTTTTTCTCTTTTTTGAGTTTCTCATTCAAAGTTTTTAATGAGGCTACATCGAGACAAAGTCTTATGTCGTACCATCTATTTTCTCCAACTGGGTTTTTTGAGGATGATACATTATGACATAAATGTTGTTCTTTGAACTAGACTATGAGTTTACCTCACAAGAGTTCAAATAGAACAACATTATGTTGCGACTCATCTCCTTATTTTTCCCATTGGGTTTTGAGGAGTTTACCGATATAGCTAATATTTCTTAGATTTTCCTACAAGATTATGTTGTAGTAATATGATCCTAAAATATATGTCTCATCATTTATTTTCACCCATTGGGGTTTTTAGAAATGATGGCCACAGACATACCATTTTATTTGGACTACACTTTGAGCTTTTCTCATAGAAGTCCAAATAAAACAATGATATACTACGATTTTTCTTCTTATTTTTTCTATTGGGTTTTGAGAATTTTATCTAGTATATCTACCTACATATATTCCTTATTTTTCTCACTGGGTTTTTAGAGGAATCTATCTATATATCGATTACATGGTAAGATTCGATCAAGGGTGAGTGTTGTGAATAGATGTCTCTTCATAGAGAGACCTTCTCAAGATGATCTCATCCAACCAATCAAGATATAGACTAGATAGTTGAAGACACATCCAAGGGGTGTGTCCTTTGGTGAATAGACACATTGGAAAGACACCCATTTAGAAGGAACACCTCCTGAATGGATAGACACCTTTCCAACGTATCCCCTATAGGTAGCTGCGCATGGGTCTTCTGCCATTAGATAGCCACATAGGGATCGGTGCTAAGCAAGCATAGAACAGCGGTGGTCTGACGGCAGCCTGCAAATCAGCACAGCAGATACGCTGTGGACAGGTACTAAAGCCTACACGCGATGGTCGTCCTCTATTTCTGAACGCTTGCAGTCCTGGTCGCCGTCTCAATTTTTTATTTTTTTCTGCCAGCTCGCGTGCTAGGCAAATACAGCGTGCGAGAGGTTGTCCGTGAGACAAGGTAATCGTACGAGCGAATCGACGTCGCATTTCTCCACGGGCCTTGCTTTCGCCGGTCCTAAAGCTTGCAGCCCAGTACGATTTCAGTATCACGTGTGCCGTGTAACGTCCTGCGGCCCACTCGTTGCATGGGCCGAACGCGTGATCCACACGATTGACGGCCCATGACGGGAGCCACGAAACGAAGCCACCGTCCGCCACAGCTCATTTGTGCCGTGTCGCACGATGCCTGCTAGCTGATAATATTATTGCATGGGCTTTCGTGTGACACTACATAGTAACAGCAGCAATTGACCAAAAAGTGGACCGAGAATACTGGAATTGCACCATCATCCGAAGAGCACTACAAAAGTTGTGCCTGTTGTAGCACTGAAAGTACAAAAGTTCAGGTTCCAGTTCCCTAACTACCTACTAGGATGCGCCGTGCTTAGTACAGCAGGTACCGGTAATCTATCTTTTTCAGAAGAACGGCGACCGTCTAGGCTGGCCCTTCCGTCGGCGAGTAGTAGTGTGTGCATGCTCAATCGCTGCTATTATTTGTCTTATGCCTTTCCTCTTACCAGGTACACGGTGAGGGCGAACCAAGATTCCGCGCAAGGGATTTCTGCCTTCTGTCTGGAGCTGCAAAATTAACGGAGTTTGGAATCAGCATTTGAAGTAAACCGGCATCACAAGTAGCGATGGTATAGATTTAGCACGTTACCTTGCACTCCACTGAGCAGAAACGCGCGTTCGATGCTAGTGCGCGGGTGCAGGTGTCACAGATAGAGACCGAACCATAGCGACGATGCTTCAATGGCGGAGGGTCCTCTCTGCGTCGGAGGAACACGACCTCAGCGCTGTTTATCACGTACCTGTGAATGCGTGTAATGTCAATACGTACCTGTGAATGCGTGTAATGTCAATGATTCCGTCGAGGTCCGACACTCGTATAACCTCATGGCCAGAGGAGATGCGCACCTGTGTAAACAGCAGTGAACAGAAGCTGCATTACAGTCACAGAGCAATGGCCAGTTACACTGTGGGTGCTACTGCAATTTAGAAAATGGAGGACGCACCTGAAGCATTCTGTGACCAGGACCCTTCTTTGCATGATTTATTTGGCAGTAGGTACAGAGGGCATGGACGGTTCCTCCCACGCAATCGATGCAGAAGAACTTGGCTGTACTGTCGGATAGCCCCTCATGCTGGGGGCAAGGGTTGCAAAATGTGGATCCTAGAAGCTTTGCTATGCGCTCTCCACTGAGTAACTGATGCGGCATGGTGATTTTGTTGCAGAATTCTGAATCTGGGCGTTAGGGACAAAACGGGAGCAGCGGTTCCAGCAAACAGGAGGGAGGAGTTGGCGGCTCAGATATACATGCGCGTTGAGCACAGGACACCATTTTCTCTCCTTCTTCGGGAGCGTCATCATATGTTGGTTGGTCACAGCACCCATTGGTCGGTGATAGAACTGTCAGTCGTAGGATGGTATGGCTATTATCAGCGCATGCTGATGCATTTTGCCCTCGTCTGGTCCGAGATGGACTACTTGCGTCGCTGAGTCCAGTCCTGGGTCCTGGCTGTGTCATCTCCTGATGGACGTCGGTACCGACACAGGCACGGGTACATAAAGGCTGGCAGCAAGGGGCTGCGATCAGTCCACTCCACCCAGCGAGAGACTACAACTGCACCATTCTGACTGGCTGGTCGTCTTCCTCAACTACTGTGACCATGATTGCATTAGCAATCCCGATCCTTGTTGTCCTGCTGCAAGTATTTGGGCTACGGATTATCCTTGATATTCCATTAGTGCTGCTGCGGATCACCATCGCATGGCCGTACACGACGTCAATACTAATATCGTTCTACATGTTGTACTTCTCGCTCTTCTATTCTGTGTTTTTTTGTCACCGGGATGCTGTTATTTCACCTGCTGTAGGTTTTGCATTACGATTTTTATTTTGGCTAGTTCTGTATGCTAGGGCAAGTAGAACTGTATTACATCTCAGACATGCATTCCATGGAGCGTGTAAGGACGTAGTAGGGGGCCCTTGTTCTCTTGTACTTGCCCCCTGTACATTAATTTGTAGCGGGTGTGTATGTATTTGTATACAATGTAACTTTTGTACGTTTGGATCTCTCTTAATGATTTTCATGATAATATGGATGTGGTTCTTTTTTTTAAAAAGAACATGGGTATTGAATCATCTGTTCGAACACGCCAGCAAATACTGAATTGATGTACTGAATTGATGTGTCATTTTGAATATGTTTTTTAGAAACGCTGTAACTGAGATGTTGTTTCTGGCGTCCAGTACACAAGCGTCCTTTCATTTTAATGCACTCCCGCGCAATCCTCCTTTTCCGGTCTTCACGACGTGCATGCTCGATCTTTTTGCCAGAGTAGAGAGTACCAGAGACATGAGGCACTGCTTGTGTCATAGTCAAATGACTGGCGCTATATGCCTATATGTGCACTTCCCTATTTTGACGGGTCCCAGCCCCTCTGTGTCCAGCTCAGAAGATATGAGCTGCATATTTTTTAATCAGATAAAATGCAATAGGTAGAAGCCGCTTGTTCGTTTGGCTTACCCACCATTAACCAGCAGTACTTTTCTCTCACAACAAATCAGCACCAGCCACTAGTCACCAGCCAGCCAGCAGTACTTATCTCTGACAACAAATCAGCACCAGCACCAGCCAACCGAACAGGCTGAAGAACTCCAAGAGGACAAAAGAGCGTGGAGGAGACTAGCACTGTTGCACACATACCCGCACTTGCATCGGCGTACCGTTCCCCCCTGTTGTCAGCGTGGGGAGGCTGGCAGCCTGCCGCTTCTATTAAAGCAGTGGAGAATCGCTTGTGCTGTAACCCGCGACGAACACCATCTGGTAGCACATCGTTGCACTTTTGCAAATTAGCTTGCAAGCCACATCGCCATGGAGAAGGGCAAGCAGGAGGCGCGTGACTGGGCGGATCTGCCAGCCGATCTCGTCATCATGTGTGCAAGGGGACTGCGTTGCAGTGAAGACCGCTTGTCGATGGCACTGCAATGCCGAGAGTGGCGGGATGCGCTGCGCCATCTCCCGGCTCGCAGGCAGCTGCCATGGATGCTGGTCCCTTACCGCCGAACCAACTACCTACAAACTTTGGTGCGTCGTGCTCAGTTCTTCTGCTTCTTAAGCGCGCGAGCGCACATGGTGCCACTCCCAACTTTTTGCTTTGGCGCACGTTACATCGGCTGCATCGAGGGTGGGTGGGTAGTCTTGGCCATGGGGCAGACCTCCGGCTATGCATTGTTCAGCATACGAACTAGGGTCCAAATACCTATACCAGACTCAGTTGCTTTGGGTGCAGGCAGTGTTACTGCGCCCATACTGCTGCGCGCTGCCGCTTTATCATGCCGTCCTTCCAAGGCAGCCTCCTGTGTTGTTGCCTGCATTGTGTCCATCTTTGAGCGGCCATTTTTGTCCAGGACGCTAGTGTGCTTTTCTCGGTTAGGTGCTACCGTAAATTCTTGTGCTATCGAAATGGATTTCGAGGACCTCATCCACTTTGGTGGGTCTTTCTACTGCCTCACCATGACAGAGGATGTTCTTCGCTGCACAGCAGAGTTCGCCGAGAACTCTCATCCTGATTCCCTGCAGATTGCTGCGTCATGCTTTCAGTTTGCGCCTCTAGCTCACAGTCTAGGGCTTTTCCCCAAGGGTCGCTACCTTGTTGAAAGTCGTGGCGAGCTGCTCATGCTGGTGCGCTACAGCACGGTCGCCAGCGAGTCAACGTTCTCGTTTCGGCTCTTCAGGCCCTGCACGGTGCCAGTGGCAGCAAGTTGATTCGCTCGATGGGCGTATGATATTCGTTGGGAGAGGATGTTCTCGGTGCTTCGAAGTTTCTGATTTCCCAGACAGGCACGAGGGTGTCTTCTTCATGGATGATGAGACATTCAGCCAGCCAGCCATGGTTGCTTTCCCCCAGAGGCAGAGGAAGTACCAGTGCCACGACAACGGCTGTTGGCCCGGACCAGGTGGGGCCGTGAAGAGGTTTTTTGGTTGGCCTGTTGCATCGTGTTACACTCCCCCCATGTGGCTGATGCCGTAGACCCGTGCATTCCAAAGTAGAGATGAATGTTTGATATGTGAGCGTAGACTCACCTCGCTGCGCTTTTGTTTGCACGGCTCTGCTCTGTTAAGCAAAAATTGTTATTGTACTGAGCAGCACTTGTGCTTAGGTGTTAGGTACTGTGTTGTTGTTGTATTGTGTTGTATGAGGACCTTCTGTGTTGTAGCATTGGTGGCTGTAGTGTGTTGTATGATTAGGACTTGTATCTTTTTATTTTTCCTTGAGTAACTGGAGTCTGTAACTTGGAACTGTCTGTAAGAAACAATGCTGTTCGTACCTAGAGGGTAGCACCCTTTTTTTTTCAAGTTTGCGCGACTTCTTTGACGGTTTTACATGCCTAATTAACGGTTCGTAATGATGGCTGAAGAATGACCTTTATGAATAGTATCACATGAAAGGTTCAATTCGATTGAGTGGTGCGCTATGTCCATCCATCCCAGTGAATGATCTCTCCATCAATGTCTTTACTCCCGGGTCGAATAACGGGGTTTGGGATTTTTTTTCCTCGGTCATGCCTTCAACACGAACTAAATATATACTATTAGTCCTTGGTGGAACGACCACTATTAGTCTTTGGTGGAACCACTAGCACGTAATGAAACAAATTACATGATGGATGGAAAACTGCGAGATGGATCTAGTAAGCGTAATGAAGCGGTGACCCCTCGCGAGGTCACCGCTACGTTGGCACAGCAATGAGATTTGGTGTCAATATATGGTTACTGTACCATGATATTGTCTTTTCCTGGCCTAATCAGGCGTAATAGATTCGTCTAACAATTTGACCCAGGGTTATGAAATGGGGTTTGTCAATTATCTACATTTGGTACGTGTAGCTATTGTCCAATCATGCGGCGAATAACGGGGTTTGGGATTTTTTTCCTCGGTCATGCCTTCAACACGAACTAAATATATACTATTAGTCCTTGGTGGAACGACCACTATTAGTCTTTGGTGGAACCACTAGCACGTAATGAAACAAATTACAGGATGGATGGAAAACTGCGAGATGGATCTAGTAAGCGTAATGAAGCGGTGACTCCTCGCGAGTTCACCGCTACGTTGGCACAGCAATGAGATTTGGTGTCAACATATGGTTACTGTACCACGATATTGTCTATTCATGGCCTAATCAGGCGTAATAGATTCGTCTAACAATTTGACCAAGGGTTATGAAATGGGGTTAGTCAATTATTTACATTTTGTACGTGTAGCTATTGTCCAATCATGTGGCGAAAGAACTTGATTTTCAAGCAACCTTTAAGTGCGTGTATTAGGTTCATAGGGTGTGTCGGTTGCAGTTGTAGCTTAGGCCCGGCAGTGGGCTTATAGGGCGTGGATTAGGTTCTCTTGTGGATCGGAAATAACCGAGTACCGAAGCGGTCGGTTCGAAGAATTTCAGTAACCGATCTATTTGCAATTTTGGATAACCGAACTTTGTAAAGAACTGACGAACCGATTGGTTCGGTTCGGTTTAACCGAATGGCAACCCAGTGTTTGGAAACGGGTTGCACCTACTGGTGGACCGTGGCGTGGTGCGTTCGTTCGTGGGGCGGGACGGGCTGTCTCTCCAGCAAAACCCCTCGGTAACGGCGCTTGCTCAGCCGCGGCGACGCCGCCACGCCACGGGGAGGTGTGCCGCACGCAACAACGCCGGGAGCAGCGGCTACGGCGGTCGCCCCGTCCGCATCTGCGCCGATGGCATCTTCAATCTCCTTCAGTTTGACACACGTGCTCTGCACCAGGCAAAGAAGCTGTACGTCCCTATCCCTTTAGATTCCCTCCGTTACTCCAGCTATATCCATGCATCATTTTTTTGCACTTGGAGATCCTTCTGTTAGTTTCTGCGCCTCAACAGTTACTATCCCATCGGTAGAATATGGTTTTTTTGCGGAATCCTGTTTCAGTCTGCGATTATACTATTATTTGAGTAGTATGTACTTGTTTTGATTTAATTTACGATCTTTGGGTCAACAGTCAAGTCACGGTCCGAATTCTGGATTGTCCACCTTAGGGTTTCAGAACATTCATACACGATTCGAGTTGCTACTTGGTAGATACTGCAAATGAGTTGCTACTTGCTATGAGGATTCGAGTTGCTGCTTGTAATTACATGAAGGGCCACTGTTGCTTCTTTGCTAGTGGTAATTTTAGGTGAGGTGCTCTTAGATTTCTTTTTTCTGTGTGCTGACATTAGTGTAAATGTGAACATCTTGAATATAATGATCCATCCTTGAAGATATATTCATCAGGATTGCATTTTGCTCAGCAGCACGTGTACGTGTTGCTGCCATTATTCTAAATGCGAGCATCTTGAATTTGCTCCCGTTATAAATTTTGCGTTCTCTTCTGCAACTGTTTTTTTTTTCACTGCTAGGTAACTCTATAACTGAAACAGATATCTTCTGAATTTAGCTGTGCTAATTTAATTTATACTCTTGTGAGACACGTCTTGTGATTTTGTGAATTTATTTGTGCTTTTACATACTGGCCACCTTTAGAATTGCAGCTGGGACTGAATTTACTTGTTTTTTTTCCCTTATTTCAGCTGCAGCTGTGTGTTTGTTAGAGTTCTGTTGTCCATTCTTGCAGAATGTAGAGGTTAAAGCTTTGCCATGCAAATTTCATTGAGCACACATTTTAGGAAAAACACGTTCACAAATTACACGATCCTCATGGAATGCATACATGGTCAAACACATCAATCAAACCGATTACGACAATATTTCTGGACATTACATCGAACTGACTTAACCGAGACAAACTCGAAACCTGAACTACTAGCGTCCACACAGGACAATCTTACACAACCAGGCAAATGGGACATAGCAGTACAACACACACCACCGTTGAACGAGAAACCGTAACAGCTTGACACAGCTTACAAACCAGAGGTTACAAGCACGCTTCCGACTTAACAGACATGACGCATCAGCTTACACCCATCATGCTACTGCAGGAACCACACGGGGGGCGTGTAAGTTGACAGAACACGCCAGTCGTACCACCTCTTTATCCCCATCCCTGGACCTGCCCAGAAGCCGTTGTCATGGCAGTTGTATTGCCTCCCATCACTGTGACCAAACGCCACCATGGAAGGCTGCCTGAAAGTGTCGTCATCAAGGAAGTATACACCCTCATGTGAATGGGTGTAGTCAGCAACATCATAGCACTTGGACCCCCCCTTTGCAAGGAAGATGATGCGGCCTTGAAGAGAAGCAAGCCCCTTCCACGCATAATATCCATCATTTTTGTCAATACGGAACAAAGACATGGAACAAGTTGCATCACTCCTTAGAGATTTGAACCTCACTACCATAAGCAGCTCGCCTCGACTCTGGACAAGATATCTGCTCTTAATAAACATGCTATCATCGTGATGCAGTGGGACAAAGTGGTGGTAGGTTTTCTCAACAGTCAAGGAATTAACACAACCTAATGGATCGAAAGCTGGGACGCAAACCATAAGGTCCTCACTTTTAGTGAGGCAATGGAAAGCCCCTTCAAAATAGATGACGTCCTCGACATCAACCAAAGTAGCACAACCATGGACAGACCCCCCAAGCCGGGTAAAGCAAATCAAGTTGCGGGTAACAAACTTACGTTCAAAAGTGGACACGATGGAAGCGATGACACAGTTCTGAGAATCAGAAGGGGGGCAAGAGAAAGCAGCTGCATGAAGGACCATAAGCTCACTCACTGGAACGCCACCCCAAACTACAGACTCGGAAACTGGAACACTGATTCCAGTGCGGAAGTTGACTACTGCATACCCACAGTTATGGACAGTAGCAATCAGAACCCAACCACCATCTAAAGAACCAATAAAGCGTGCACCATAAGCACGAGAAGGGATTGGCACAGTGTGAGATCTTGCACTCAAGATGCAAAAGAAGTGGCCCTTACGGATTGCAGCGTCTTGGAGGAAACAAGTGCGGCGGTATGGCACCAGCAACCACGGGAGATGCTTCTCCGGCCGTGGTACAAGCCGCGCACCATCACGCCACGCCCGGCACTGCAGCTCCATGGCCGCGCGGTCAACGTTGCAATGCAGACCACGCGCGAATGCGGCGATCAGGTCATCGGGCAGCTTGCTCCAGTCCCGGTCATCATCTTCCTGCACCTCGACTGGGGCCAGCAACTTGCAGCTGCGCGCCAAGCTGCACGCCGCCTTGTTACTCACCGCCATTGCAGACTCTAGGCACGGTTATTTGGGTGTTGGTTTGCGGAAGCTGCTGTACATCTCTACTGCCTGAGCGTTTCTTGCTAGACCACTTTATAGCCGGCGTTATGCACAAAGACGCGGTCCACATCCACCAAATTTAGGCGCAGTGCACTATACAGGGACAAAAACAATCGAAGTAGGTGGACGTTGGAGCATTCCATACATCATGGCCATACAAAGGTGGACACAATGGCAGGAAGATCATGACGCAAATGTTCCGAGGGTAATCATGTGGGCCTGCAGGAGTCTTGATCAGCACGACGACTAGACGTATGAATCGACACATAGATGGCAGTGCCAAGAAATCGACACATCGCGTCGCTGTTTGAATTTGAATTTTCACGATCCCGCGCTCTATTTTCTGTCCAGCGCGTGATGACCGATCACTTATTGCCTGGAGCCAACCATATAGCTACCATCTCCTCATGCGTGTCTCTATATGAACCTGCTATTCTGTAGCTACAGGCCCTTCGCGTCGCAGTTCAAATTTCAATTTTGAAGATGCCGCGCTCTTTTTTTGTCCCGCGCTTCATGACCGATCGCTTATTGCCTGCAGCCAACCATATAGCTATCAGGACCTCCTCATGTGTGACTCTATATGGACCTGCCAGTCTGTAGCTAGAGCCATCGAAGCAAGTTGTGCTATCATTTTCTGGCCACACACACATCCAGACCGTGAGGATGGATACAAGGAGGTATGCACCACATCATACACATTTCATTGTAAGCCTGATAATTGTGGCTAATTTACCCAGCCAAACACCCGATCTATATTACATTTTCTGTGTTGGCAGCAGATCTGTGGTTGATACATTCATGGCGTCCTGGTCTTCACGAGCCAAGAGGTCGATTCGAGATCATGGTTGCAGCAAGGATCCAATGACCGACACATCCCTGCAGCGTCTGTCTTTCGGGCACCCACAACTGGTTGATCAGTTTCGTTCATTAGTAAGCAACCTCTCCCCTTCACAAGTAGCATGCATCAAGGACATGGGTTTCTGGTCTCTTGCTGATGGCCTTAGGGATTATAGATTCGACCAAAAATTTACTGAATGGCTCTTCGCGAAAATCAACCAGCGTAACCAGTTTGCTATAGACAAAACCAACAACTATATCATAGGGCCACAGGAAGTTAGCCTGGTTTTTGGACTGCCATGCACAGGTCTATCTGTTATCCGTGGTGTTAGGGACAAATGTATCCAAACTAAGGAGACGATCAGGTCTAGGTTGAAACCTCAAAGCAGCGATGAACCTTCCTTCTTAGCAGCAGGCAGCATTATTGGGCAGAAAATGGAACATCTGGACGAGGACGATGAGATTTTCTTTAGGACTGCTTTTGCATTTTACACCATCTGCATATTAGTTGGCCCAGAGGATAGTAGCGGGAGAGAGGTGGGGAATTTTTTACCTGCGCTGAAGGACCCGATGAAGATCGGCCAGTTTAACTGGTCCGAATTCTTGTTCGACGAGATTATTCTGAGCACTCTAACGGCCCGCTGCTGAAAGTGCATCTAGGCCCTCATGTGGGTTTTGGTGAATTTGATGACAAATCGATTAAAGATCTAACTTGTTTGCTTGAGATGATGAGCAGAGAATTATTCTTATGATTCATTGTATTAATGTGCTCATCAAAACATATGGTTATTCATTGATGCAAGCAAGCAAATGTGTGAAGAAATAATACTCATTGCAAAGGTTGAAGTGAAGCGAACCCGGCTCAGCCGACCCTAACCTGGCTCACCCAGGTTGGGTTCACTGTCTCTAGATAAATATTATCCGGCTCAGCCAGGTGGCACCCAGGTCAGCCAGGTGGAATTAAATTCAGAACAGAAAGGCTAACCCGGCTCAGCCAGGTCCAACCCAGGTGACCCAGGTGTCAAGTCAAAACAAGCAATGATGAAGCAATAACTTGGGGATATGCTATGTGGGTCTCCAAGAATATAAGAAGACTTATTTGACAAAGGAAAATGACATTGCAAGGCTTCATGTATCTACACCAAAGGGACATATACTTATGTGACATATATTGGTCTCATTGTTGGAAGCTTGCAATGATTTGGATATTCTTTGTCAATCAAGAACAAGCATTTGAAGAATCTTTCAAGTGGAGTTCATTTTATGGCATAGCAAAGCCAACTTGATGATGCAAGGGTAAGTGGTGAAGAAACAAATCGAGATGACTAGAGCGAGAGACTAAGCAAGCTTTGGCCAAGTGACGACTTATGACCATGTGCGAATGCTAAGGTGAAGTATCTAGTATCCGGGGGTTTCGAAGTATCATATCCAAGTGTTGTCAAGAGAAGCAATGCAATGCATATATGTTATGGTTGATGAAGAAAGTGGCTTATGGATTAAAGTGAACTCAAACATAAGTTGTGGAAAATCCTAAGTCACTAGCTCAAGGTTGATCTGCTCAAGATGATGAACAATGTTGAAAGCCCTCAAGTGAAGAATATTCAAGTATTGGCATGATTATCAAAATGGAAGCTCAAGTGGTTGAAATATGTTTATTTATATGTCTTGAGTTTAGGTATGCCGTACTATCAAGAGGGATGCAACATTGGTTGATAGACATTCACTGAAAGTGCTCAAAGTCAAACCCATGAGAGTCTAACCATTAGAATTCTAACTTAGTGGGGTTTTCAGGCAAGAACCGGTCTGATCGGTTCTGGGGACCGGTCTGATCGGTTCATGGCCTCTGAGCGTCTAACGGCTAGTTCAGTTTGAAAACCGGTCTGACCGGTTTGGCAAACCGGTCTGACCGGTTTTGTCTGACAGAATAACGGCTAGTTTTGAAAGGGTTGGGTATTTATACCCAAGAGCTCCTCTTTGAGGGGCTGCTGGTTCTGTGCGTCCCTTATACCTTCTTGAGGCCAGCTGAGCTCTCCCCAACCTCTCTTTGTAAGATTTGAGCAATCTTTGTGAGATTTTTGAGTTGGGTTGAGAGAGAATATTGTGTGTGAGCTAATTGTGAGCAATCTGATCTTGAGCACTCTTGGTGGCGTCCAGCAACTTGTGAAGCATTTGTTACTCTTGGAGCTTTGCTCCTAGACGGCTAGGCGTCGCCGTTGAGCACACATTCCTTGTGTGGTTGTGCCACGGAAGTTTGTATCACCCATCCTCCTTGTGAGGAAATCAGTAAGTAAACTCAATCCCCTTGGTGGTCGATTGGGTGAGGAAAGGGTTAGGTGTGACAACCCGGCTCTTCGTGAGCACCTCAACGGAGACTAGGATTCACCTTGCCTTGGTGGCTGCTTAGTGCATGTGGTGAATCTGAACTTCGGTAAACAAATCTTTGTGTTTGTCTCCATTTACTTACATTTGTCAATTCTAGCATTTACTTGTAATTCCGCATATCTCTACTTTGGTATACTTGTGCTGTATGCAAGAGCTTCATAAATATACTTGGAAACACCTGGTGAAGCTTGTTGTCCAAAGTGGTTTGTGCTAGAATTGTTAGGGGGTTGTTCTTCATTATTGTTCCCTGTCTGTCAGAGGAAATCGGTCTGACCGGTTCCAGTGCTGACAGCTGGGTTTCAGTTTTGTAATTTGCAGAAATTCGAAGAAACGCCTATTCACCCCCCTCTAGGCGACATCAAGGTCCTTTCAATTGGTATCAGAGCAAGGACTCACATCCTAGCTTAACCGCCGTGAGAAAAGATGTCGATTGAGGTACTCTTTGAGTCCCTTGAGCTTGATTTCTCAAACTATACTTCTTGGGCCATTAATGTTCATAATTCTCTTAGAAATATAGATCCTGTAGTAGAACATATTTTAGTTGCTAGCGTTCTATCTCCTAAGTTTGATATTGACAACATTGGTAAGTCCAATGTCACTCAAAAGGAGATAGCTTGCTTGCAACTCAATGCTTGTGTTACTGACTTCTTGCGAAGATCTGTTTGTAAAGATATATGGGACATCATCTCTAGCAAAAGGGAAATTTGCAAAGATGCCTATCTCATTTGGTCTCTCATCACGGAGATCTTTGAAAATTTTGAAAGTGATGATGAAGAGCAAGAAGTCAAGGAGACACCTGAGAAGAGCTCATCCATATCAGCAATATTCATTGAGCCTCAGGTGATTCTTACCAAGAAGCTAGAAGAGCAAAAGGAAGAAAATGCAGCCTGTCTGGAGGAACCGGTCCGACCGGTTCTAGGAACCAGTCTGACCGGTTCTGCCCAGGAAGCTGCACTCATATGTGCTCAAGATGCTCAAGCTGCAAGTGTCACCCCATCCACTTCTGGTACTTCATTATCTAATGGTGAGGGACCCAAGTGCTTGATGGCTTGCAGAAAGAAGAAGAAGAAGACCAAGAGAGATGAATTACATAGAGTTGGAACCATCAAGGCTCTAACTCAAGAACTTGAAAAGCTCAAGTTGTCACATGCCTCCTTGGTCAGTAAGTATGAAATCTTGTCTAAGGATTATGTTTGTGCTACTGATTTATCTACTTGTGTAGCATCCTTAGAACAAGAAAAACAACTGCTTAGTACTCAACTTGAGAAGCTCACTAGTGAGCATATGGTTTTGCAATCTCACTATAATGAACTTGAATGTTCTCATGAAAAGATTGTAGAATCATATGCTCAACTAGAAATAGCTCATGAGGTCATGGTTACATCGGTAAAATTTCTTGAACCTCATACACACACATGCACATGCTCTCACATGAATTCTACATTTTTATGTGAAAAACCGTGTTGCTCCCAAGCAACCACATCTTGTGTTGAGCATGTTTTTGTAGAGTTTTGTGATGATCTCCTTGCTGAAGAATTGGAAGACATGAAGCAAGAGAGAGAAAAGATCAAAAATGACTTGGTCAAGCTTGAGGGAAAGGGCCAAGTGCAACCTTCTCAAGATAACCGTGAAAACATGGTGAACAAGCTTGAGAAGGGATCAACGATCACTAGCTCAATCCCTCAGCTTAACAAGCAAGTCAACAAGAACAAGACTCAAGAAAATAAGAAAAAGGAGCTTGATCACATACAATGCTTCAATTGTTTAAACATGGGGCATTACGCATCCATGTGCTCCCTCAGGCACAAAAGCAAGGCAAAGAAGCAAAGAAAGTCCAAGAAAAGGCTATGCTACAAATGCAAGGAAGTTGGACACTTAATTGATGCCTGTCCATTGAAGTTGGAGTCACTGCCCGTGCAAAACCGGTCTGACCGGTTTCGGAACCGGTCCGACCGGTTCTGGCTAAGGCACCAGTCCAACCTCCTATGAAGAGTGATCAAGCTACATCCTCAAGCAGCAAGGCTAGCAAGGGACAAGTGATCAACAAGAAGAGCAAATCACCAAGAAATATCAAGAATTGCATTTGCTACACTTGTCGATCAAAAGGGCATTTGGGTAAGGATTGTCCTAATGGTAACATTCCTAAATCTGATCTTGTCCATTATAACTTTGCTAGGCTTGGAAATGACAAAGTCAGTACTTATGCTACTAGAGTGATTAGTTCACCTAAAACTAGCATAAGGGCTATTTGGGTTCCCAAGTTTCTTGTGACTAACCCTAAAGGACCCAACATGGCTTGGGTACCTAAAATTTCTTGCTAGACTTGCAGGGGTAAGGAGATGCATTGGAACCTTGGCATAGAATGAAGATGAGTCAACTCAAATAAATTTGCCAAGTGTAACAAAAGAATTCAAGTTTGTTATTTTGTAGTTCAAGCACAACAACAACTACTTTTATTCCAATGATATCTCGGTAACACGCACTAACTGATTATCTTACTCATTCAATCCTTTGTGGATACAAGTGCTTTAACTTGTGGTTGAGCACTCGGTAGTGAGTAAGACATTCATATTGTTATTTATTCTCCTTATGCCATGTGATGCTTTTAATGGCTCTCTAGTAGAGCATATTATTTTGAAGTGCAGGACAATTTGGAATCAATAAAGAAAGAATTTCTCGGAGCAAGTAAAAGAGAAGCTGACTGGGATAACCGGTCTGACCGGTTCCCCGAAGCGGTCTGACCGGTTCTGGCCCAGTTAGCAGAAATCAAGTTCCGGCAGCCTCTGTCGCGTGCCAGAAGTTCCGACCCAAAAGTCCGGCAGCCTCTGTTTTGTGTCAGAAGTTCTGGCGCAATAAAGACCAGAAGTTCCGGCAGAGGTTTGATTGTCAAGTTTCATCTAATTTGGAATTCTACAAGAAATTCATTTAGCACTTCCATGGCATACAATTCAAACACTATCTTTGTGGTAGTAAGCACTCTTGGCACCATCTCAATAAATGCAATTTATTTATGTGCCGGGACCAAATTGTGAGATAAGCTCCTCAAACTCATTAAATTGATCAAGTGCATGTGACATGGTATTCAAATACATGATGCACCTATTTAGGGGGAGATTATCCAACAATTTGTGTCCTAGAGACTAACATTTTCTTTTAGTGATTTTGTAGTCTCGTTTGTGAGAGTTTGTCTCTCTTGAAGCAAGCTATGGTTTTTGTTCAAAATTGGTAAAAGTGTATCTATCTCTTTTTGGACAATGATTTATCTTGATAAATAGCTGCTTGCCATAATATAGATTAAATTCCTTTGCTTGGCTTTGTGACAAGATTGATGCATGTGAGCTTGCCTTCCACCCATATACACATGTGCATCAAGAAAGAGGAATCTAACCTATATTGTGGGGTTTTATCTTTTAGTGATCCATTATGTCTTTCCAATCCAAAGGTCACTAAATGATGAAACTAGGTCTTGTGCCACTTAATGCATTTCTTTTCATGATGTATATAAGGAAAAATCACAAGTGAAAAGATGCATTTGGATTATATGGATAAAGCACAAGATTTGAGAAATCAATCTTCACCAATGTGAAGAAGAATTAGCTAGAGGCCGAGGTATGTTTTCAAATTCATATATTCATTTCAATGCATCTAGGCCTTCCCTCATGCTAGTGTGTTTAGCATGAAAAGTTTTATGTGACTACGATTGAGATCCTTGGCATAATTTCAATTTGTTTATTACCTTCTATATGCCTTGACCAAGATTGTGAATAAACTCCTCAATATTCATAATTGAATAAAGTGCAACTCAAAAGAAATTTAAAATTCTTATGCACTATCTAAGGGGGAGCTTATTCCAATACTTGTGTCACTTGTGGGACTAACAATTTCTTCTAGTGAATTTGTAGTCACATGTGCTAGTGTATCTTGTGCTAACTCAATACTTGAATAAGAAAAATAATTATGAGAGCTAGCACCATGCTAAATTGAAATATGCACAAATTGAATGGGCTTAAGGCAAAGGTATGTTTTCATGAACCTTCTATTCTTATCTTTTGCATCTAGGCCTCATATCCATGCTAGTGTGTGCATTCTTGCATGCAATTTTATCAAGTCTTTCTCTTGTGACCTATTAGGTGTTTAGTAAATTCCTCCTTTAAAATTGACTTGGTGTCAAATGTTCCATAAAAACGGTTAGAGGAATATGCTAAACATCCTAATACGGTTCTTGACTTGATGTATTGCATGCTTTGGTGATATAGGATAGTTCTTTAAAAAAATTCAACTAGCATGTTAGGACTTGTGTGTTTTTGAAAAATATTTGGTTCTTGGTCTTTATGACCCAATGGATCTGTTTGTGACTATAGTTAACCTTGCTTGATTGATGGCTAGTCACAAATGGTGAAATTTCTCTCAAGTCCATAAAATTATCTATCTTTCCCGACTTTCTTGGAAGTATCAAGGAGTTTGATTAAAATTGGAAATTCCTATCTTTTGATCAATATCCTATGCCAATATCCCTTCAGCAAAAGGCTATATCTTTTTGGATTAATCCTTGGTGATGAAGGTGCTACTTATGGACATTGGCTGGTTTCCTAGGGAAACCGGTCTGACCGGTTCCTGGAACCGGTCTGACCGGTCTGCCCCGGGTTCACCCAACTATTTACCCCTTCACCCCAAAAGTTACCCTATCCACTCACATTCACTTCTCTCACCCATACCAGACCCGAGCCCTCTCTCTCCCGTGCGCCCTCATGCCCGAACTCCTCTCCCCATCAAGTTCTTGAAGTTTTCCCCAAGGAAGTGCTCGGCCCCCTGAAGTTTCTGAAGTTTGAAGTGATTCTCGTCGGTCTGACCGGATCCAACACCGGTCTTTGGATTCAAATCTTCAGTTTTCTCCCTCTCAAGGTATTCATATGTTCCCCATGCCCGATCTATGTGCTCAGTGAATATCTCTAGGATTCCTTCAAGCAATCATCTACTAGTATGCCCAGAAAGACATCCCTAAAGTTTGATTCAGTTTGGTGGGCTACATTTGTTGGAATCTCGATTTAGGGTTTGACTGCAAGAACCGGTCTGACCGGTTCCTGGAACCGGTCTGACCGGTTTCTGGCTGTTGAACCCTAAATGCTCATATCTGTGCACTAGTGACCCTTTATGTTTACCTAGAGCTGCTCAAATGCCTTTATATATCCATATCCTGTGATTTACTGCTCAAGATCTAGCCCAAATCCAATGCTCATGGCCTGTTCTGCGTAGAACCAGTTTGACCGGTTCCTGTAACCGGTCTGACCGGTTGTGCCCAGAACAGCTACATCCATCCTGTCCTGTCCTCAAATTCAAATCCAATCGCTCTTTTTGTCTTCCATATATTCCTGTGATCTGATCTTAGTGTTTCCATACTCTATATATCCAGGAATCAGTGCTTATGGCTCCACAAAAAATGGTGGCAAAAAGAAGAAAGCAAGGGCAAAGTGGTGATGAGGACATCACCGGGGGATCCAGCCAGGTTCCCGTGGTTTCTAGGCCTGGTCTAAGGCCTAGAGGATAGAAAAGGGCTGCATCAAGAGAGATAGATGACAGTGATGAGACAGAATCAAGTGCCAGCAGTGATGATGTTGACATTGAGGATGAAGACTTTGTTGTGCAGCCAAATCGTGGCAAAGGGCCAGCAAGAGAGGGCAGCAGTGATGATGATGATGAGGAGGAGGAAGAGGAAGAGGTTCAGGTCCCTAGAGGCAGAAGGCCTCCAGTTGGTCAGGATGGTAGCTCCTCTGCTGCCATGCCTATTGTGATGGCTCCCACAGGTCCAGCTGATCGCATTGTTGTTGATTATTATGGGACAGGGACCACAGAAGAGATAAGAAGGATGAGAAAGGAAAATCCTCTCATTGTGCCTAGGTCTGCTACAGATTTAAGATTCCATACTTCTTTTCAGCAGGACTACTACCAGACCGTCATTATGAGAAGAGCTAAGGTAGTGGCAGAGGCACAGTGGATAGATTGGGCTGCATTGGAAAGGAAAAATAATCCATTGCTGAATCAAATCATCAAGGAGTGTGAGGACAGAAAGATTAAGAGTATCATGGGGTACTCACATGATTGGAACACCGAGATAATAGCCCAATTCTATGCCACATTATATTTTGGGACTATTCAGGGAGACCGAATGATGCATTGGAGGACTGAGGGAGTTGCTTATAGCATCACATACACTCAGTTTGCAGAGTGTCTTGGGTTCAGGAAGAAGGATGCCAAGCGTGGCAAGATCCACTTTGAGATCATGATGGCACCTGAAGCAACAAAGTTCATGTATACCAGGGGAGAGCGGTACAACTATGGCAAGGTAAAGGGCTTGTATACCTACTACTCCATCCTAAACAGAATGTTTAGGAAGACTATCTGCCCTAGAGAAGGAAATCCCACAGATATATCCCTATATGGTAGAAATCTCCTTGCTAGAATGAGGCCAAATGGACAGAACTTTTGTGTTGCTGATTTCATTTGGGAAGAGATACGGGCGGTGTCTGAGAGCACTCAGAAGTGCTGTGGATATGCACCCTATATCATGAGAATGATTGAAAGGGTAGCAGGGAGGACTTGGGGTATGGATGGTGTGCACTTGCCTCTCACAGTTAAAGTGCCCAAGCATCCCATCCCTATATCAGATGAAGAAGAAGAGGAAGAAGAAGAAATTCAGGTGGAAGAAGGAGAAGAGGGGCAGCAGGAGCAGCATTTTCAGCACAGGGCTGCTGGCCTGGGGCCAACCGGTCTGACCGGTTCCCCAGACCGGTCTGACCGGTTTGGGCCTGGGCAGCAGCAGCCGGGGAGTTCGTCTCGGTCCAGTGGGAAGCCATCATCTCTAATGAAGAAATTGCTTAGCTTTCTCACTGGAATATGCAAGAGTCACAGGGATATCAAGGTTGAGCAGCAAAGGGCAAGGAGGGCAAGCAAGAAAGATAGAGATTCAATCAAATTGATGCACAATGCCATGCACTTGGAGCCGGCAAGATCTCCACCCTCTCCAGAGCCTGTTGAGGAAGAAATTCCATCTGTAGAAGAGATGGTGAGACAGTACAGCTCAGGGGCATGCTATGAAGATTTCTCACATATCTTGGATCCCGCCTTTGGAGCTTCTTCATCTTCTGTCCCACCACCTCCACCACCTCAGCAGTTTGGTGCTCCAGCCCAGGGTGACTTTGGCATTCCCTATGTTGCACCTGCAGATCCTCCAGCTCAGCCGGAGCCATTTGAGAGATTCATCACCGGTATCTTCGCCGATCCCACTCTTTCCTCCGGATGGGCTCCTTGGCCTGGACAGTAGTTTACAGCAGCAGTACAAAGACTCTTCTCCATGCTTTTTGGATAATCGATGACAAAGGGGGAGAAGAAGACGGATTAAAGCTTACTTTGGTGTGCTGTCCAGATGGAACCGGTCTGACCGGTTCCCAGAACCGGTCTGACCGGTTTCTGTTGCTTTTATCTATGTTGGAGAGATGGACTTGTAATAAATGTCGAACTTTATCTATTTGTGGACTTGAGAACTTGTAATGTGTGCTACAATGTGTGATGTACCCTTTAATGCTTATTAAGTAACTTTGTGTTAGTTTGATTTGCATGTTTTGATGTGGTGACTGTTTTTGTATATGTACTGACTGGGGGAACCGGTCTGACCGGTTATTGAACCGGTCTGACCGGTCTGACCCCAGCCAGCACCTATACCCTTTGTTTATTTGTGTGAAAATCCTGTCATACGCATCACGTTGTTTTTGTTATATGTTACACACACTTGTTGCACCCCACGGATTCTGAGATATAGGGGGAGCTCTCATGATTTCATCTTTTTATATGTGCTTTTGGCATATGAGGCTAAAATTTGGAAATTTCAATTCCAAGCACATATTTAGGGGGAGCTCATCATATATCTGAGAATTTAAAATATTTTAATTGCTATATTTGTAAGCTTTAATCGGGTTGTCATCAATCACCAAAAAGGGGGAGATTGAAAGTGCATCTAGGCCCCCATGTGGGTTTTGGTGAATTTGATAACAAATCGATTAAAGATCTAACTTGTTTGCTTGAGATGATGAGCAGAGAATTATTCTTATGATTCATTGTATTAATGTGCTCATCAAAACATATGGTTATTCATTGATGCAAGCAAGCAAATGTGTGAAGAAATAATACTCATTGCAAAGGTTGAAGTGAAGCGAACCCGGCTCAGCCGACCCTAACCTGGCTCACCCAGGTTGGGTTCACTGTCTCTAGATAAATATTATCCGGCTCAGCCAGGTGGCACCCAGGTCAGCCAGGTGGAATTAAATTCAGAACAGAAAGGCTAACCCGGCTCAGCCAGGTCCAACCCAGGTGACCCAGGTGTCAAGTCAAAACAAGCAATGATGAAGCAATAACTTGGGGATATGCTATGTGGGTCTCCAAGAATATAAGAAGACTTATTTGACAAAGGAAAATGACATTGCAAGGCTTCATGTATCTACACCAAAGGGACATATACTTATGTGACATATATTGGTCTCATTGTTGGAAGCTTGCAATGATTTGGATATTCTTTGTCAATCAAGAACAAGCATTTGAAGAATCTTTCAAGTGGAGTTCATTTTATGGCATAGCAAAGCCAACTTGATGATGCAAGGGTAAGTGGTGAAGAAACAAATCGAGATGACTAGAGCGAGGGACTAAGCAAGCTTTGGCCAAGTGACGACTTATGACCATGTGCGAATGCTAAGGTGAAGTATCTAGTATCCGGGGGGTTTCGAAGTATCATATCCAAGTGTTGTCAAGAGAAGCAATGCAATGCATATATGTTATGGTTGATGAAGAAAGTGGCTTATGGATTAAAGTGAACTCAAACATAAGTTGTGGAAAATCCTAAGTCACTAGCTCAAGGTTGATCTGCTCAAGATGATGAACAATGTTGAAAGCCCTCAAGTGAAGAATATTCAAGTATTGGCATGATTATCAAAATGGAAGCTCAAGTGGTTGAAATATGTTTATTTATATGTCTTGAGTTTAGGTATGCCGTACTATCAAGAGGGATGCAACATTGGTTGATAGACATTCACTGAAAGTGCTCAAAGTCAAACCCATGAGAGTCTAACCATTAGAATTCTAACTTAGTGGGGTTTTCAGGCAAGAACCGGTCTGATCGGTTCTGGGGACCGGTCTGATCGGTTCATGGCCTCTGAGCGTCTAACGGCTAGTTCAGTTTGAAAACCGGTCTGACCGGTTTGGCAAACCGGTCTGACCGGTTTTGTCTGACAGAATAACGGCTAGTTTTGAAAGGGTTGGGTATTTATACCCAAGAGCTCCTCTTTGAGGGGCTGCTGGTTCTGTGCGTCCCTTATACCTTCTTGAGGCCAGCTGAGCTCTCCCCAACCTCTCTTTGTGAGATTTGAGCAATCTTTGTGAGATTTTTTGAGTTGGGTTGAGAGAGAATATTGTGTGTGAGCTAATTGTGAGCAATCTGATCTTGAGCACTCTTGGTGGCGTCCAGCAACTTGTGAAGCATTTGTTACTCTTGGAGCTTTGCTCCTAGACGGCTAGGCGTCGCCGTTGAGCACACATTTCTTGTGTGGTTGTGCCACGGAAGTTTGTATCACCCATCCTCCTTGTGAGGAAATCAGTAAGTAAACTCAATCCCCTTGGTGGTCGATTGGGTGAGGAAAGGGTTAGGTGTGACAACCCGGCTCTTCGTGAGCACCTCAACGGAGACTAGGATTCACCTTGCCTTGGTGGCTGCTTAGTGCATGTGGTGAATCTGAACTTCGGTAAACAAATCCTTGTGTTTGTCTCCATTTACTTACATTTGTCAATTCTAGCATTTACTCATAATTCCGCATATCTCTACTTTTTGTATACTTGTGCTGTGTGCAGGAGCTTCATAAATATACTTGGAAACACCTGGTGAAGCTTGTTGTCCAAAGTGGTTTGTGCTAGAATTGTTAGGGGGTTGTTCTTCATTATTGTTCCCTGTCTGTCAGAGGAAACCGGTCTGACCGGTTCCAGTGCTGACAGCTGGGTTTCAGTTTTGTAATTTGCAGAAATTCGAAGAAACGCCTATTCACCCCCCCTCTAGGCGACATCAAGGTCCTTTCAGCTGCGCTTCACGGTCCAGAAAGGAATTCAGGCCAGCCTTTGGCCCCATGATTTTCGCCCATGTGAGTTTCGCAGCACTCATGGCCTAGCGCTCTGCAGCACGTATGTATCGTTGCTGTAATATTTTTGTCACAAATTTAATGCGCTCTTCAGGTTTTTTATCTTGACAACAAGATCTTCCCTGGTGACACGGTCAATGGGTTCGAACTGCCTAGGATCAAACACTTCGATGCGGATAAGATCTCGAGAATGATAATGGCCGACACCGCCGGGCTGTCAGGATCGACACCGTCACGGGTATTTGGTGGGAGCGAAGTAAGCAAAGTAACTAACTCCATGTTCGTTTACTCATTTTGGTTCGTAATTGGTTGCCGATGATTTTCTGTTTCAATTATCACAGATCCGGCCACACAACGCAGTCGTATACAGGCGGCAATTTATTCGTCCAACCGGTAGCGAAGGCACGAACAAG
This sequence comes from Alloteropsis semialata, assembly GCA_004135705.1. Lineage (NCBI taxonomy): Eukaryota > Viridiplantae > Streptophyta > Magnoliopsida > Poales > Poaceae > Alloteropsis > Alloteropsis semialata. The sequence goes on from CM014274.1 coordinate 62,869,191, forward strand.
CGTGGTACTCGCACCATTCATGGCAGTCCGTGCACTGTCAGCGGCACTGCGAGGATGGTTTCAGGGCCCACAAACGTAATTACATGCTGAGTTCTTTTTTATAATCGCGAACCGTGCTATTTAGTGCACCCTTCGTTGACATTTTGTTGGATTCTTCAGGTGGGCAACAATCTGCCATCTTTGGCCGGCGCCGACGTGGAAGCATCAGTAGCAGTTAAATTCTTCAAGGCAAAGTGCATCAAACACCTCACTCATGCAAGGGCAGCTATCGAAGAGGAAACGGACTTGCTGTTCTCAGAACTGTGGAAGCTAGCAAACATTGTTCCAGGAATTACATGTGCCAAACGTCATGAGGGAGATCAACAAACCCAACATGAAGTCTCAGCTAATGACTTCCCATGTAAGAATTCTCATGAACGATGACTGATCCTCACTTCTTGTTAATTTTTTTGAATCCTTCCAACTATTTAAATGCACGCTTTGTAGCTCCTGCGAAGAAGGGAGCATCGCCCGCTCCCTGGGACTTCTCACCGCCAAGCTTCGACATACTGTCCAACAGCGACGACGATGACTGCATCGATGACGACGTCACAAAGTACAGCCACCAAACGAAGGCAGCTAGGCGCCTCGGCGACTCAGACGTGTCTGCAAGTGCAAAAGAAATGGGAAAATCGGCCAACGTGTTTAGCGGGTCCATAGTAGCAGCAGGCATCAACTTAAATATCCCTGCACCTGAGGAAGGTTTATTTCACTCGCCAATAATTAAGAAGGCACTGCATCCTGGCCCGTTAGCCAAACTTCCATGGGACAGAAACCGCGGACCATGCCGGAGAGACAAGGCCACCGCCCAAGAATTTCACAAATGGGCCGTCTCCTCGCCAAACTCCAATAGCAGGTTATTTTTCTGCCCATGCTTTCTCTTGGCACTGATATTTTATTTGTATCCTATTTTCACAGTGTCTGGGTCTCTCACGAGACACCAAAAGCTGTTCAGTTACGAGCCACCGATCTCTGCTCTGAATTTGGCGGCTGCACTGACCTTAATCCATGGACATGTGACGCCTTTCTGCGGGTGTTCGCACAAGATGACGGTGTAGAGCCGAGGAGTAGCATGAATCGGTGGCGGCACTTCTTGGAATCTGATTTCTCGGTAAGGACTCAGGCCCGCTCCATGTAGTACAATCTCGTCGATTAAATTTCATTTCCATTACGTATCTGCCAAAACCGATCTTCGTCGTTGTGATGGCCAGGAATCTGTACTGGCTGATTATGATACTACATCTCTGAGATCGATCAGGAATCAATTTATCGGAGGACACATTAACTACGATATTTCGCGCTGTCAGATGGTTAGATTCCTCATCTGGTACACCTTTAATCTCTAGTTTAGGGGTTTGCTCCGGTGCTCAACCAGCTTCATTTGCTCTGTGCAGATTATTTGCATGACCCACATAAACAATCAATGGGCTGCTTGCGCGTGGGACTTCGTAAGAAAGCAGGTAACCATATTTGGGCCCACGACCACAAGAGGAAAGGAAGCTGACAGGTGGGCGGTACACAAGGAAGTTGCAAAGAGCTTGCACGAGGGACTACAAAAGTGTTGCCGCAGCTTTTTCACCGGCTGGGAAGCTGAGTGGGACAATTGGACTTTCATCTTTCTGCACTGCAGCAACGATCCTGCTTACCCAAATAAGCCACCGAGGTTACCTCATGGGTTCTCCTTTTTGAATACGTAGTTCACTGTATGGAGTATCTGCGGCTTTTCTAATTGCTAACCCCTTTTAATTTCTAGGTCCGTAGATTCCGGTGTCCTGTCATTGCAGTTTTGCCATTCTTACGACGGCATATACCACGACATATCCGGCAGCGATCAGTACGTGACCTTGGCAAGGGCTGAACTGCTTTACGACATGTTTCATTTGCACAATAATCACGGGGAGATTCCAAAACAGTTCGTAGAAGAGATATAAGACCGATGCGGTCAGTAGTGTGGAAGGATGGTACCTGTGTTACCAATGTTTAATTTTAGGTGTAATGTTTCGAGCATGATGAACATGTGATCCTAATGTACTTTCAATGTTTAATGTCTTTCGTGTGCTCCTAGTTTGATCCATATAGTTTCGTGGATTATGGTCGATGTTTCATCTTTTTCGTCTCGCTTTTGGTTGGTCGATTGCAAAAACATTTGACCTCGTTTTTTTTTGGCAGTGAACACCAGAATCGTTGTTTCTTGCATTTTCAAGTACAACTCTGTTGTATTATCAAAATTAGCCTAATCAAGGCGACAGGTGTAGGAGAAATACAGCAATGTTATCATCCCATACTAGGTAACACAGCTCGCAGCTGTCAACATAGATGAACCTAGTACAGCATCGTCATGGCTCCATGACTGCACGAAACTCGCCACCCTATAACCTGGCACCTGCCCGTCTCTCACACCGCTCCGACCCTATTTAAAGCCATGCCATAGTAGCGGAGGCTGACAAGCAGAACACATCCGCCCACACCCTGTCAACTAGTAGGGAGCGGCGACGAGGTCTGCAAGGAGGACAACGGCACCCTTTTTGGGTAATGGAGAACACAGAAAAGAGCATAGTGCCGTTGGCTGAAGGCAACATCGCAGTCCTGTTGGCAGAAGAAGTGGTTGCAGCACAGGAGCAGGAGGCGAGCCAGCCCCACCTAGTAGACTCAGCGAAATCGGGCTGTGGTGTCGCACCACCCTCGGCAATTGCAGCAGACAAGGTGCAGTTGAGCCCAGTAGCTTTGTCCTACGCGTACGGCTCCGCGAGCTCATCTTTAGTACCATGTTTGACTGAATGATCGTCAATTTTTTTGCAGCAAATCAACGACGAACGCACCATCATGCCCATCACCTGCAAGCAGCTTATCGAAGCGGCGCACAACAAGCCACAATTTTCACTTGTAGTGAACAACACCGCTCTGTCAACAGTTAAGCCAAACCACGGCACCTATATCTCCACTCAGCCTAACCATTTGCAAACGTAACCAAGCTCTATGCCAGGTTAAGATGGTTGGTCGCGTCCTCGGGATTAGCACCATGGAACTGAAGGCCCAGTTCAGAGTAGACGATGGGACCGGTGTAATAAGATGCGTTTACTGGTAATCATCTGCGCTGAACGAGGGTTTTGCCAGTGCGTTAGTATACCATCAACTGTCAGTACAGCAGATATTCTAGCAGCATCTGAATGATACATTTTTTTGTGCATTACAGGTTGTTCAAAAATGACGCCGGAGAGTCGCCTTTTTTGCATGTCAAGTAAGAAGCCGTATCACCGCCTGCAGTTTTTTTTACATTTATTCCACAAATTGTGTGCAATAGCTTTAGGACAAGGACCCCTAAATATTTTATGAAACGCAGAGAAGGACAGTATGCCATACTTCACGGGAAACCAATATGTACAATAGATGGGTTTTCGCTGCAGATTTTTAGCATAAGGTTGTAAGTAATTACAGCGTTTAAGCCTACTATTTTTTTCCCACGTCCTTTTTAAAATTAAACCTCAATCTATACGACTGCATGATGCAGGCCGGTCACAAACCACAATGACGTCACTCTGCATTTCCTCTCGGTGATACATGTGTATCTGGAACTGAAGCAGAGCAGGCCTTCCATCGTAGTAGTACAATAGTGGCACAGTTTTCTGATTCAGCCTACTATATTCGACGCGGCATTGACGTCCACTAATTTTGACCATGCAGGAGCTGCAGGGGGCCGGTACATCAGCCTCGGCACCGAAATCGGCTACAACTGATATCATGGCTATCCTTCTGGACGAGGGCCCCAAGTAATGACTGATTTTCATCCCCAAACACTTAGTAAAAAAAATCGGCTGTGCTCTCTAAATCACAATTAACCTAGACGAATTTCTGCAATGTTCATTACCAACGCAGTTGGGGTCTAGCAGGAGTCAGCGTGCATTACCTAAGCCAAAGGCTTGGTCGGACCGTGCCATCGATCAGGTCTCTATCTACCTGTGACGTTCATTTGTTCACCTCACATCGGTGATCCTCTACCGTATCTTCAATTAGCTGTTCGAATTACTGTAATGTACCTACATTTTCGTTTGCAGACACGAGCTGGAAGGACTAGCCAGCATCGGGGAGGTGTACAACACGGTGGACGATGACCACTTCAAGGCTACTGGAGCGTCTGTAGTGTGACGGCAACAATAGTGCCTCATCGCTGGCTATGTGGGCATGGATCAATGGATGTAGTAGATGAAAAAAATAAGAGTAAAGAAGGCCGCTGATAGCATGGTAGCCCTTCAGGGCCTAGCCTCTTTGTAACTGTTAGGGGCTATACCGGATTGCCGAATCCTTGTATTGAATGATGCCGAATTTCCTTTAAATGCAGAACCTTGTACTGTTACCACTTATAGTCACTGACCTGCCGCTGCCACAGCATGCAGTGTAGGCTGTGTAGCGTCGAAGCAACCGCGAATCTCGTCCATCGTAGTCGCACAGGAATCCGCCGCTCCACTTTCCAAAGGCGAGAGAGGTCAGCGATACTCTAATTTACATCACCCTACGGTCCCCTATGCATAGTCGACAGTAGTCATATGAAGAAGCTTTGACGCTGGCAGAACCCCATCGAACGCCTCTTCATATGTCGTTCAATTCGTGAAATTTGCCAAAATTTCAACACTTATTTGGAAAAGTGCCATAGTCTACAAAGTGCGCGAATTTGTATTGTTGATTGGGTCGTGATGCATGGGCCATGAGGTAATACCTAATTAAATCAAAGGTTGCTTAGTAGCTGAATAAAAATAAGTGCCTCTACTAAGCACTCAGACATGTTTTAATCATCTTGGTTCAAAACTACTCCTTGTTTATTCTACTATTTGGCAACAGAACAAGATGTTTTTTTGCCACCCATAAATGAAAGTTCCATAAGTTTGGAAACTATTTCGAGAACTTAAACGTAGGTACAAGGAGTAGGACTCATCACCGCTTCTGGAAACTGGGTTAGTACACTGCCCCTCCCTACCTCCGATGGTGCCATTACTCGCAGCATGGTGCACACGCGCGTGGCAGTGTAGCAGGCTGCCTGTGTACGCACAGGCCTGGTTGTATGACCGCGAATGGACCGGAGCAAGTGTACCTGCAGCAGCACCATACCACAACCTGTGCAGAAGCGATCCTGACGCAGGGATGTTTCGTGCTATGATCCACTGGTTTCTTGAATGAGTTCCAACCCAGGCCAGTCACTCAAATTAAGCCGTCACCCGCCGTGGCCGAACAACCTCTGCACACTAGCCACATCTTCCGCCCAGTGGCCGTCGAGCTCCGCCTACCAAGCTCTACACTGTTCTTCACTTAGTGCAGAACCTTGGTTTCAGCAAATCCTGCCGTGGACGGAGAAGAGGTAAGTTCAAACAAGCTAGCTGACCATTACCGGACTCAAATTCTTTTTGCATTGAATAAAGGAGCTTTCGTTAACCAAGTGATGATATTTCTTTCACTCATGTAGGCCGCCGGCAGCTCGAACCCCGACCGCAGCGGCATCACTGACGAACACGACGACATTGAAGCATCGGCAAGCTATGGCATCAATGATGAGATCGGCAACCTTGAAGGTCTACAGCTGGTCATGGGTGATTCCCCTTTCTCCAACTTCGGCTCAGTTCTCTTGGACGATTGGCTGACAAGTGAACCAAGCGATCTTGAGTGTCTCGTCGCCGGCCAAGCTTCGAACCAGGTACTGGCTCTTGACACACGTCATTCTGCGTGCAGCTTCTTTCTCATGAGCAATCCATTTAGTACGAGCATATTCTTTCAGACTGGGCTATCAGCGAGACACCAAGCGCTACATCAGCCAGACGGCCTCAACGAGCAAGTTAGCACCGTGTGTGCATCTTCTCTTTCATTTTTTGCGTCTTTTCCTGTGTATTCACCAACTGTGTTCCTGTAGGTGTTGATGCATCTCGGTCAATCAGCCGCCAGTGCACTTGTTTATGCGCCACCGACACCACCGGGTCAACTGCAGGTTAATCTAATTGCCCTCCTACCAGCATGATCACACAAGCAGGGACAATGGTTAAGGAAATTGGTCATCTTAGATTGCCTTTTATGACATGCATTCACGTAAACGCATCACATGCATTCACATACTCGAATATATGCTGCCAATCTAATCATCTGGGTCTACAATTTTGGTGAAGTGAATTTGGGCCATACGACGCCATCTTTAGGCCCACTAATAATGCATTGCGCTGACCCGGTTTTGGTGGAGCCAGAGTTTTTTTGTTTTTTCCTCTGTATATCTTTGCTGGGCCTCCAAAATGGCCTGGTCCAAATAGTACATCTGTCAACCACCAAATCTACCGCGGCAGCAGAGGATGCAGTTGTTTTTATTAAATGTGTGAACATGGTTGCATACAAGCCACCAGATGGCCTAGACGTGACAACGGAGTAAACCTGGTAGCTGCTCGGTGCAGAGGCTAGGGGCCCGGCGCTTTAACCGGAGGATACTGGAAGGCAGCTTGTACCCAAGACCGTCTTCAACCTTGCAGACTCCTCAAGCTGTACCACTCTTAGCTTATCCTGGTCTCTTTTGCGAGGTTTCCAGTGTTCCCACTAAAGCATTAGGAGATCTTTCGATTCGTCCGCGAGTAGAATCTTTGCGAGGTTTCCAGTGTTGCCAGTAAAGCATTAGGAGATCTTTCGATTCATCCGCGAGTATAAGGGCCTAAAGGAATCAAGCGGGACAAGGGTTGGGGATGGAAGATCCCGCTTGTTTACAAGCCCCTCAAGCCGAAGCGGTCAGTAAAATCCCTCAATGTATGCTCTGTATTAAAGCCTTCCTATTTAGGCAGGATGTGATTAGCTACTCTTGCTAATAGCATCCCCACGCTCATGTCCCATAGACGCCTAGCCTTGTGTGACCTTTTTTCTGTCCCGATTCATTCTAAGATTGAAGAATTTCGATGCCCCCAGTATGGAAATGATTTTTCTTGATTGCCGTTGTGACCGATTATAACCATGCACCCAGTATAGATTCCATGATTAGTTCGCAGGATTAGCGTTGCATGGCCGCAGAGGTAGAATTGTTTTCTAAATTTTTTGGGTGCTTTGTCCTGTGCTACAACGGAATGGACAAGCCGAGATAGGAAGCCTTAATAGCAGAAAAAGGCTTACAGATGCTCGGTCACTGGCATGCCCAAGGTCCAATAGCCTAACTGGAAGGCGCAGCAGAAAAATTGATGTAGTCATAGAATCATGTAGCGGCCTTTTATTTTTAGAACGGACGACTTGTCATTTAATTCGGTGCATTCCAATGATGATATGGAATGAGCAGATTTTAAGAGCACCTGTCCAAACTCACGGAACGTATGGCCGATATTTACCACGGCTGCACCAGTTATCTGCCAGTTTCAGCGCTAGGAATCAACCTGAGCTGCTCTGCATGGTTAATCTCCATGGATTCCATGTACAGTTGTTCACTTTAGCCGTCTTTCTGCTTCCAATTCAGGCCACACAACAGGAGGTTATTCTGCGAAACAAGCACAGATCTGCGAGCAACGATGGCAGAGGAGAGACGACAGCGTTCACGCAGGTAACAAAACAAGAAACACGGCCCTTCAGAACCTTGATCCATTGTAACAGACAGCAGATGCATTAAAACTAATTTGGCAACGATTATGCGATGCTAGGGAAACGAGGCTGGTGACGGATGTACAGAGAACGACATTCCACAGGCCGATGTTCAGGTGAGGAAAAATTTCTCTCGCATAGTAAACTTTACTAGAACAGATAGGATTACTGTATTTGTCCAAAAACTCAATTCGAACATTCACAGACGGCGCTAATGTCCGACACTTTGCAACAGAACCTAATGACCAACCAGGAATGTGGCAGCAAAAGACAAGTTTCTTGTACAAGCACAGGGATCCAAGAATCAACCGGTCACCTAGCAGCCACTGAATCTAGGCACGACAATTTGGAAGATCCAGAAGACATGGTGCTGCACATCGCAAATCTGTAATTACTTAGCATTGTCCATTGCCTTTTCGCTCGATTCATTAGGGTGTTTTCAGGAAGAAGAAAACTCGAGGAATGTTGATGCTGCACAGCGTTTGCTGGAAGATGAGTGGAACACAATCACAGCATCCCAATCAAGGCTGGTGTTCCTTGCAAAAAAGACATCCAACCCAGGGATGTATGCCAAGAAGTTCGAAAATATCGGCCTTCGTATCTATGGTACGCTTGTTTACTACCGACACCTTTAGTTTTCAAGTTACCCTTGCATGCATAAGAATGATTTACTTCCTAACTGCTGTGTCCATTCAGAAATTGGACGATCACTTCAGGGAGAAGCTAACCTCAGAGATACCGAACAACATTTTCGTGAATCGAACAGAACAAGGTACAAAGTAACTTGTTTATTCTTTCGTCCGTCATGATCCTCTTTGATTGTTTATTGTCTGGTCTGGGACGATCTTCCACCTGTAACGATTTGCATATTTTGCAGTTTTGCAACAAGAAGTTTGGAGGCCCAGCCACATAGTGTGTCATCGGCAATCGACCGACCAGCAGAATACATTTTCGGGATTTGTGCAGCGTCCGACACGATGTCGAATGAGGGAATTGAATTACATGCATTGGAGATTGTGCCTAACGGAATCGGCCTTACCTGTGACAAGTATGTAATTGCATCCGAGCTCGAGGGGGACAAGGGAAACGACATGCCATCGGGCAAGAAGAGAAAGGTGTGCAACAACAAGGAATGTGCGACATGGAGGCATAAACAACCAGTTAAGACGGACGCAAAAAGAGTTTCGAGATGGATCAAGGCTGCGACAGATGAACAGCTGTCTCGGTACACATGTTGCAAACCATTTCCCTTTTCCTGGCTATGAAATTGTCCTTTTACCAGTTAAATCATTTTGTGTCCTTTAATCTTGGAATTACTGCAGTGTTTGGGTGCAGGTAGAAGGACCATCGGATCTGCAACTGATGGGTCTAGACATTAAACATAACTTGATCCTTCCCTCTACGCTCCGCATTGACATTGCAGATGCAGTGGTCAGGATGTTCAGATCCCTCGAGAGTGAAACATTAGCAAAGCTTACCAAGACCCCTGGGCGGCAGTATATCTCACCGGAGTGGATGGTGAGTTATATCCCCCATGTTCAATTTACCTTCAGCATTCAACTGCTAGCTATCCATTTGTTGTACTGACTGAATTTCTGTTGAAAGGTTAATGTGCTGAAAGGAAACTCCTGCATGGAGAGCTCATTCGAGGTTTTCAAGTCACAGATGCCAGCTTACGATATCAAGCGCTGCACTACTGTAAGTCGACACTGATTCATGTGAATAGACTTTTTGTTGCCAATTTACCTTGCGCAGCTGAATCGTCTTGATTGTTTATTTGCTAATTGAATTCAGGTGCTGACCCTCGTCAGGATAGACGATCTCTGGGCATGCTATGCATTCGAATTTACATTTACCAAAATAACTGTTATGGATCCTGGTGTCCGCCATCCCATTGAACAGAAAAGGTGCCGCAAGCATACAGATATAATCAAGAAAATGCTCCCTCATGTGCTCTTCTGCATGCGAAAGGCGACCGGGTATAACAGCCTAGGGGTGGGTGCATGGACACCAACTATAATGCTTCCGAACGGCAACAACAGCTCCAGGTAATGTTGGGTGCCTCTGGTGCTCGAGGTGCAGCACTGTTTAAACTTTTGTTTTTGGTCCTCAATACTTTTCCTATTTTCAACAACACAGCCAGAACTCGGGCATCCAAGCACTCAATTGTATGCGATGGTTCAATGGAACATCAGTCTGCCTTCCTCCAAATGATGTAAGTTCTTTAACTTTGAAATCAATTATCATATTGAACAAAGCATCAAGTTTTGCGTTTTCTCTTATACAGAGTGCAGCTCCACAGACACGCAGGGATTTTGTTTACCAGCTTCTCGCCATGCCAGGGAACGTAGCTAGTATCGATGTCATTGCCGAATCTGTGAAGGAACAAAAGCTGCATGCATGTAGGAAAAAGCAGCGGACGGAGACAAACCCAGAAGGGGAAGCCAGCAACAACAATTCATCTTATAGCAACAACGGCTACGAAAGACCAATATCGATGAGTAGCTTTGAAGCCTGATCGCTTCAATCAGTCAAGTCCATTTTTATTTCCGTATGCTAAGGCCAAGAGGATGTCCTACCAACCAGCCACTTTATCCACATGCTGTGAACGATTGGATAACTGGCGTGTATTCCATCTATGTATTGGTCACTCTTTCAGCACCGATAACTTGGCATGGCTCATCTGTATCAATCTATATATAACTCTGTTTGCAACGAACGGTGGTTTTCCACTAAAGCCTGTACCATCATGTGAACATCGTTGCATCCAATTAATTGCCACTGCTGAAGGTGAACCGGAAACTCGAGCGAAACAGAGAAAGCAACATCTGCTAACTGGGCCCACATTTTAGATACTGGCCAACCAATCTTGCAGAGTTATACATTGCAGGACAAAATTAATACTAGCACTTGAACAAATGGCAGATAATTAATACAAGCACTTGAACAAATGGCAGATAACAAACCCAGCATCTATATATAACTGGAATATTTAACTACATCCTAAATACAAGGCAGGTCAATATAACTAGCAGGACCAGTGTGACCAGGCGAATCTGATTAATTTTCCTGTCTAGCTCGATCATTCCTTTCTCTAGTGCATTAGCAGGAACATGCTGATCCATTGGCGCACCTGCCAAATCACGTACTAAACCCTCTCGCCCGTCAATAACCGGGGTAGGCAGTCGGCTGTTTACCTGAGGTAGCAGCGGCAAATTATTGACCCAACTCCAGAACGCACACTGAAATGATCACGAAACAAAACGAATTGCTGTTAGTCGCGACCAAGCATGAATGGATGGGTGGCATTACGAAAGGTAGGTCCAAACTAACCCTGTCCTGCTGGCACTTGACAAACAGCCGACCAGCGTTTTTGGGCGTCCCGGCGATCCACGCCGCGCTCTCGGCACCGCAGTGGCAAAGCTGAGTACAAACGCTGAGGTAGCCACCGCCCCGGCTCGCGGACATGCAAGAAATGGACATGGCAGCCTAGAACATGCACGAAGCGATTTCAGAAGGAGTCTAGGTAACTGGAACAAATACGGCTGAGGGCTTAAATAGGTATACACACCCAAAAACTAGCCGTTGCAGCAGGACAACGGCTACATCCGTTAAGCGGGAGGGGTGTGTGTCGCCTTTCCTCTGACTGGAACTCTCGGGAAGCCTTGTCGGTTGGATAATTTCCTTTTTTTTTTCAGAGGCTCTAGTCTAGAATACAAGGCTGTAGTATGTGAACTCAGCCGCAAATGTACACCAAACACACTCACTCACAGCACAGTCAACACATCCTACGCTAAGCTAAGATCTAAACCTTGTATTCTAATTTTTGCCTGTCCATGTGCACTGCACGATGGGATTGGGCCACCTGAATTTTTTTTGACGAAATACTGTTGCCCGGTGCGAAAACCAGCATCGGGCGGGGCTCGAACGCTGGCCGGTAGCGCTTCAGTGAGCACACGTACCACCACACTACAAGCGCGTTCGCACGGAAGGACAAGTTTTTGTCGGACGCTTCGCTTTCTCTTCCCTTTGGTTTCTCCATTGGCTTCAGGTGCGCTCCCTCTTGCTTTCCGGCGGTTTCGCCGACCTTCGCCTGGTACTGCCATGTGCTCCTTCCCTTTCGCTTTCTGTGCTTTCGCAGGCTTACTTCGTGCTGCTATATGGCCTCCCGGGATTTCTTGTTCCCTGCACGGTTCTTAGTCGTTTCCACGGTCGTATGCTCCATAGATCTGTTCGTTTGTGCCCTGCGACCGTGGTTTTGTTGGATTTGGGCATCGGCGTGCCTTGTGTGATGTTTCTCCGCGGCTCGTTTATGTCGATTTCCTCTTCTTTGGGTGGCTGGGAGGCCGCCCTGGCGTCGCCGTGGGCGAATCTATGTTCTCGGGTTGCTCCGCCCTGCTATCTCTCTTGGATCTGTGTTCCTCGATTTGTGTTTGTGCGCTTTACCGGTGTTTTTTTTCCTCTGTTCCCCGTTTCTGCCTCCTCTTCCCTCTCTGGCCGCGACCGTTTCTTCGATTTCTCCTCCCTTTGGTTGCTCCATCGCCTTCAGGTGCGCTAACTGCTGTGTTCTCTGGGCATTGCATGGTGCCCCTGCTGTGTGGTTGATTCCCGCTGCCTCGGCGTAGTACACCCGTGTGGTGCCCTAGTGCCCTTTGGTTGGTCTGTTTCTTATGCCTAGTTGATTCATTGCGCTGGAAAACAAAGGGATTCCCTCCTTGTTCTGCACTTATCGTGTCCTTCAGCGAATTTAGATGATGCTGAGTTCCTTTGTCAGGACTGTCCTACCCTTTCCTTTTTCTCTCCCTTACTTTCTGTGTCTGTTTACATGTGTTCGTGTGGTCTCTTTGTTCTTGTGTGCTTACGTTCTTTGTCTCCTGCAGGTCTAGTGCTCCTTCGCAATTTCCTCGCACCGTGTGCACATCAACACCCACTGATCTTGGACAGGTTTTCTAAGGTTGTCTTTTTTTTTGCGTGAGAGTCCATGTTTGTACCGATGAGGTTGCACTGGAACTAGGCTGTGTTTGAACTCTAGTGTGTATCGTCGACAACAGAGCGTCACTGAGTGAATCTAAGAGGCTACTATTTCCCATGGATGAGTGAATCTAAGACGCCTCATATTTTCCATGACAACTAAACTGATAGATTGAGTACTACTTCTTAGTTTATGCTATGTGTGTATATAAGAACTCTATTGGTGATATTAGAATTTTTTTAACCTTCGTTTGGGCAACAATTAGTCTGAGTACAGGATGGTTTCCAAGGATCTTAGCAGATACCTATTTATTTTGTTTGGTTTTCGCATACGGGGCTGGAGTACATTCATAGTACATACGAATGGTTATGCACCTTGTCTAGAAGCAGTGGTACCTAGTGAACACTAGATTTCGTGTGAATACTGATGCACATGATGTAGATGTTGCCTTCCTTTTTGTTCCGGGTTATTTTTTCTTCCTCTTTTCACTGAACCGTTATGAGGTAATCAGTACTGAAGCGATGGGGAAAGGGAGTCGGCAACGATCTGCAGTGTCAGACACCGTAAGCCGCTGTGGTGACTTCCACGACTCGCATGTGAGGTATTCTCCTGTCCCTTGCTGTCGTGATGGATGTCCTGGATTAGGAGACCAGGCGACTCATCCTCGGACAGAGGTCACCAACGGATGTGCCTGCAGGAGGAACGACACAGGTGACCTGCGAGGTTGTGCCACATCTAAGATTGGTAAAAGTGGATCTCATGGTATTGGAAGGGGGAACTCTTTCCAGAGAGCGTTGAGGGCGGGGGGCATAATGTCCGAACGTGGTACTAACAAGGTTAGCCAAACTGCATATGTTGCTGAGTAGTTGTCGTGCGTCACCTAAAAGAATTTTGCATTAACTAAATGTTGCGCTCTCCCTGTTGATACTTTCAGGTTATTGATTTGGTGACATCCACTGTGCAAGATGAAGGCTTCGGATCCATGCAGTGCTATTGCGATTGGAGCAATCGTAGCGTTAATGAAGACGACGGAAATCCATGGGTCAATTACCCTGACATTACTCCGGAAGAGGTAATTTTCACTCATTGGCTTACATTTAGGGCTGGCACATGAATGTGGCAGCATAGATGAATGTGATTCACTATGTTCTGTTTGAAATGAGTTGGCACTATGCCGTCTAAGGTTATGCTGCATTTTTTACTCTGTTAAATCAATGTGCTTCGTGCAATGATTTTCCTGGTTCTAATATTGAACGTGTCAGTAATCCATTGTTTCCTCTGTTGTTGAAACCATGTAGTTGTTTACAAGTCTAAGCTTCGAAGTTACACTATGGCATAGGATTGATATCTATTATATCTTGTGTTGTACAGTTAGGTTTTTTCTGCTGTGAGATAAATTGGGCATGCATAATGATTCGTTGGATTTGATTTCTCCTGTGCAATCATCCTATGCAGACTGCTGATCGGAAGCGTATGTGGAGAATATGGGAGCTGAGAGAAGGTTTGGAGCAGAGCAATGACAAGATCAGTGCTATCGTTGATGACCTTACAAGGAACAGGCGAAGAAGAAGGATATGGAGGAGGAATTGGAAAAACTGGGGTGGAAGGATATGTAATAGTGAGTAGATGTTCCTTTTGATGCTTTGCCTGTGATCACTGTTGTTGGGCTCCTGCTGCTATGGGCGCCGTGTTGAACCTGGGATGTTATGTTGCTATCATGTCTGTTGCTGACGGTCAGGGTCGCGATAAATCTTGTTGTTGTGCATCTCATGTGGATGTTTTCAGTGTTTTCTATCAATAAAAAGTATTGCTGGCACATCACCTTAATCAATAAAAGTACTGCTGGAATGACATTCTAATCAATTTTGCTTGATTATTTATTGCTTGCCAGCCTATTTTTGTTACTGATGACTGGTTTAGGGGTAAGTACAGTAAAATATCACGTAATCACATTATTAGATCATGTATGTCTTATCCTCTCATAGCCTCATTACCTCATTTAATGTCTGAACCTACTGAACGTGCTTACTAATGACTTAGCCTACTGAATATGCTTTCTTATGGTAAATTACTTGGTTTGTCACATAGTTAACATAGAATAGTTGTTAGTAACAAAGGAACATGGTCGTTCTAAGTCATATTGATTTGATTTCATATTTTTCTCAACATGTATGCTTTGTTTATTCCAACTGGGCTACTTACTTATATTTACCTGTTATAGGACATCAGAAATGGATGATGCTGAATTCTTAAGTACCACTCAGGTGTCAAGTGAGGTGATATTGTTGGCATATGTGCCTATCCATCTGTGGAGAACTCGAGGTCATCTTGAAGCTCCAAACTCTTGAGTGCATCGTTCAGTATTTGTGATGCTACTTTATGATATTTTCCAGAACCAGCGGCCTGAAATTCAGACATGGGTCATGCAACGCCTCTGCACACCGTGGGATTTCACACAAAAAACAAACAAAGATTTCAAATACATACGTGCGTCACAAACATTACAATCGCAGAGGCACATAATTCAAATGGTTGGTGAAAACAAACTTGGCGCTACATGTTGAAGAAGCAAATCTAAGAGCAACTATTACAACATGGGTTCAAGGAACGATGTAACCTGCTGGGGTACAAATAGATGGAACGCTAATATCGGAATGCAATACCACACTGATTATTCGATGCGCAGGTAATGTGATCGGTTAGCAGCATCTACTTTGCCGTGTAGGTGGACTTCCTCCCACATGTGCTCTTGTAATGGCCCTTCTCTCCACAAAGATGGCATGTACGCTTTCCTGAACGCCCACCAGAAACGTCACCCATAATACCCTCCTCATCAACAGCATCCACACTCTTGCCTGACAAGTTGCTATTTTCCTTTGACCTACTGATGATATCTGGTTGTTGACCATCCACGAATGGGTCATCGACTAGATGAGCAGCCTTCCTCTTCCTGGCACCCGGGCTCTCTATAGGAGACTTGAACCGACTCTGACGTGGACGGCCACGAGATAGCACACGAGGTGGCGCTTGCATAGCACTCAGTACAGGATCTGTATCAATCTCTCCATCTCCTCGATTCTGATCGTCCTGGACACTTGGAGAATCCGTATTGTCTGTCATGACAGACATAGATGATACTGCTGCCTTACCTTTAGCAACAAAGTTAAGAGCAATCTCAAAAGCCTGCCTGGACGCCCGACCCATGGAAACAAGTTCCATGGCAGAGTTATAAAGTATGGAATGTAAAGCAGCCATGTCCGGACCTTCACGATGCTGCGCAGCCGGATCCTCTGCGTGCAGGCTTTCCTTCGCTTTCACGGTCCATCTCTTCAGCAGCAAGGACGCCGGCAGCTCTGTGGCACCACAGTGTACCAAGACCTGATACATTTCAAGATTTAAGTGAGACTACCATTAAGGTAAACATGGCGAACCACAATAGAATTTCGCTGGTATTTGTTCAGAGGATAATAGAGGGGTGAAAGAGTAAACACGTCACCTTAATAATGTGGCAGCAAGGCATCCCAACATGCTCAAACAATTTACACTGGCATGAATAACTAGTTCGGTCCAAAGAAACTGACACCTTGTAATCAAGCTGGGAAGAACTTTGCTCAGCTGACCCAAGTATGCGCGAAACAATGAAGGAGCCTTCATCTAGAGGGCCACAAGCAAACGAGCCGGACTTGAAGAGTTCACTAGAAAACTTAGCAAACATATTTCTGGTGTAAATTCTTGCTGCATGTGATTCAATTGGCACTCCGAAATGCATAGCCTGCGTCACCTGAAAAGAAGGGAGTTGGTGTCAACATTCATGGCACGAGAGATCAACTATCTAGTAATGAGAAACATGATGGAACCCAGAAAAAAGTAGCCACGTCGCACCTGTATAGAAGCATGGTCCTCTCTCCCCTCATCAGCATCACGGTCGGCAACAAGACGGGCATACTGGCTAACAAACAAATGCATAGGCGCTGCACGGGGTATGTACGTCTTTAACATGTGGTTAGCACTCTCACTCCTCTGAGTGCTAGTCATACCAGCACAAAAGGTGTCAGCAAAATATGGTTTTGCCCACATTCGACGATGCTCGTATGCTCGGCGCATGAACTTATTATCTTGCAGTCCATATTCGCGCACCAGCGAGGACCAACGGTCCTCGAATTCCTGAGGTGAAATCATCTCGTCCAACAACCGATGAAAAATGCGCTTGAATGTTCCACCTTTAGTGTACACAGGTCCCAAAGTCTCTTTGGCTTTCTTCATGACATGCCATTTGCACCATCGGTGCCTAGCACCTGTGAGCTCGATAGCCACAGCATTCTTCATGGCTTGACACTGATCTGTTTTCATAAGCAAGGCAACGACGCAATAAGAAACATGGAAGCATCAGCACTTGCAATTGTTTTTTAAGTGTTCATTGGAGCTGACCCGTCAATATTGTTTTAGGTTCGCCTCCCATGACATCAACAAAGCACCTAAATGCCCACCTAAAAGCTTCAGTCGTCTCCTCTGTCAGGAGCACGGCGGCAAAAACAATGCTCTGGAAGTGATGGTTAACACCAACAAATAGGCCAAAAGGTAGATTGTAAAGGTTAGTTCGGTACGTAGTATCAAAAGTTACCACGTCACCAAAAATCTCATAGTTGGACCTGCTAGTACCGTGCGCCCAAAACAATGAATGGATTCTACCAAGGTCGTCGGAATCTACCTTCACCACAAGGCCAGTATCCGCTGACCTAATTTGCTGAAACAAGGCAACTGTCTTCAATAAGTCTCCACTAATGGACTCCTGAGCTAAACGGCCACACAAAGCTCGCATTGTCTGCCTACTGAAAGGGATGTAGGTAGATGGCCCATGCACCGAACCTAGTATAGAACAAACCCTGCTAATCTTGACATTATTGTTCCTAAGATGCATAACAAGGTCTCTAGACATCTGATCTATCCTGCTATGCGAATTCCACTTACGGCGCTCTCCTGTTGAGCGGGCTAGTGGATGGTTATGCTCGGTTACCAGTCTACTTACAGCCCAAGAATCATCCTCCTGCTGGAGAAGGCGTATCATAGCCTTGCATCCACAACGGACACTGCGACAATGGCCTTCTGAAGGGGCACCCTACATGAATCAGTAATTCGTTGCAATTAGAAACAAACCACTTTGGATATAACAATAAGCGTAAGCTGCTGTCAGTAATGACCTCACAGGCACAAACTATGTCTTGCATGGACCGCCTTCCCTTCTTGTTCTCCCTTGAACGACCAAACCTTATTCCAAAACCAACCTCCCACGAGTACATGTTGTAGAACTCAAACGCCTCTTGCGGGGAATCAAAAAGTTTGCCAATCTCAGGCTCGAAGATGCACCTATCCCCTCGGTTTGCAGCGTCGCGCAGAGCACGCTCAACAGCACCGTAATTCCATGCTGCAGGCAGCACCTCAGCACTGGAATTGAACCGGATGCAACAGAATTAGAGGGACATACACACCCATCATGAAACTGGGCGAAGGGATTCACGAAACAGTGTATTAGTTACCTAGCAGCCATAGCTTTGTGCCCCTGAAGTCGCCGATGCTGCAAATGTCACACATGGCGCTTCCGAGGTCGGCAACGCTTGATCTTGCTCACCGGCACGGGCCAAATCGAATTTGTCCTATCTTTTCGTGTATTGTTTCATACGGCTGCCCGGTGCCCCTTTTATAGGAAGCGCTCGGATAAGTTACACAGATGAAGTGGCGGGAAGAAGAGGTGAATTTCGCTGATTTCCTGCGCACCCAATTTTCGATTTTTTTCTGTGGTCAACACGCCATCGAGCCTGACAGAATGCAGTATTAAATTCAGCACTGTACACATACTGTGTTGAGGACTGGGGCAGGACACCGGATGGGATCTTTCACTGCGACGGGTCCAGATTCGGCGAAAATTAGCGTTCTGATTCAGAATCAGCCAGCCGAGCAAAGGAAATTTGATGCGGAATCGGTACTGTTCATCCCAGAAACGGACGGCATCCACCGCGTGCGCAGGTACCCACGGTGTCATGAAATCCACACTCTTATATATATATATATATATATATATATATATATATATATATATATATATATATATACATATATATATATATATATATATAATCAAACACTTGAATCAATACAACCATCCATTCACTCTCTTGTTATTTGTCTCTTGCTATCTCTCGAGTATATTTACATTTAACACTTCTCTGACTTTTTTTTATGAGTTTCATTTATTATTTCTTTTTCCCAGTTTTGTTTGTAAAAATGTTTATATTTCCTACTTCCGATTACCAATTTATATTTATATTCTCTACATCTGTAAATGAAATCTCACTGCACGGTTAGCCGGTCATCAACTGCATCCATATCCATTATTCATTTATTCATCATGTATGGTAACTTGCTAAATCACCTATATCCGTCTCGAACTCTCGATCCGGCTCTGGCGACCTACCAAAGGCACCTTTGCCATAAACGCCGGCGACCGGCGACACCGTTGAGCGCGGGAGGCGGCGCACTGGCAACGGCGGGTGGCACTTGGGGTCGCACACCGGGCAGCTTGTTCGGCAGCCTTCCATCGTCGTCCAGCACGCCGAAGCCCAATGCAAGCAACAGTAGCAGGTGTAATCGTGGCCGTCGTCGCCGCATTTCGACTTCTGACAGAATATTAAGTAGATCTTGCTCTCGTCTCCGCCTTCGTGCCCGGCCACGGCTACAGTCGTCCCCCCGCTGCTCCTTCCTCCGGCAACCCCCCGCAGCTGCTGCCTCGTTCCTGTTCCTGTGCCTGCCGGGAACATTATCTCTCGTCAGCTAATCAAACATCAAACACGGATAGTTACCGGACAGTTAGCAAAAACACTCGTCATGGAATGCGAGGTGGTTACAGTGCGCGGATACGGCGAGGTTTGCGAGTAGCACGGCTAGCAGAACCGACGCCGACGCCGCGTCTGAGTTGAAGCGGCCATGGCCGCCGCCCGTCACCACCATATTATTGTTGGCTCCCGTCCTGATACGTTGCTCGATTGTGTTTGGGCATGTGAGCAGCGTGAGCAGGCGTATGTATATGTAATATGTTTATACATCCCTAGCAGTTAATGCACTAGCCTTCTTGCGGAGGATTTGGGAGATGTAAACAATGGCAGGGCACCTTTCGAATAATAAATAAATAATGGTAGCGTATCCTATAGATGGAAATCATCACCCAGTGTTTGGATGTGCTTGCGCAATAAAAAAAATCCACGTACTGTCTTATGGTATAAGCATTTGAAAACCAACACCACTTCTAATTAATTGAATATTGTTGATTGTAATGATGATAGAAAATAAATATCTTTTAATTTGTACCACATTATGATAAATTTCATTTTGTGTTGATAAATATTATAGAATTATATAATACTTTGCTAGATGATGTTTAACTATTAGATGAATACGGATCCTAGACATTTCATAGCTCTTTTATTTCATCACTAGAGAGTCGTTTGTATCGGCTCATACGTGCTGGCATAAAGGGCACCGGTGTGTTAAGTGTGTTTGCACCAGTGTATCATCCGTGATAGGGCTCTTGTAGCAGAAGCGTTGACTCAAATTAGGTGTAAATGTACAGGTGCCAAAATTTGCCAGTATATTTTAGTAAACGTACTGGTCCAATCTGCACCGGTTTATTTAATATTAATATTCTAGCGGGTTCGAAATTTCACTGATTAGGTTGGAATTTGGAACTAATCAGTTTGATTTTTAGTTCGATTCGTATTGGTGTGAACTAGCTTCTTGCAATGAAGTGTGGAAGCTAGAGCGCTCTGTCTTCCCTTCCATGTTAGTTGGATCATTTTGATGTGCACTCAAGTTATAACTTGGATCAAAAGTTGGTGCACAGTACATATATATGTTTGCGCACTGATCTCGATCCACCTGTGCATCAGTCTTGCCAGTCCATTCTATCGATCTCTCGCTCTTGTCGCGCTCTTTGTTTTGAGTCCGCCTTATCGCTCTTCTCAAGCTCCCCAAGCTAGACAAAATAGCCCATCTATTTCTACTTTTCATTTTCGAGTTACAAGTTCACAATTGATTTTGAATTCTGACCTCTCTTTTGTGTGCTTTTGTAGAGGGATGGTGGACCGGTGGATGGTAAACGTCTTTCCAATGGAGCAGTTGAGTGTCTCGCTCTAGGCGCTACATACTCCAGCAACTTGATGTTTGGAACAATGAACAGGATCTTATCCTACTGGCGTACGTGATGCCGGTGCGCCAAGATCTGTTCGTCACCGCCAACATTTGCATCACCGGAAAACTAGGGAGCGCAACAACTTCAGGCTCATCTCCAGCGATGATGCTTTCCACATTCTCTACGCGCGCCTGCCATCAATGGAGTTCGTGCAAAACTTCCATGGCCATGCCTGGAAGTGGGATAAGTACGTGACATTCCAACGCGTCAAGAAGCTTGCCATCAAAGAATTCTACATGGACTTCGACCTTCGAGTCAATGCCTATGAAATCTAGTAATGAGTTTGAAGATGTCTAGTTTTTTTAATTTAAGTTCACTTCTTATGGACAATGAACTTTATTATTTTTTATGTGTGCGCATGCATGCTTAATTATATTGAGTATAAATTCTATTTTTTGTTTTTATTTACATAAACTAATTAATGAAAACTGCACCAGTTAGTTTATGTAGAAAAACTAACGTGTATTAATATGCACTAATTAGTATATGGAGAAAAACTAACCAGTACTAATCTTCCATAATTACTTTAGAATACCTATTGGCCCCGCGGCCTCCTCAAGCTCCTCCATCTCCTCCTTACTGGCCTCCTCCTCCTTGAGCTACTCCGCGTGATGGCCCCGAGAGAAGAAGCCGAAGCCATTGCTGTCATTGACACCTCCCTCAAGGCTGTAAGCCGCGACAGCGTCCCACACGGTGGTGTGCGTTATGGCCTACCGCCCGTCCACGACCGATCTGGCAGCAAGGGCTGTGGATGCCCGCGCTACATGCAGGACAAGCCTGCACCGCCGTTGAAGAGGCGACCTCAGCGATGACAATGGCCCTGGTGTTGTCTGAGATCGAGCATGACATAATGCACGCCGCCATTGTCTCCGTTTCGATCATGACCTTTGTAGCCGTGATGGAGACACAGGTGAGGCGACAGGATCCATCACGCCGATGTATGCACCATTAGGGTTCCGGCAATGTAAGCGCTAGTGTTATGAATGAGTTACCATTTTTCCCATACTTCGGTCTTTATCGTTTGCTTATTGTGCTAGTTTATGTCTAATCCAACATTATTATGAACTACTTAAGAAGAAAACTAGGTTAATAAGGTCTAATATTGTTTAATTTAGCTCTGTGTTCCGTTAAGTTGTGAACTTGTATGTGATGTAATATGTGAGCTTTATTTGCGAACTTATCTGGATTATGTTATATGCTGTTAAGTTGTGAACTTATCCATGATTTGGCTGTGGTGTTATTTATGAGCTTATCTGTGAACACTTATCTGAATTATGTTAATGATATCAAGTTTTGAACTTGTTTGTGATATAGCTATGGGTTTATCTAGATTATGTTATATATGATGTTAGCGCTGGATTATAATTTTTGTGATCTTGTGCTATTTATCTTTGGATTATTTTATATATTGCTATATTGTTTTGAAGTGTGTCTAAATGGTCCAAATGATGAGGTATGAGTCAAATATAGTGGTTATCAATGTCTAGCATATACACATACAAATTCTCTGATTTGAATGTGTATATGTTGTGTGCAATTCATTCATAAAAATGCACATGTACTACTTATGGTTCTGATGGGAAATTTTTTTTCATTTGTGTTTTTATGATGTTCTTCTTATGACCAATGATGTGTTCCAAGGTAGATTGATATTTCCATCATGGTCTGTTAATTTCAAGATAGATTATGCGATGATGCAGAGTAACTTTGGATTAATAGACCTAACAAGGAACCCTTCAATCATTACAATCTTGCTAAACTAAGGTTTCATTTGATTTTTTGGGTGTTTTGACAGTATTCTAACTAGTGCAAAATTAAGCCAGTAATAGTAGTATAACAAACGCAGCAGAGTAATTATGCACCGGAAGAAGAACGTAGTTATATTAACTGATGATTCTTAAACACCGATTAGCATACATGATCAAACATACCGGTACTATGTTGCACCAACTAGATTAATGAGTTATCTCTGTTAGAATTATAGGCATTTTTTTGACATATTTTATTTCTGAATATAA
Source organism: Alloteropsis semialata (assembly GCA_004135705.1). Lineage (NCBI taxonomy): Eukaryota > Viridiplantae > Streptophyta > Magnoliopsida > Poales > Poaceae > Alloteropsis > Alloteropsis semialata. The sequence goes on from CM014274.1 coordinate 62,892,034, forward strand.
ACCTGTAAACGATGATAACGATTTGGGATCCAGTGAGAACATGATATGTGCACGTGTTCAAGTTTAATCTAATACTAAACAAGGACAAAAAAGGAACCAGACAAGGTTTAGAATATACCTTGAGACGGGACCGCTGCCTGAGGCATTGGTTGCGCCATTATCAATTGGATTAGTCATACTAATCGGTTGACCTCATTCGATGTAGCCGTACGAAGTTGGTGCAGTACAATCCCTCGAACGACACTAGGAAGTAGTGGAAGTAGTCATATAGGCCATCGAGAAGTAGACGAAGTAGATGAACTCGCGCAGTCGTGTGAAGACGCTCCCCAAAAACCTTATCGCCTGGCTATCCCGAGCAGCATCTCATGTCCCGAGCAGGATCTCATGCCAATCAAGGTTCCAAAGGCTCTGCTCTCGATAGAACCGTACGCGCTGTGCTAGCGATGGGGAGGCAAGCGTTGCAACAGAAACAGTGAGGAGAAGAGAGATGTCTCCGAAGCAGGTTGTGTTGGTGTGTCTCTCTGGGTGGGATGCTCCTGGACGCCTCCGCAGGAAAGGCAAGAATCCCGCGGAGCAAATAAGGCACGTCCTGTGAGTGTCCGCACTGCACTATACACCCACGGCCCTGGCTCAGTTGGTTGAGATCCTCTCAACTACCAATATGGTAGTAACCACTTTTAACTCCCTTGCATTAATCGTCGGCCTTAAATATTTTAGATTTAATTAATTGGAAATGTAAAGGACCGGGCCAAATAAATCCAACAATCTCACCGGCTCAGTCACCAATCTCACCGGCAAAGGTGCCACATTGAGTAGATTATTCTTGCTAGTTTCGATATTGGCACGGATAAGAATTCGTTCGCATCGATGGCTGGTCCCTGCACATACGAGGTTTTCACGTCGGCGTGTTTGAAGGTCCATGATGTAGTGTTTTGTGATGTAGTGTTTGCAGTTTGTTGATCAGAGGTTTTATACATGTTTGATGTGAATATAGCAACTAAGGCTCCAAACCTTAACACTAGAACTGACCATTGTCAACCAAACTTGACTCGGCCGAAAATATCATCATGACCTTATATTAACTGACTAGTTTATTTTTTTTTGAAGGGAACAGGAGGGGCAATCCCCTACTGGTTAAAATATATTAGAAAAGAAAAACCAAGTACAAAATCAAAAACAAAGGAAAGGCAGAAAGCCTACTACTACAAGGCCTGAAGAAGAAGACTTAGACAAAAAAAACTAAGAGCAAAAGCAGTGCAGAATTAAATAGAGGCTAACCAGGCCTCCATGGCCGGGACCTGAGAAGATCTAGCCCTAAGGATTAGAAGAACTCATGCATGAAGGCCAGTTTGCAATCCAGCACCGAGGGATCCACCTCATCAAAGATCCAATTGTTTCTAGTAACCCAGATGCTCCAAGTCATGAGTATTATAACCTCCATGAAGAAAGTAGTGCCCAGCTGTTGTCTAATTCGTCTGAAGTTTTGATTAACCGTCTGTGTGGTTGTGATGTTGACGCCAATGGAAGCCCATCAGGCTTTAGTAAAGTTGCAGCGCCAGAAAAGGTGAGGGACATTTTCTACTCTTTGTAGAATTCATAATTCACAGGTGTAAGACTCTAGGTCCATCCCTTTTCTTCTGAGCAAGTCTCTTGTGCTGATTCTGTCTTTGAGCAGGAGCCAAAAAATATACTTTATGCTTCATTTGACATTTGGAATGCCAAAGCCAATGAAAAACTGGATGGGTTTCTTTGTGGCCAATTATTGCTCTGTAGGCCTTTGCGGCAGAGAAATTCGCATTGCCCCAAATGTACATCCATGTGTCCTTTTCAGGTTGCTCGGACTGTTCTACCTGAAGTATCCTACTTTGGAGGTCTTGAAACTGCTGGTATGCTTGTGCTGAGAGAGGGAGGTGGAAGTTTTCAGAGAATGGTTCCCAATACGCCGCCTTTCTGAAGGAGATTTTTTTCGTTCTTCGCAAAGGAGAATAGCTCTAGGTATTGTAATTTTGGTACAATCCCTTGCCAGGGATCATGCCAAAACGATACCGTGGAACCATCTGTAATTCTAGCTACTGCAATTCCTTTGTATATGTCTAGTAACTTAACAATATCCCTCCACCAAAAAGATCCTTTCTTTGCCTGGCCAGGAAGACTGTCATTTGCATAGTAGTTTTCCAAGACTAGCTGTACCCATGTGATCTCCATTCTAGAGAAGAACTTATGAAGGAATTTGAGCAAGAGGGCATCGTTATGTGCTGACAGATTAATCACCTCAAGGCCACCTTCTTTTTTGGAGGCACACCATTGGCCAGGCCGCTTTTGAAGGTTTCGTACAATCTAGCTTAGCGCCACGCCATAGGCAGTGTTTGCGATATTTATCCAATTGCGTTATCACTCCCTTATGTAGCTTGAGGGTAGAGCAATATAAGACCGCCAAGGAGGAGAAGACAGAATTCACCATTTCTAGTTTCCCACCTTGCGATAAAAAGGATGATGTGCATGTCAGTCTTCTCTCTATTCTCTAAACTAGGGGCAGAAAATCCTCAATTTTGGGTTTAGTGGTACCCAGGGGTAGACCCAGGTAAGTGAATGGAAGGCTTCCTTTTTGACATCCAAAAGCAGCTGCTAGGGTGTTTAGTTTTTCATCAGACAGATTTATTGGTACCATTGCTGTCTTGTTGTAATTTACTTTGAGACTAGTGGAAGATGCAAATGTATCAAGGATCTCCTTGAGGCATTGAAGTTGATTGGGGCAGGCTTCCATGATCTGAAGGGTGTCGTCGGCATATTGAACAAGTGGGAAGTCAGTGCCAGCTCTGGGTATTGGAAGTTTCGGCTGTCCTAGCTCCTTTGCTTTGTTCACCATTGATTGGAGTAGGTCTGCAGCCAGGACAAACATTAAGGGTGATAGGGGGTCTCCTTGCCTTATACCTCTCTTACAGTGGAACACCTTTCCTGGGACTCCATTAAGAAGGACTAAAGAAGTGCCCGAGCTTAGCAGCTGGCTGATCCAGTGAAGCCATTTCTCCCCAAAACCTTTGTGTTGCATGACCTTTAGAATTGCTTGGTGTTCAATTCTGTCAAAGGCCTTTTCAAAGTCAATCTTGAGGATCACAAATTCCTTCTTGGTGATTTTACACAAGTGCAGATATTCAAATGCCCAGGCTAGACAGTCATGAATGGTTCTGCTTTTAATGAAACCATACTGGTTCTTGTGCACTAGAGGGATGATTGCCTGTTGGAGTCTATCAGCCAAAATCTTTGTAAGCAGTTTCACAGAGGAATTGAGTAGGGAAATAGGCCTGAAATCATTAGCTGATAAGGGGGTCTCCACTTTGGGTACTAGGGTGATATAGGAAGTATTTATGCTTTTCAAACATAGGGAACCATTGAAAAAGCTCTCACGGAGGTTGTAGAAGTCTTGAGCAATGTTTGGCCAGAATTTCTTAAGAAACTCTCCATTGAAGCCATCAGGCCCAGGGGACTTGTTGTTCGGAGAACCGGCAATGACCCTATCTATTTCTTCCTTGGTGAACTGTAGCTAGAGCCCTCCAGATCCTGAGAGGGTGTGAGGAGGGATGATAAGTCAATGTACATATGAGTAAATTCTGAGGTGCCCATTCTTTCCTTGAATGCTAGCCATATCAAATTTGCTTTGGCTTCATGGTCATGAACTTCTTGCCCATCTTCATCTCTAAGCATTGTGATGAAGTTTTTCCTGTGCTTGATGGAAGCGTTGGCATGAAAGAATTCAGTGCATTCATCTCCGAACTTCACCCATTTCACCGTACCTCTCTGTTTCCAATATCTGTGTTGTTGGTGGAGCAGGTTTTGCAAATGATTTTGTAGTATGGATCTGAAGTTCCATTATTCTAGTGAAAGATCTCTCCATTCTTCCAGGATACTCCAAAAATGCAGGGTGTCCTTGCAACTCTGGATTGTCTTCGCTAGGCATGGAAGCATGTTTCTCCATGCTTTGAGAACTCTTCTCAGGTTTTTGAATTTTTCCCCAATAACTTTGGCCATGTCTACTTGGTGGGTCTGCAGGTTCCAGCCATGAAGGAGGACGCTCTGGAATTGTTCATGCTCTAACCAGTAATTTTCAAATCTGAAAATTTGAGGTCTAGGCACATTGGTGGAGGCTGAGATGAGGCAAGGCGTGTGATCAGAGGTGTCTCTAGAGAGCCCTGTTGCACAAGTGTTTGGGAGTATTGTTGTCCAGGAGTTTGAGGTGAAGAACCAGTCTAACCTCTCAAGCAGGGGGTTGGGTTGTTTGTTAGACCACGTGTGCTTGCACACTTTTAAGGGTATTTCCACTAGTTGCAGCCGACTGATTGCTTCGTTAAAAGTGAACATTTCCTGTATACTTCCTCCAGGCTTGTTTCTATTATCTGGAGACCTCAATAGGTTGAAATCTCCCACTATTAGCCAATGAGAATCTTCTTCCATTTCTATTCCTCTAAACTAGCTTAGGGATTTTGCTTTACCTTTAGCAGTACAAGGAGCATAAACATTGGTGAGCAGCCATGTTTGGCCTGTCAGTCTGCAGGTGAAGTCCACAGATTGCGCAAAGCAGTTTTGAAAGACCAAGGCTCCCCGAAATTTAACACTATTCCATATTATTATACATCCACCTGAAGATCCAATAGAGGGAAGGTATTAAAAATAATCTAGATGCAGGGGACAAAATTTTTTAATATAGGGCAAATCAAAGAATTCCCTTTTGGTTTCTTGTAGGCAAACTATATCACATTTTGATTCAGCAATTTTGCTTCTTATCGCATCCCACTTCCCTTCAGAGTTAATACCTCTGATATTCCATCTCAGAATAAGCCAATCTCTCTTTGTCGAAGTTCTATTCATTACTTAACCATCATAGAGGAAAGAAAATATTACATGCCCAATATGTAATAAACCAGCAGAGACCACAAAAGAAGGTTCAATTCATGGAGAAGTTCATTAGACAAAGAAGGCAACAGTTTCCATGGTCCACATCTGGAGGCCTAAGAGGAAAGGTAACAGAGAAAATAAAAAACAGCTCCCAGTTCATGAAGAGGGTGCTGTCAAAATTGAAGAGGGCCCTCCTCTTCTCAGTTCTTGGGGTTCTTGCTCTGATCATCTTCATTCTTGTCTGTCTTCTTTTTCTTGTTGGGTATGGATGCTTGATTAGCACTACCCTTTGCTGGAGTCCTCTTTTCCCCCACAGCCTTTCTGGTCTTCTTTTTCACCTGCAGATTACTGTTAGACAACATATTTGGGGCAATCATGTAGGCTGATTCCCCAATTTCTTTAATCATACTTAGGGGATGGTTTTGGGGCAGGCAGAGCAGGCTAGGCACCCTTTGCTTGAGTAGCTTGACTGTTTGAAACCATCATTTCTACTTCGTATTCTCATGCTTCTCCTAAGTTTAGTGTCAACCAGTGTGATTCTTGGGCTTTGTGCAGAGGGGGTGGATTTAGGGGTAGGATCTTCCAACATGTCATCTATCCATTCCTCATTAGCTTGATCTACAGAATCATGCCCTTCATCAATTAGAGGGGGAGTATTGCAAATTACCTTAGCCCCTTCAGGGTAGTCAGCTGGCAAAGCAAATGACATCAGGCAACTATCCTTAGAACAATTGACTAGAGTCTTCCAAGTTTTAGAAGAGAGGAAGGTTTTAGTCCATTCAAAGCTCTTAGGGGATAGAAGGATCACAATGAAGAAAGAGGCCCAATCCTTTGGGACTTGGACCACATATTCCGGGCATCCAATTGGTGAGAAGAACTTGGCCCACAACCTGTAGAGATCTGCACTTGAGTCCTTGGGCTGTAGCCTGTCAAGATGACTAGCAAGCCAAGGGTCCATACTCGGAAACCCATGAGTATCAGTGAGGACCATATTCACATTCAAATTAACATTGAACACAGGCCCATTAAGCCCTGCCTGTGGATTTGGCGGGAAAGGCGGGTTGGCAGGTACAAGAGCCACTTCACCCTCTGCAAGACCTTCAACCATAATGTCTTCATTTATGGCAGCTGGCCAGGGGGGTTCCCACAATGGCTGGCTCTGCAATCTAAGGGATTGGTGGTGGATGATTCTATACTTCTACTGGTAAGGCAAGCACAACCTCAGGTGGCACGATTGGCTCATGGTCCTGCAGCTGTGCTTCCTGATTGATGGCTGTAACTTCCTGCAGATCTGTGTCCAGGTTGTCCTGCAGTTGTGGCCCCTCAACTTCAGATAGAGAGTTGACTGGGATGTCTTGGCTAAGAGAGAGACTGATATGCTCCTCAGGTTCCTCAGGCTGAGGTTCCTGGTCTTCTTCCTTTTGATCCTATTCTTGCTCTTGTTCCTGCACTTGTGCTTTAGCATCCTCTGGGGGCTGATGATTATCTTCCCCCGGGGGTAGTTGATTCAGATCAAGCAGCATGTCTTCCTCATCATCTTGAACATGATCAGGTGGGGCAAGCCCAATTCCTGGGAAGATGAAGTTATCATCCAAGCCCCCAAGGGGAATGTCCTCTTCCTGTGGCCAGTCACCTCCCATGAGATTCTGCTGTAAAATTTCACACTGAACAGTGAGGGATATTCCTTCCAGGTCATCCCCCTCAGATACTATGATGTAATGAGGAATATCAACTAGATCAATAACTCTTGCCTTGATGATGATTCTAGCAAGCACATTATCCTTCTGCCAGTACAGGAGCCTACCAAAGGATTTATTGCTGTCCTCAATCTCTTCTAGCGAACGATAATCAGCAGGATACCCTATCAGCATGAGCCAACACTGCCTATTGAAATTTACCCTCCTAGCATTAGCCCCTCGATTATGATTGACAAAATCAAATGTGAGTCCCTGCCGCTGATGAGGACTATTGTTGGCGATTCTTAATGACAACTTATTACTGCCAACAAAGATATAAAATATGATAAAACAAATAGACATAGGGTTGATTACTAATGAATTCCATGAGTTTTAGTGCATATGTGCTTACAGGAATAAAGTGGCAAAAGAAGACCTAAAGTGGGCCCAGGACCAGGTCATCCGACCTACCTTGGTCGGCCGACCTGGGTCCAAGCCCAGTGAGGTCCATTTTCAGCCCAACAGCAACAAGCACACTCAGGAGTGATCAGACACGTTGAAATCAAGACGGTGGAAATGGAGAGTTGGATTGGGCCACGTGGCAAGCACATGGATTCATGGGCCCACATGTCTAACTTAACCGACACATCTTCACCATTACCCACCGGAAACCGACTACAGGACCCACTGGCAAGAGACACTGACGAAGTGGGGCCGAGGGGCCACATCCCTGGGTCGGCCGACCTCCCCAGGTCGGCCGACCTGGCCACGCGCCCGAATCGGCACCGCCTTCACCAGTAACTGTAAACCGTCACCAGGATTTCATCTGTGCCGTGCATCATCAAGGACGGTGGATCTGATGGTCGGCCGATCCCCCATAGTCGGCCGACCTGGGCCCACCTCTGGACCGCCTCAACTGCTGCGAACCGACTCTTAACCGCCTCTCCAAGCTATAAGTAGCTGAACTCGGGGCAGGGCTAATCATCATCGAGCAGAAGTGAAGATCCAAGGCGAAGCCCTCCTCATATCCAGAGTAGAAATAGGGAGAGAGTGAGGGAGAGTCTGGAGGAGTCCCGGCCTGTCGGCGACCCTCCACCTGTACCTCGACGGATGCGAGCTACTCAGTAAGTATCCGGGATTCAACTAGTAATTAAGTCTGAGTTATATATAAGTTAAGTCTCTATTGTGCTTGTGGATTCGTTGCTTTATTTATAAAGTATCTTAATCTTTGATCAAGGTTAGGATAGCTGATATTATCTTAGGCGTGGTGCTTTGGTGTATATCTGCCCTCGTTTGCCTCGTAGCCCCACGGATTAGTAGAGGTAGGCGGCAGGTGGTGACAGCCCTGTCCGTCCTTTGTAATCCTCCACGTACGGGTACGGCGTAGAGCTGTTGGCCGGCAATTTCCTAGAGGCCTAGGATACCCCGGTGCCTAAAGCAAGCATAGGAGAATTCTCTTAACTATAATCAGAGTCTTAGTGCTAAGTTATCCTCTCTACCCAGCCTTTATATACACTCGATCGATCCGGCTCAGCTTTAGTGATTAGATATACTTTTACGTTCCCTGTGGATTCGATACCTGGTTTACTCACGGGTGAAAGCTACTTCGACAGCCGTGCGCTTGCGGATTTTTTGTTTGCCACCGCTGGTGTCAACAAGCTTTCTGGCGCCGTTGCCGGGGAACGGTAGCAGTTATCTAAGATCTAAGGTTGCCCGTATATCTTTTATTTTATATTTCTTTTCTATTTCCTTTTTTATCAACCATGAATTCCACCCAAATTCATGAGTTCTCTGCTCCAAAGGGTGAATTATTGGAGCCGCACCCCTCGTCAAATCTTATTTTAACCGATAGCTATGAACTTCGCCCTGCCTTCATAGCTATGGTCCAGGACATATCCTTCTCTGGAAGTGATGGTGAAAACCCATACCGTCACTTGCACGAATTCGAGTTGCTTTGCTCGTGTCTGGTCATATCATGCATGACGCAGGCAACGATTAGATGGAAGCTCTTCCCGTTCTCTCTCAAAAAGAAAGCGAGGAAGTGGTATGATCACACCGTTGCACTAACGAACGGTGAATGGGAAAAGTTACGGGACAAGTTTTGTCTTGAATACTTTCCTATTCACCGGATCTGTGCACTTCGGAAGGAGATCATCAACTTCCAGCAACGAGAGAAGGAAACGATCGCTAAAGCATGGGACCGATTTCAGGACTCATGTCTAACCGGAACAGATCTATGCTTCCCAGACTACATGCTCATGCAGCATTTTCGGTCTGGGTTGAATAGTGAAGATGCCCGGTACATAGACATAGCAGCCGGAGGTTCATTCCTACACATAACCCCGGCCAGAGCAAAAGAAGTCCTAGCGGCCATCCGAGAGAACTCTCCTGCGGACGCGACCGAGACTGAGCAAGAAGACTCACAGATAGAACCCATAGTCTTGCCCAGTCCAATTCCTGAGACCCCATCCGTTGAGGAAGAGGAAACTCAACCTCTCGGATTACCATTTGAGTTCGAGGAAGATCTTTTTGAAGACTTTGGGAATACCTTGAACTACTCAATACAGAAGAAGCCTACGGTAAAGACCCCCTCCATCTATATGGAGAAAGAAATTTTGAACGAAACCGTGAGGGAGCTGATCGCTATCCTAAGCACGGAATGGTCGAACGAATCTGAGACTTCTTCCGAAGTTATTCGGATTAACTCACCTTCGCAGACCATTCGAGGTTTCATAAGCAAGGTGGCCGTAGACATTCTGTACAACCCGACCGTTGGGGCAAACATCATGTCCAGTTCTTTCGCCTACATCCTTGGACGACGTAAAAAGATGGCCCCAACGTCAAGACTTCTTAGAACACCCTCAGGTCGTATTCTCAAGAGTCTCGGCCTAGTACGAGATTTTCTCCTCTCTCACCACGGGATTGAGATGCCTCTAGACTTTTATGTCTTTGAGACATCAGATTTCGACCTCCTTATAGGACATCCTATCGAGGGCCTGCTTCAGGATGTAACCTCGGAAGGAAACCTCCTAGCTAAAGTAGGAAGGAATCTTCTCACTATACCATTAGCTAGGGTTAAGAACTCCATAGTTGAACCTTTGACAGAACCTAACCCAGCTGAGGAAGTGAAATTCCTACAAAGTGACCCATTTGAGTCATTCCTCGAAGAGAATGTTCACAATTTTATAGAGGAAGAGGATGACGCTTCTGAGCCGCTTGAAACCGAGGAGCCACCTAAGACACATGTTGAGCTAAAACCCTTGCCTGCTGGCCTTCGCTATGTCTTCTTAAATGAAGACCGGAAACCCCCGTCATTATTAGTGACAAGCTATCGCAGGACGAGAGTGATAGACTCATAAAGGTGCTTGAGAAACACCGCTCGGCGTTCGGGTACTCCCTCAAGGACTTGAAGGGAGTAAGCCCTGCACTCTGTACCCATCGCATTCCCATAGATCCAGCTTCTACACCTTCTAGGGAGCCTCAGTGTAGGCTAAATAATGCAATGAGGGAAGTCGTAAAGAAGGAAGTTTTGAAACTTCTACACGCCGGGATCATCTATCCCGTCCCTCATAGTGAATGGGTCAGCCCTGTCCAAGTAGTGCCCAAGAAGGGAGGTATGACCGTCGTAAGTAACGAGAAAATGAGCTGATTCCTCAGCGTACCGTTACTGGGTGGCGGATGTGTATTGACTACCGCCGGCTTAACAAGGCAACAAAGAAGGATCACTTCCCGCTCCCCTTCATCGATGAGATGTTGGAGAGACTCGCGAACCACTCCTTCTTCTGTTTTCTTGATGGGTATTCCGGCTATCACCAGATTCCCATCCACCCCGATGATCAAGAAAAGACCACCTTCACTTGCCCCTATGGAACGTATGCATATCGTAGGATGTCGTTCGGATTATGCAATGCGCCAGCATCGTTCCAAAGGTGCATGATGTCCATTTTCTCAGACATGATTGAAGAAATCATGGAAGTTTTCATGGATGATTTTTCAGTCTATGGAAAGACTTTCGATCATTGTCTGCAGAACTTGGACAAGGTACTACAAAGATGCCGAGACAAGGACCTGGTGCTAAACTGGGAAAAGTGCCACTTCATGGTCCGAGAGGGAATAGTGTTGGGACACTTAGTGTCCGAACGGGGAATAGAGGTGGATAGAGGAAAAATAGAAGTCATAGAAAAGCTTCCACCTCCCACCAATGTTAAAGGGATCCGCAGCTTCTTAGGTCATGCGGGGTTCTACCGGCGCTTTATCAGAGATTTTTCTCAGATAGCCAGACCCCTTACTAGCCTTTTAGCCAAGGACGTGCCCTTTGATTTCGATGATGAGTGTTTACATGCTTTCACCATTTTAAAGAACGCTCTCATCTCAGCACCAGTCATTCAACCCCCTGACTGGACGCTACCCTTTGAGATTATGTGTGATGCCAGTGATTATGCTGTTGGTACTGTCCTTGGACAGACCAAAAATAAGAATCATCATGCTATCTCATATGCTAGTAAAACTTTGACAGGAGCTCAACTTAATTATGCTACCACTGAAAAAGAGCTCTTGGCAGTAGTTTTTGCTATAGACAAGTTTAGATCTTACTTGGTAGGAGCTAAGGTGATTGTCTACACCGATCACGCTGCTTTGAAATATTTGCTTACCAAGAAAGATGCTAAACCACGCCTTATCCGCTGGATTCTTTTACTCCAAGAATTTGATTTAGAAATTAAAGATAAAAAGGAAGTAGAGAATTCAGTAGCAGATCATTTGTCGCGTATGCAGTTTACTGATATGCAGGATCTACCGATAAATGATTTTCTACGTGACGACACCCTACTCAAGGTGACCGTCTCCGACCCCTGGTATGCAAATATTGTGAACTTTATGGTTGCAGGATATGTACCGCCAGGGGAGAACAAGAGAAGGCTGATCTACGAGAGTAGACTCCATCTATGGGACGAACCATACCTGTACAGGGTATGTTCTGATGGCATGCTCAGGCGATGTGTACCAACAAATGAAGCAAGGAAGATCCTTGAGCAGTGCCATGCAGCCCCATATGGAGGTCACTACGGGGCGTTCCGGACAAGGTCAAAGATCTGGCAGAGTGGATTCTATTGGCCCACAATGTATGAGGATACAAAAGAGTTCATTCGACGATGCCAGCAATGCCAGAAACATGGAGGGATCACCGCAAGAGATGCAATGCCACTCGCAAACAACTTACAAGTTGAGTTGTTTGATGTGTGGGGCATTGATTTTATGGGACCCTTTGTCAAATCCTATGACAGTGAGTACATCCTGGTGGCAGTGGACTATGTCTCGAAGTGGGTTGAAGCAATGCCATGTCGAGCCGCTGACTCCAAACACGCACGAAAGATGTTCCATGAGATCATCTTTCCACGTTTTGGAACTCCCAGGATGGTGATCAGTGATGGGGGTCGCACTTCATCGACAAGACCTTTCGGAAATTTCTGGCAGAACTGGGGGCAAAGCATAACATAGCTACACCGTACCACCCCCAGACAAGCGGTCAAGCAGAAACATCGAACAAACAGATCAAGAACATTCTGCAGAAGACCGTGACAGAAATGGGAAAAGGATGGAAGAGCAAGTTACCAGATGCTCTATGGGCCTACTGAACGGCGTACAAAACGCCGATCGGGATGTCCCCATACCAGCTGGTTTACGGCAAGACTTGCCATTTACCAGTTGAGCTAGAGCATCGGGCGCACTGGGCCATAAGAAAGTGGAACATGGATTTGCCAGCAGCCCAGCAGATGAGAAGGATGCAACTATCAGAATTGGAAGAGTGGAGAGACAAAGCATACCACAGTGCCAGAATCTACAAGGACAGAACCAAGAGATGGCACGACAAGAGGATCAAGGTGAAGGAGTTCCACCCCGGGGATAAGGTATTACTCTTTAATTCCAGGGTGAAGCTCTTTGGACATGGAAACTTCGAAGCAAATGGGAAGGACCATTCGTTGTGGTGGAAACTTCATCGCATGGGGCAATCACACTCCAAGATGATGAAGGTAACCTCTTCAAGGTAAATGGTCAACGTTTAAAAGTTTTCTTTGAGCCTGATAAAGTAGATGAGGAATTTGACGTGATCAATTTGGTCATGGATGATTTCCATTTATAATTACACCTTATGTTAAATCCTTAACCCCTAGCACATGAATGCACACATTCTGGGGTTTAGTGGACCTGTCACGTAGTCCACAAAGAAGAAAAGGGCGACCGGGCTCAAGGCCAGGTCGGCCGACCGGCCGACTTGACCCTAAGCCCGATCGGCCCTATCTTTTGCCAACGTTCTACTCTAACGTCTCTGAAGCCGTTCTGCGGTGGACGAGCGATTCTAACTCTGTTTGATCCGAGAAGAGGGTTAGCCTATCTTTAAAATTTCACCCATCCTCTTCTTCCCTCTCATCTGAGTTCTTCCTTGCCCCCATTCTGAAATCACCAAGCTACACCTCCCAATTCTCCCTCAATGGCCAGAAAAAGCCACCCCAAATCCCGATCAACCTTTGATCTGGATGGAGAGCCCACTCCGGCCAACCAATTGGTGCCCACCAACCTGGAGCAAGCCATGGCCGTAGTTGTCACCCCTCTGGCCACCATCCCGCCAGAGGAGGACGCGAGAGGCCGCACCAGGGGTCGGCCGATGTGCTTGGTCGGCCGACCGGCCCTGGTGGCCCCTCACGTTCTCGCTCGGCGGCGCGGTCTCAGTCCCCGAGAAGGATCCAGAGGCGTGATGCACGGGCATCAAGCCCATACAGAAAGCCGACGACGGGGCAATTGACCCCAAAGAAGACGCCGGCGGCCGCTCCAATCAAGGGGGATGGACTCCCCAAGCTTCAACCAGGGGAGAAGCTGAAGGAGGTGGTCAGGAATAAGTGGGACGACGTCGTGGCGTATCATTATACGTCCGATGTGTCCATCTACTCTCCTGCCAGCACCCCAGAGCCACGTTTCCGGGTCTTCGGGGAAAGGAAACCCGGTGGTGGCTATGGTAAGGGGCTGTTCCCTCCCCTCACACCTGAGGAGAGGAAGGAGTTGGAGGAGTCGGTGGAATCTTCACCCGCCGGCAAGATCAAGAGGCATATCAAGCCTCCTCCAATTCGCAGGCCTGGGGGCCAATTTGAGAGTGATGATGAAGAGAAGGTCCCCAAGGCTCCCTCCAATGCTGAGTTACTAGAGTTGATTAATCAACTCGGTCGTGACCATGCAAAATTGGAGAAGAAGTTCGCTGAAGAGCGACTTGAGCGCATAAGTCTTCAAGACGACTTTGATATGCTTCGCAAATCAACAGCCGTGAAACTTAAGCGCTATGCCAAGGCTGCTGGGGATGAAAATCTCTATAATGCACCCTAGATACCCTAGGCCTTGGATTAGGATAGGCACATTAGTTTCCCTTCTATTCATTTATTTCATTTATTTCTTTTGATTATCTTGTAATGTGCCTCTGAATTGATGAATAAAATAAAGTGTTTAGCGTATTAGGATTGTGTTTTATTTTTTGTTTCCACTTGTTTTGAGTGAAAGGTACAAGTGTGGGGGAAAACGCAACGGGAAACAGAGCGATCCAACGTGAAACAGAGAACATCAGAACGCAACAGAGCAGCACGAGAAAGATCTGAACCAGGGGAGTCACCCCCAGGTCGCCCGACCCCACCAGATCGGCCGACCTGGCTTGGGTCCCACCTGACCTCTGTTTCTTCCTGCACGCTGGTTTGGTCATCCTAAACTCTGTTTCAGTTGAATACTCGCAGAACCTGATCAAGGAATTTAAAAACTTAGTAAAATCAACCCTTTGCATCTCATCATCACTTGGAAGTTCTTCTTAACTTACATATATTTTATTCCCTGTACCTTTTGGCTTGTGGAAATCCTCATATTTATAGGAACTCATGTCAACTAGGTTATTGTATTTTGAGATATGGCTTTAATATGAAAGATACTTTTGCTGTTTGAGTACTTGGAATTTATGAAAAGTTTTAAAACTTTGTACCTTGCTATGCTCCTCATGAGTTTGAGAGACAAACACTTACAAATATGATCAAACTTTACCTTTGAGCTTTGAGTTGTTTCAAGTCTTGTGACCCTTATTAGAGATATTTCATATTTTTAAAGTCAAGATCACGTACACTCCACCATAAAAGCTAAATCCTTACACTGAGGATGAAGCAAAACATGCCTTTGTCTCATGGTCATAAAATAAATACTCCTGAAAAAAACGACCCTTCTTCCCAGAATTAAAATAGAAAGAAGATATGGGCTAAATGCATAGAAAAATAAAGAGAAGAAAAAGACTCATGCTAAAAGAGCATTGAGTGAAAAAAAAAGTGAAGTGCAATAGCCCATATCCAAAAGAAAGAGAAAGGGAAGAAAGGTCAAGACAAAGGAGTATCATTAAATGTCCACCTCATATCACACACTTGCACATCTTGACTTGATTACATGACTTGTCTCTGATTTGGATCCAATCCTTGGAATGACAACATAAGTGAGAAAAGGTATGTTTCTTGAGAGCTCCACTTATGAAATTCTATTTTGGAGAGTATGAGTGTTGTCCAACCACTATGATCATCCAGAGAGAAACTCTTTGAGGAGCAAGGCATAGGTTTTCTTTGCAAAATTTCAAAACCCCAAGTACTTGAGAGTGAAGTGTATCATGTCATAGAAAAGGCTGTTCCTTCCTGCAATAACTCAAGAAGACATGATAGCCACTCATGTAATTCCACTAAGCCTGAATGTTTGGGAATAACCTATATGTTTGTTAATGATCTCCATGATGAAGCTTAGACTTTACTCGAGGGCGAGTAAAGGATAAGTGTGGGGGAGCTTGTTGGCGATTCTTAATGACAACTTATTACTGCCAACAAAGATATAAAATATGATAAAACAAATAGACATAGGGTTGATTACTAATGAATTCCATGAGTTTTGGTGCATATGTGCTTACAGGAATAAAGTGGCAAAAGAAGACCTAAAGTGGGCCCAGGACCAGGTCGCCCGACCTACCTTGGTCGGCCGACCTGGGTCCAAGCCCAGTGAGGTCCATTTTCAGCCCAACAGCAACAAGCACACTCAGGAGTGATCAGACACGTTGAAATCAAGACGGTGGAAATGGAGAGTTGGGATTGGGCCACGTGGCAAGCACATGGATTCATGGGCCCACATGTCTAACTTAACCGACACATCTTCGCCATTACCCACCGGAAACCGACTACAGGACCCACTGGCAAGAGACACTGACGAAGTGGGGCCGAGGGGCCACAGCCCTGGGTCGGCCGACCTGGCCACGCGCCCGAATCGGCACCGCCTTCACCAGTAACTGTAAACCGTCACCAGGATTTCATCTGTGCCGTGCATCATCAAGGACGGTGGATCTGATGGTCGGCCGATCCCCCATAGTCGGCCGACCTGGGCCCACCTCCGGACCGCCTCAACTGCTGCGAACCGACTCTTAACCGCCTCTCCAAGCTATAAGTAGCTGAACTCGGGGCAGGGCTAATCATCATCGAGCAGAAGTGAAGATCCAAGGCGAAACCCTCCTCATATCCAGAGTAGAAATAGGGAGAGAGTGAGGGAGAGTCTGGAGGAGTCCCGGCCTGTCGGCGACCCTCCACCTGTACCTCGACGGATGCGAGCTACTCAGTAAGTATCCGGGATTCAACTAGTAATTAAGTCTGAGTTATAGATAAGTTAAGTCTCTATTGTGCTTGTGGATTCGTTGCTTTATTTATAAAGTATCTTAATCTTTGATCAAGGTTAGGATAGCTGATATTATCTTAGGCGTGGTGCTTAGGTGTATATCTGCCCTCGTTTGCCTCGTAGCCCCACGGATTAGTAGAGGTAGGCGGCAGGTGGTGACAGCCCTGTCCGTCCTTTGTAATCCTCCACGTATGGGTACGGCGTAGAGCTGTTGGCCGGCAATTTCCTAGAGGCCTAGGATACCCCGGTGCCTAAAGCAAGCATAGGAGAATTCTCTTAACTATAATCAGAGCCTTAGTGCTAAGTTATCCTCTCTACCTAGCCTTTATATACACTCGATCGATCCGGCTCAGCTTTAGTGATTAGATATACTTTTACGTTCCATGTGGATTCGATACCTGGTTTACTCACGGGTGAAAGCTACTTCGACAGCCGTGCGCTTGCGGATTTTCTGTTTGCCACCGCTGGTGTCAACAACTATGATGCACAAGTCTATCTCTATGACAGACCCTTGTCATTCTAACAAAAGCTTGTCCCCGCCCAAACGGACATCGCTGAATCTCTCCGACTTGCAAGCCATAATTATCTATCAGCAGTTCCCGAATGAGTTCCCTAACCTCAGCGAAAGGGATTCTCACCAGGGGGCAGATGAGACACGGTGATGATGGCGAGGTCTTCATTCTTGGGTCGAGCTCATGGAGTCACCGTGCAGATGTACGGCGCCCTTCCTTCAACCCGGACTCGTGAGTACCCGGGGAGGAGCATCGGCGTGGGATCAATGTTGAGGAACGCCATGCCCGGATCCGGGGAGAGGGAAGCTTCTTCAGGTTGATCGCCTAAGGGTGAGGTGTTGGGGGTTTTCTTGGACTGGAGAGCAGGGCGAGGAAGGCGAGGGGACTCAGCCTCTGTACTTGAAGTATACTGTGGCCGAATGCCTGTAGAGTCCGGAAGACCGGGGCACCGCTCTGGCTGGGGTCCCCAGGCAGAGACGGNGTAGACGGCAGGTGGTGACAGCCCTGTCTGTCCTTTGTAATCCTCCACATACGGGTACGGCGTAGAGCTGTTGGCCGGCAATTTCCTAGAGGCCTAGGATACCCCAGTGCCTAAAGCAAGCATAGGAGAATTCTCTTAACTATAATCAGAGCCTTAGTGCTAAGTTATCCTCTCTACCCAGCCTTTATATACACTCGATCGATCCAGCTCAGCTTTAGTGATTAGATATACTTTTACGTTCCCTGTGGATTCGATACCTGGTTTACTCACGGGTGAAAGCTACTTCGACAGCCGTGCGCTTGCGGATTTTCTGTTTGCCACCGCTGGTGTCAACAAGCTTTCTGGCGCTGTTGCCGGGGAACGGTAGCAGTTATCTAAGATCTAAGGTTGCCCGTATATCTTTTATTTTATATTTCTCTTCTATTTCCTTTTTATCAACCATGAATTCCACCCAAATTCATGAGTTCTCTGCTCCAAAGGGCGAATTATTGGAGCCGCACCCCTCGTCAAATCCTATTTTAACCGATAGCTATGAACTTCGCCCTGCCTTCATAGCTATGGTCCAGGACATATCCTTCTCTAGAAGTGATGGTGAAAACCCATACCGTCACTTGCACGAATTCGAGTTGCTTTGCTCGTGTCTGGTCATATCAGGCATGATGCAGGCAATGATTAGATGGAAGCTCTTCCCGTTCTCTCTCAAAGAGAAAGCGAGGAAGTGGTACGATCACACCGTTGCGCTAACGAACGGTGAATGAAAAAGTTACGGGACAAGTTTTGTCTTGAATACTTTCCTGTTCACCGGATCTGTGCACTTCGGAAGGAGATCATCAACTTCCAGCAACGAGAGAAGGAAACGATCGCTAAAGCATGGGACCGATTTCAGGACCCATGTCTAACCGGAACAGATCTAGGCTTCCCAGACTACATGCTCATGCAGCATTTTCGGTCTGGGTTGAATAGTGAAGATGCCCGGTACATAGACATAGCAGCCGGAGGTTCATTCCTACACATAACCCCGGCCAAAGCAAAAGAAGTCCTAGCGGCCATCCGAGAGAACTCTCCTGCGGACGCGACCGAGACTGAGCAAGAAGACTCACAGATAGAACCCATAGTCTTGCCCAGTCCAATTCCTGAGACCCCATCCGTTGAGGAAGAGGAAACTCAACCTCTCGGATTACCATTTGAGTTCGAGGAAGATCTTTTTGAAGACTTTGGGAATACCTTGAACTACTCAATACAGAAGAAGCCTACGGTAAAGACCCCCTCCATCTATATGGAGAAAGAAATTTTGAACGAAACCGTGAGGGAGCTGATCGCCATCCTAAGCACGGAATGGTCGAACGAATCTGAGACTTCTTCCGAAGTTATTCGGATTAACTCACCTTCGCAGACCATTCGAGGTTTCATAAGCAAGGTGGCCATAGACATTCTGTACAACCCGACCGTTGGGGCAAACATCATGTCCAGTTCTTTCGCCTACATCCTTGGACGACGTAAAAAGTTGGCCCCAACGTCAAGACTTCTTAGAACACCCTCAGGTCGTATTCTCAAGAGTCTCGGCCTAGTACGAGATTTTCTCCTCTCTCACCACGGGATTGAGATGCCTCTAGACTTTTATGTCTTTGAGACATCAGATTTCGACCTCCTTATAGGACATCCTATCGAGGGCCTGCTTCAGGATGTAACCTCGAAAGGAAACCTCTTAGCTAAAGTAGGAAGGAATCTTCTCACTATACCTTTAGCTAGGGTTAAGAACTCCATAGTTGAACCTTTGACAGAACCTAACCCAGCTGAGGAAGTGAAATTCCTACAACATAGTGACCCATTTGAGTCATTCCTCGAAGAGAATGTTCACAATTTTATAAAGGAAGAGGATGACGCTTCTGAGCCGCTTGAAACCGAGGAGCCACCTAAGACACACGTTGAGCTAAAACCCTTGCCTGCTGGCCTTCGCTATGTCTTCTTAAATGAGGACCGGAAACCCCCGTCATTATTAGTGACAAGCTATCGCAGGACGAGAGTGATAGACTCATAAAGGTGCTTGAGAAACACCGTTTGGCGTTCAGGTACTCCCTCAAGGACTTGAAGGGAGTAAGCCCTGCACTCTGTACCCATCGCATTCCCATAGATCCAGCTTCTACACCTTCTAGGGAGCCTCAGCGTAGGCTAAATAATGCAATGAGGGAAGTCGTAAAGAAGGAAGTTTTGAAACTTCTACACGCCGGGATCATTTATCCCGTCCCTCATAGTGAATGGGTCAGCCCTGTCCAAGTAGTGCCCAAGAAGGGAGGTATGACCGTCGTAAGTAACGAGAAAATGAGCTGATTCCTCAGCGTACTGTTACTGGGTGGCGGATGTGTATTGACTACCGCCGGCTTAACAAGGCAACAAAGAAGGATCACTTCCCGCTCCTCTTCATCGATGAGATGTTGGAGAAACTCGCGAACCACTCCTTCTTCTGTTTTCTTGATGGGTATTCCGGCTATCACCAAATTCCCATCCACCCCGATGATCAAGAAAAGACCACCTTCACTTTCCCCTATGGAACGTATGCATATCGTAGGATGTCGTTCGGATTATGCAATGCGCCAGCATCGTTCTAAAGGTGCATGATGTCCATTTTCTCAGACATGATTGAAGAAATCATGGAAGTTTTCATGGATGATTTTTCAGTCTATGGAAAGACTTTCGATCATTGTCTGCAGAACATGGACAAGGTACTACAAAGATGCCGAGACAAGGACCTGGTGCTAAACTGGGAAAAGTGCCATTTCATGGTCCGAGAGGGAATAGTGTTGGGACACTTAGTGTCCGAACGGGGAATAGAGGTGGATAGAGCAAAAATAGAAGTCATAGAAAAGCTTCCACCTCCCACCAATGTTAAAGGGATCCGCAGCTTCTTAGGTCATGCGGGGTTCTACCGGCGCTTTATCAGAGATTTTTCTCAGATAGCCAGGCCCCTTACTAGCCTTTTAGCCAAGGACGTGCCCTTTGATTTCGATGATGAGTGTTTACATGCTTTCACTATTTCAAAGAACGCTCTCATCTCAGCACCAGTCATTCAACCCCCTGACTGGACACTACCCTTTGAGACTATGTGTGATGCCAGTGATTATGCTGTTAGTGCTGTCCTTGGACAGACCAAAAATAAGAATCATCATGCTATCTCATATGCTAGTAAAACTTTGACAGGAGCTCAACTTAATTATGCTACCACTGAAAAAGAGCTCTTGGCAGTAGTTTTTGCTATAGACAAGTTTAGATCTTACTTGGTAGGAGCTAAGGTGATTGTCTACACCGATCACGCTGCTTTGAAATATTTGCTTACCAAGAAAGATGCTAAACCACGCCTTATCTGCTGGATTCTCTTACTCCAAGAATTTGATTTAGAAATTAAAGATAAAAAGGGAGTAGAGAATTCAGTAGCAGATCATTTGTCGCGTATGCAGTTTACTGACATGCAGGATCTACCGATAAATGATTTTCTACGTGACGACACCCTACTCAAGGTGACCGTCTCCGACCCCTGGTATGCAAATATTGTGAACTTTATGGTTGCAGGATATGTACCGCCAGGGGAGAACAAGAGAAGGCTGATCTACGAGAGTAGACTCCATCTGTGGGACGAACCATACCTGTACAGGGTATGTTCTGATGGCATGCTCAGGCGATGTGTACCAACAAATGAAGCAAGGAAGATCCTTGAGCAGTGCCATGCAGCCCCATATGGAGGTCACTACGGGGCGTTCCGGACAAGGTCAAAGATCTGGCAGAGTGGATTCTATTGGCCCACAATGTATGAGGATACAAAAGAGTTCATTCGACGATGCCAGCAGTGCCAGAAACATGGAGGGATCACCGCAAGAGATGCAATGCCACTCACAAACAACTTACAAGTTGAGCTGTTTGATGTGTGGGGCATTGATTTCATGGGACCCTTTGTCAAATCCTATGACAGTGAGTACATCCTGGTGGCAGTGGACTATGTCTCGAAGTGGGTTGAAGCAATGCCATGTCGAGCCGCTGACTCCAAACACGCACGAAAGATGTTCCATGAGATCATCTTTCCACGTTTTGGAACTCCCAGGATGGTGATCAGTGATGGGGGGTCGCACTTCATCGACAAGACCTTTCGGAAATTTCTGGCAGAACTGGGGGCAAAACATAACATAGCTACACCGTACCACCCCCAGACAAGCGGTCAAGCAGAAACATCGAACAAACAGATCAAGAACATTCTGCAGAAGACCGTGACAGAAATGGGAAAAGGATGGAAGAGCAAGTTACCAGATGCTCTATGGGCCTACTGAACGGCGTACAAAACGCCGATCAGGATGTCCCCATACCAGCTGGTTTACGGCAAGACTTGCCATTTACCAGTTGAGCTAGAGCATTGGGCGCACTGGGCCATAAGAAAGTGGAACATGGATTTGCCAGCAGCCCAGCAGATGAGAAGGATGCAACTATCAGAATTGGAAGAGTGGAGAGACAAAGCATACCACAGTGCCAGAATCTACAAGGACAGAACCAAGAGATGGCACGACAAGAGGATCAAGGTGAAGGAGTTCCACCCCGGGGATAAGGTATTACTCTTTAATTCCAGGGTGAAGCTCTTTGGACATGGAAAACTTCGAAGCAAATGGGAAGGACCATTCGTTGTGGTGGAGACTTCATCGCATGGGGCAATCACACTCCAAGATGATGAAGGTAACCTCTTCAAGGTAAATGGTCAACGTTTAAAAGTTTTCTTTGAGCCTGATAAAGTAGATGAGGAATTTGACGTGATCAATTTGGTCATGGATGATTCCCATTTATAATTACACCTCATGTTAAATCCTTAACCCCTAGCACATGAATGCACACATTCTGGGGTTTAGTGGACCTGTCACGTAGTGCACAAATAAGAAAAGGGCGACCGGGCTCAAGGCCAGGTCGGCCGACCTGACCAGGTCGGCCGACTTGACCCTAAGCCCGATCGGCCCTATCTTTTGCCAACGTTCTACTCTAACATCTCTGAAGCCGTTCTGCGGTGGACGAGCGATTCTAACTCTGTTTGATCCGAGAAGAGGGTTAGCCTATCTTTAAAATTTCACCCATCCTCTTCTTCCCTCTCATCTGAGTTCTTTCTCGCCCCCATTCTGAAATCACCAAGCCACACCTCCCAATTCTCCATCAATGGCCGGAAAAAGCCACCCCAAATCCCGATCAACCTTTGATCTGGATGGAGAGCCCACTCCGGCCAACCAATTGGTGCCCACCAACCTAGAGCAAGCCATGGCCGTAGTTGTCACCCCTCTGGCCACCATCCCGCCAGAGGAGGACGCGAGAGGCCACACCAGGGGGTCGGCCGATGTGCTTGGTCGGCCGACCGGCCCTGGTGGCCCCTCACGTTCTCGCTCGGCTGCGCGGTCTCAGTCCCCGAGAAGGATCCAGAGGCGTGATGCACGGGCATCAAGCCCATACAGAAGGCCGACGATGGGGCAATTGACCCCAAAGAAGACGCCGGCGGCCACTCCAATCAAGGGGGATGGACTCCCTAAGCTTCAACCAGGGGAGAACCTGAAGGAGGTGGTCAGGAATAAGTGGGACGACGTCGTGGCGTATCATTATACGTCCGATGTGTCCATCTACTCTCCTGCCAGCACCCCAGAGCCACGTTTCCGGGTCTTCGGGGAAAGGAAAACCGGTGGAGGCTATGGTAAGGGGCTGTTCCCTCCCCTCACACCTGAGGAGAGGAAGGAGTTGGAGGAGTCGGTGGAATCTTCACCCGCCAGCAAGATCAAGAGGCATATCAAGCCTCCTCCAATTCGCAGGCCTGGGGGCCAATTTGAGAGTGATGATGAAGAGAAGGTCCCCAAGGCTCCCTCCAATGCTGAGTTACTAGAGTTGATTAATCAACTCGGTCGTGACCATGCAAAATTGGAGAAGAAGTTCGCTGAAGAGCGACTTGAGCGCATAAGTCTTCAAGACGACTTTGATATGCTTCGCAAATCAACAGCCGTGAAACTTAAGCGCTATGCCAAGGCTGCTGGGGATGAAAATCTCTATAATGCACCCTAGATACCCTAGGCCTTGGATTAGGATAGGCACATTAGTTTCCCTTCTATTCATTTATTTCATTTATTTCTTTTGATTGTCTTGTAATGTGCCTCTGAATTGATGAATAAAATAAAGTGTTTAGCGTATTAGGATTATGTTTTCTTTTTTGTTTCCACTTGTTTTGAGTGAAAGGTACAAGTGTGGGGGAAAACGCAATGGGAACAGAGCGATCCAACGCGAAACAGAGAACATCAGAACACAACAGAGCAGCACGCGAAAGATCTGAACCAGGGGGGTCACCCCCAGGTCGCCCGACCCCACCAGATCGGCCGACCTGGCTTGGGTCCCACCTGACCTCTGTTTCTTCCTGCACGCTGATTTGGTCATTCTAAACTCTGTTTCAGTTGAATACTCGCAGAACCTGATCAAGGAATTTAAAAACTTAGTAAAATCAACCCTTTGCATCTCATCATCACTTGGAAGTTTTTCTTAACTTACATATATTTTATTCCCTGTACCTTTTGGCTTGTGGAAATCCTCATATTTATAGGAACTCATGTCAACTAGGTTATTGCATTTTGAGATATGGCTTTAATATGAAAGATACTTTTGCTGTTTGAGTACTTGGAATTTATGAAAAGTTTTAAAACTTTGTACCTTGCTATGCTCCTCATGAGTTTGAGAGACAAACACTTACAAATATGATCAAACTTTACCTTTGAGCTTTGAGTTGTTTCAAGTCTTGTGACCCTTATTAGAGATATTTCATGTTTTTAAAGTCAAGATCACATACACTCCACCATAAAAGCTAAATCCTTACACTGAGGATGAAGCAAAGCATGCCTTTGTCTCATGGTCATAAAATAAATACTCCTGAAAAACGACCCTTCTTCCCAGAATTAAAATAGAAAGAAGATATGGGCTAAATGCATAGAAAAATAAAGAGAAGAAAAAGACTCATGCTAAAAGAGCATTGAGTGTAAAAAAAAAGTCAAGTGCAATAGCCCATATCCAAAAGAAAGAGAAAGGGAAGAAAGGTCAAGACAAAGGAGTATCATTAAATGTCCACCTCATATCACACACTTGCACATCTTGACTTGATTACATGACTTGTCTCTGATTTGGATCCAATCCTTGGAATGACAACATAAGTGAGAAAAGGTATGTTTCTTGAGAGCTCCACTTATGAAATTCTATTTTGGAGAGTGAGTGTTGTCCAACCACTATGATCATCCAGAGAGAAACTCTTTGAGGAGCAAGGCATAGGTTTTCTTTGCAAAATTTCAAAACCCCAAGTACTTGAGAGTGAAGTGTATCATGTCATAGAAAATGATATTCCTTCCTGCAATAACTCAAGAAGACATGATAGCCACTCATGTAATTCCACTAAGCCTGAATGTTTGGGAATAACCTATATGTTTGTTAATGATCTCCATGATGAAGCTTAGACTTTACTCGAGGGCGAGTAAAGGATAAGTGTGGGGAGCTTGTTGGCGATTCTTAATGACAACTTATTACTGCCAACAAAGATATAAAATATGATAAAACAAATAGACATAGGGTTGATTACTAATGAATTCCATGAGTTTTGGTGCATATGTGCTTACAGGAATAAAGTGGCAAAAGAAGACCTAAAGTGGGCCCAGGACCAGGTCGCCCGACCTACCTTGGTCGGCCGACCTGGGTCCAAGCCCAGTGAGGTCCATTTTCAGCCTAACAGCAACAAGCACACTCAGGAGTGATCAGACACATTGAAATCAAGACGGTGGAAATGGAGAGTTGGGATTGGGCCTCGTGGCAAGCACATGGATTCATGGGCCCACATGTCTAACTTAACCGACACATCTTCGCCATTACCCACCGGAAACCGACTACAGGACCCACTGGCAAGAGACACTGACGAAGTGGGGCCGAGGGGCCACATCCCTGGGTCGGCCGACCTCCCCAGGTCGGCCGACCTGGCCACGCGCCCGAATCGGCACCGCCTTCACCAGTAACTGTAAACCGTCACCAGGATTTCATCTGTGCCGTGCATCATCAAGGACGGTGGATCTGATGGTCGGCCGATCCCCCATAGTCGGCCGACCTGGGCCCACCTCCGGACCGCCTCAACTGCTGCGAACCGACTCTTAACCGCCTCTCCAAGCTATAAGTAGCTGAACTCGGGGCAGGGCTAATCATTATCGAGCAGAAGTGAAGATCCAAGGCGAAGCCTCGTCATATCCAGAGTAGAAATAGGGAGAGAGTGAGGGAGAGTCTGGAGGAGTCCCGGCCTGTCGGCAACCCTCCACCTGTACCTCGACGGATGCGAGCTACTCAGTAAGTATCCGGGATTCAACTAGTAATTAAGTCTGAGTTATAGATAAGTTAAGTCTCTATTGTGCTTGTAGATTCGTTGCTTTATTTATAAAGTATCTTAATCTTTGATCACGGTTAAGATAGCTGATATTATCTTAGGCGTGGTGCTTAGGTGTATATCTGCCCTCGTTTGCCTCGTAGCCCCACGGATTAGTAGAGGTAGGCGGCAGGTGGTGACAGCCCTGTCCGTCCTTTGTAATCCTCCACGTACGGGTACGGCGTAGAGCTGTTGGCCGGCAATTTTCTAGAGGCCTAGGATACCCCGGTGCCTAAAGCAAGCATAGGAGAATTCTCTTAACTATAATCAGAGTCTTAGTGCTAAGTTATCCTCTCTACCCAGCCTTTATATACACTCGATCGATCCGGCTCAGCTTTAGTGATTAGATATACTTTTACGTTCCCTGTGGATTCGATACCTGGTTTACTCACGGGTGAAAGCTACTTCGACAGCCGTGCGCTTGCAGATTTTCTGTTTGCCACCACTGGTGTCAACAACTATGATGCACAAGTCTATCTCTATGACAGACCCTTGTCATTCTAACAAAAGCTTGTCCCCGCCCAAACAGACATCGCTGAATCTCTCCGACTTGCAAGCCATAATTATCTATCAGCAGTTCCCGAATGAGTTCCCTAACCTCAGCGAAAGGGATTCTCACCAGGGGGCAGATGAGACACGGTGATGATGGCGAGGTCTGCATTCTTGGGTCGAGCTCATGGAGTCACCGTGCAGATGTACGGCGCCCTTCCTTCAACCCGGACTCGCGAGTACCCGGGGAGGAGCATCGGCGTGGGATCAATGTTGAGGAACGCCGTGCCCGGATCCGGGGAGAGGGAAGCTTCTTCAGGTTGATCGCCTAAGGGTGAGGTGTTGGGGTTTTCTTGGACTGGAGAGCAGGGCGAGGAAGGCGAGGGGACTGGAAGCCTCTGTACTTGAAGTATACTGTGGCCGAATGCCTGTAGAGTCCGGAAGACCGGGGCACCGCTCTGGCTGGGGTCCCCAGGCAGAGACGGTGGTTTCCTGAGCAAGGTGCACCAATCTCGTGTACTGCAATCGTCCGAGTTAATGAAGGAGGAGAAGGCACTGGGTTGGGGGAATGGCATCCATCATCCATCGGCAACCTCGAGAATCATGAGCGCTCTTTCTCAGAGGATACTCATTCATTACATGTCCCTCCTGATTACAGCTCCAACACCTAAGGCCAATCTCAGTGGGAGTTTCATGGACACAATTACCTAGAGTGACACATCATCTAAAAGATGTTTGAAACTATGATGAAACACCCTCTCTCAATGCAAAGTTTCATCTCTTGTTGTTCCCTAGACTACATGCAAGACACAAGCTGTCTAGGTAACTGTGTATAGAGAGTTTCATCACCATGAAACTCATTTCACCTCTCTCTTCATTAATATGCTGCCACATCATCAAAAATGCTGACATGGCAGCCTATTTAATGCCCATGAAACTCCCACTGAGACTGGCCTAATCCGGCCATGACAGGAAACCCAGGAGTGGTTGGGGGATAAGCACCTTTTACAGTAATTGCCAAAGTCTACAATAGTATTGGGCTTCGAAAGGCTCGAGCTGTTCGACCCATTGTACGATGCAGCCTGTTGACCATTTGAAATTTGAAAATTATCTTGCTTCATGTGAGGAGGGAAAACCAGTCTATCAAAAACTGAAGAACTTGGGCAAGAAATCCTTCTGAAGACTGAGATTCTTGGAGAGGAATCCGCTGGCTGAGAAATCCTTGTAAAAACTGAAGCTCTGGGAGCAGCAGAAGGTGCTGGAGAACTCATCCCTGCAGTTTGAGAAGGTCGCTGATGATAAGAATGGAGGCCCTTCAAAGAGTCAGCCTTGCCCAAGGAAGGATGATGATTCCGGTAATTGAGGGGAGTCCTGTTTGCCCCAGTAAGCGGCACCGGCGTTCGTCTGGCAATTTTCGCATAGGATGCTTTTGATTTTTTTGGACCAACAAATTCCCAATCATAAGAGAGGCCAGAATCAGCAAGGGTAAAAGCAGACGCCGAGCGGAAACCGGAATCATTGTGGAGAAAACAAGCCATCTTAAACGAATTGCAAGCAAAAGAACACTCTCGAAGAATGAGAAAGCCAACTCTCCTACAAGAAACCACAAAGGAGAAGACCCGATCGATCTGCCAGCTGAGCAACTCTGAAGCAATTAGGATTACCTCCCAGGAACGCATGGAGGCAAGCAGAGACCGAAGGAACAGAGAGATGGAAGTTGCTGCGGCTAAAGGACACCAAGAGCGAGAAGCCGCCATCTTCTTGCGCTGGAGAGACCGGCACCTGGAGGAGGTCCTTAACCTGGGCACTAAAGGCCAGGCCAAGACGGAGATCCAGCATCGGCAGCGCCATGGGGAGGGGCGAGCTCAAGGGTACCCATCGCCATGGGGAGGGGAGGGAGGGAAGGGGAGAGCGGTCGCCATTATTCCGCTCATTTGTTACTGAGAACTTATGGGCAGTTCAGACCAGAGTTGCCCTGCGCAACATACTGACTAGTTTATTTAGAACACCCTTTTATTAATCAGCTGAGGATACAAAATTGCATATTCATTTAGGTGGCCAAACTTGCCTACCTAAATTAAAATAGACAGAACTTCTAGCTAAACAATGAGCGTCCCGTTGGAATCCGATCCGACTAGTGTTTAGAGCGGGCTCGAGCTGAGTTTTTTTTTTGGCCCATTGCATTTTCAAAATTGGGCTTAGCCCATAATTTCAGTCCAAAACCTGAGAAAATCCAAAAATGCTCCAACAATACTAAATGCTTGAGTAGATGAGGGCGCGGGTGCGCTTCTACTTGCAGTACTGCAAGCAGGTCGGCGTTGACCCGGGGAGCAACCTCACATGCTAGGCGCTCGACTCATTCAAGATGCTTCTCAGTTCATGGTGTTAATTAACAAGGCCGGGAATACTAGAACAATTAGTTGGATGCATTATATTATTGAGCCCTTGAAGGCAATGTAAATAGGCTATAGTTATGTTACATTTCCAGAATAAATCAGCATATTCAAAAATACAATCGCGTATGGAAACCAGGTTATTAAATGTCAATTGGTACATATATTAGCATATATATGAATATGACAGGTAAAATGGTGTGCGTAACGAACGGGAACGCACATCGAGGAGCAAGAGCAATGAGAGTGGGTGTGAGAGTGGTCAGCAGAGTACGATGATCAATACAATGAGGGCAACAACGATGGCAGGCAATAACCTCGTGAGTGCGACACGCTGTTATTAACTTAGTTACGTTGGCATAAAATAATGAAAGATATTAACTCGAAATAACGATGGAATAAGAATTTGTTATATGACTATGCTCAAAGGAGCATAGCATTGATTCATGGAACCCAAGGAAAATAGAATATAATCTAAAATCAAATTGATCGCATCCGATATTAATTCAAACAATCTTCTTATCGCAATATTTTGTGGAGAACAGCATAATATTTCATGTTATTTATCTGGAAACTAAGTAAAAGAAGGATTTATTATAGAATAAATATTATATAATTATAATTGATATTTTAAAAAATAGTGTCAACTGTGGGATGTTTGTACCCGACAGTCTACCCAGGGTGGGTTACATGGTTGATTTGTTGCGGGCGGATCGTGGATCTGAAGATGATGATCACACAAGACGCAAGGAATTAGACATGTTCGGGACGTCGAGGTGACCCTACGTCCTGTATGGGGCTGTCTTAATTGTATTGGATTGTATGAGTATCCAGGTGTTTCTAGGTTTTGGAGGGTCTCAATAGAAACTAACCTGTTGTACAAGGAAACAAGTCCGATTTGATTACAAGCATATCACGAGATATACGGCTAGAATGCGAGTAGAATTGCGAGTCCAGAGTCTCACGTCATCTTGCATTGTGTTCCTCACACGAGTCTTGTCAGGGCAGGCCTTCTAGAAGTCGGCCACCTACCGGGGGTCGTAGGTATACCCAAGGGGTACCTCCGTCACGGGCTACTTTATATAGTTTGGCTGTCTTGGGTAACAAGTCGGTTAGGGATCGTATCCTACCGTATTAAAAGGAACCGATTCGATTACGACTACAAAAATCCTTTCCTAAATATCCGGCTGGATTCTAACCTGCTCGTCAACCTTCATGCTGGATATGCCATCTTGTCCAGTGTCCCGCACGCCAATAACATGGGTTGAGCTGCCCTGATAGGTGGGGCCAGCTTGATCTTTGGTAGTACTTGGACTGGGCCGTCCTTGCTGGTTGGGCTAGTTTGGCTTCTGGTGATACCTGAGGGTCTATCCCTGACACTTGTTCCAGCCCCTTCTTGCGAAATGTCCCTTCGCTAAGGCAAAGATTCATGGTACGTAACCTCCGTGATAGCCATCGAGACTCCCAACAACATGAGTGGCTTCCTTTTGGCCACTCGCTGGTGATCTCTCTAGTCTTCATTTGGTAGAGCTTCTGGAAACTGCTAGGGGCCACTCCTCGATTGCACAAACACCGGTGGTCTGTCCACAAAGTTTGTTGGAGAGTCAACGCCCTGGATTTACAACACTTGGTACGTGCAAGTACCGATAGAAAAAGGTACTCAAATCTCACTTACCTCTAGACTAATGCCTAAAATGAAGCATTAAGCGGCCTAAACTAGCACTAATTGAAGTCTGAGCCTTGTTGCTAATTTTCTAATATTCAATTATGAACTTTGGTGGATAGATCACTTGAATTGGTGAACTTGAACACCCAATATCTTTCTCAAGCTCTAACATACTTCAAATGGCTGGTCGAGGGGTATTTTTGACATCAAAGTGCTGAACTAGCCGTTATAATTTTTCTGTGCACCACTGACTATTGCGATGTCCAAAAGATGCACCACCACGATAGTCTGTGGACACGGTGTGAGCAACCGTTGGGCCACTAACACTAGTCCAAAGGTCGACCACCGACTACTGCGGTGCTGGTCATTGATGGACCACTGCAACAGTCTTCCATTAAAGAACCGAACTTCAACTTCATCTTCACCACCGACTATTGTGGTGCTGGTCATTGATGGACTACCACAATGCTCTGTCGTTGCAAAACAATTTACCATCTTTTGGACCTGCACTGATGTTGATGGTCCTTGAGTGCCAATTTTGACCATCAACTCTGCAGAAAATATGTCAAAGATAAACACAAAACATAGTGGTCGGGTTTATTACTAATTATTTTCACAAGTTTCCGGAGGTTTAACTTGTCGTGCAGGAATTGACACTATGGGCTTGAGATAGATCCCCAAATGTCATCATCATGAACTATCTCAAATGTTAAATTGGAGTGCACCATTGCGAAGAGCTCGTCCAGAAGGTTTCAATGGACATATTATTCAAATATTTTGGAGTTTGGCAGAGAAAGATATCAAACTACATATTAAAGAGCAATCCCTGACGTCAGCAAGCATCCCATCAGCGGTCAGGTGGCGTGGCCGTGGCCCAGCGGGAGGCCAGCGCGCGGGCATCTCCGTGTACATGGATGTGAGCCGCTCGACCAACCAACCGGACGCCGGCTGCGTGGGGATGTGGGCGCGGTGTTGCCATGCCAGCGCGTCCGCCCGGGTGGGAGCCAAGTAGGCTGGGGCCACATGCCGTGCGATGGGAGGCTGGGATGGTCCACGTGCGATTCGCATGGTCTATGGGTGCCGAGCCGGTCGATTTTTGCTTGTTTTCCTTTGTTTTATTCCTACCGACGTACAATTGCTATGGAGATAAGGCTTTCTTCTTCTTCTTTTTTTTGACTATTCCTACACAGTTTTCTTCGGTTTTCACCACCACCGACCCCATGAGGTTGGTAGGCTTGAGTCTTGCGCCCCCCCTCCTTGAGGTTGGTTCGTATACAGATGGCCTGAGAGGAGGAGGATTACCCGTGATCTTCAAGTTGGATTTCTCCACATGCCCAAGTTGCTTTATACCGTAAATAGAGACCCCCCTCTCTTCACTTGGAAAGACAAGGAGAAGCAGACAAGCTCTAAGGCAAATCCATATCCACTTAGTGTCTAGAGATAGGTGAGAGTTGAGGTGCGAGTCGGGGAGAAGCCGGGACTGTATGCTTCATCCCTTTCTCTTGTACCTCGGCGGATATGACTCAGCTTTGGGTGACATCTGGGTATTTCTATGTACCACCGGATTAATTTATTTAATTAAGTTCAAGCTTTACTTTAATTATTTCTAGGCTCCTCGCTTTGATTAGTGTCATACTACTTGCAAAGCTAGGATAGTATTCAACAGCATAGATGTGGTGTCTAGTCTTGCGATTACCTTGTAGTGCTCCTAGTGCCATGATTTTGTTGTGGTAGCCCCGACGGCCAAGGTAGTCCACCAGGTGAGAAGCACTAGAGTATAGTAGGACCCTTGCTTGGCTTGTCTAGTCCCATTCTCATACCTAGGACAGTTGAGCGAACCTAAGCAAGCAATTTAGTCAAGAACTTGAGCTAACCTTTGGTTATCTAGAATCCTTAGAAACGACCTTCTCTATCCTCTACTCTTATATCTCTTCTCTCATCCAAGTCCATTCTTGATCCTTAACTAGTGCACACAAGTTCTTTGTGAATTTGATACCCTAAAAAACTCTCGTGAAAAAGCTAAATGGGTATCCATATGCATGTGAAGGTGTTTATGATTGCTAAATATACCAACAACTGACTATTGCGGTGGGCCTTCAGGCAAGCACCCCTATAATGGGTGCTGCCATGTCTTTTGCCCAAATTTTCACCTGTTGTAGTACACTGAATATTGTGGTGCTTCACCCATATTTGCCACTTCAAGTGTCAGTGGTTCTCTTTGAAATTCTTGCCAAGTCTTCCTTCTGGCCACCGATTGTTGCGGTGCTCTCTCTTGCAAAAAGCGTCGGTGCTCTAGCTCTCCCTTCCTTCATTTTGCTTCATTTATTCACGGGTTCTTATTTGGGATTTACTTGGATGATGACTTGAGTTTCTTTAAGATCTTCTAATGACTTGATCATATATCTTGACCTTGTTTGAAGTATTTGTTTACCCAAGCTCATTACCTTACGTCTATAAGACTAAGTCCTTGCATACTAGCAAAAATTGTTAGTCCCAGAATCACCAAAATCATTAATTGCCATGTCCATTTTCCTTAAGCAGTAGTAGTGTCGTCTTATTTGACCTTATATTATATTGTGTGACACTACTGGAATACCCCTCATCAATACCGGGTCCAGAGGCTCATAGGTACCGGTTCTGGAACTGGTACCGCGCAACGGAGACTAAAGGTCTCGATCTTTGGTATCGGGTCCAGAACTGCTACCAATGAGGGCCATTCGTACCGGTTGGTAACATCAAACGGTACCAAAGGGCCCTCCCATGTAGGCTACGGGGTTGGCCCATTGGTACCGGTTGGTGTTACCAACCGGTACCCAAAGGGTATTTTGTTCTTTTTTTAAACGTCTTCTAGTTTTGTTTATTTGATGCAATTCGTCTATCGTGTGTATGCGTCATATGTCTTACATGATCTTTCACGCAATAAGACTGTAGGTACCACAATTGCATTTATCATAGCTTTATATATATATATTAATATATTACAGGATTTAATTAATTCACAAGTTGTTTACAATTGACGAGCTTAATGGGAAGAAGGGGCGGATAGGGAGCGAAAAATAGAAATATCATGCCCGTCATGGTGGTACTGTCTATTTGGATTTACAACATGGTCCATAATGAATCCAAATAGTTGGTCCGCGAACCGCGATAGCTTTTGCTTTTTCTCTCATTGGGAGCTCATCATGGTAAAACATCCTCTGCATTAATCACAAATGAGAACAATTTTAATCTAATTATCCATGAAATAACACTAGATTATACACATTAAGTAACAAATCATATGTAAGTATGAATGGTTTGATTTCATACTGTGAGGTCTTCAGTAGTCGATTTTTTTGGACCAATAAAGTTGTGGATCCACTGGTAGACGTAGTATCCGCATAGATTCGTCCCTTGTTCCTGTCTGGCACACTGAAAGTTGAGAAGAATAAAGTTAGCAGTGACAACTATATGTTAGTGTGATATGATGAGATATGCGGGTACTCCAGCGACATACTGGAAAGTCCATCTTCACATCCAATTTTGCTTTGAAATTTCCTCAAACATTTGCACAGAAACGCGTCCATGCCATGTCAATCAGGTCTAAAACTAGTTGGTACTTCTCCTGTGGTTTCCGCATTGAGTCCAAGACAAAAATACGACCGGTGTTTATGACAAACACAAGGAGTATCCAGTGGAAGTTGTAGATATATACAAATACATGCACAAGTATTGAGAATAAATTCTTAAAGTTATAAATATATATAGATAAGAAGTACTCATTCGAAATTGTAAGGTAGAAGAATGAAATTCTTGATTCTTTGTCTCTCCAGGAACAAGTATATATTGTCCACTGTCTGTAGTGGCTTACCGGATACAAGTATGGCATTTATCATCAATGGATCCATGAAGCCGACATCATTGTACGATGTTTCTCGGCATGTATGGATCTCCATCCTACATGACAAAAATAGATTATTATTGTTGCAAATTACAATTAAGGCATCAAGTATTGTGAGAATAGATCAGTAAACAAACTTACACAACCCAGCAACTTATCAAAGTGAGGTCTATGGCATCTACATGGTACAACATATACACATCCTTGAAAACCAAAACTAAGAGAGTTGGCCCACGGAAGTAATAACAGTCTTGTATCAAAACAGTGAGCATCTCTCTACCCTGCTTGGACGCCTTCATGTACCATGTATGGAATTGGTACGCTTGAGTGGTCAGTAGCTTCACAGAAAATGGAGGCACCATTGATTCGTCGCACCAAAATTGCCAATATGTCACTGTTGCCTTAGGAAGTCCGCCCTGTAAAAGTTGTGATGGTGACAGACCCGTTTCTGCGACCATCTAAGCAAGTGCTTCGTCGTCAACATTTTGTTGCACTTGTGACGGGGTAGCCGTGTCCTTCCTCCTAGCTGAGCTTTGACCAACTTGTTTCTTCTTAGGAGTGGCCGCCTTCTTGCCCGAGGCTGCATTGCTAACTTGTTTCTGCTGACCAGCGGCCATCTGGTTACCAGAGCCTTCACTAACTTGTTGCTTATAAGACTTTGCAAGCTGACGGTCGTAGTCAGATACTAAGAATCTCTTTTGATTCACCGCACTCATTGATCTGAAAAAGTTCTTCGCTTTAGGATCTATTTTTACCGGTTTCTCTGGCTCATTTGGTTTGAAATGTTCTTTGACCAGGGCTTTGACCACCATATCATTTTCCTTGCCAGTTTGGTGGTAAGGTAACTTCTTCTTTATGGCAGCAATCTTCTCTTCTTCGGTAGATTCTTTTTCGACCGTTTGTTTCTGCTTTTTCTGGCTAGTTTGCCGTGGGGGCGTAGCTTGGCGCTTTGGGGCATGCCGTGCTGGTGGAGGAGGAGACATGTATGAGCCGACATCATCCCTACTTGGAGGTGGCAGCTCTAGCTCATTGTCATCCCTTCTTGAAGGTGACGGTGGCTACGGAGGATCCCTTGGTGGAGTAGATGATGGCCCTTGATTGGCAAATTTGACGTAACGCTTCTTCTATAGAATGATACTGCCCTAGGCAGCATCCGCTAACGTCCTTTCTCTGTCGCCACCTTCGATGTCGAGGTCCAAGTCATCATAGCCTTCACAAATTTGCTCCACCCTAACCTTGCAGTAGCCATATAATTTCTGCCCCATGAATGATCTACCCTTGCTCCACTGGATAAGCCATACCGTAAGCCACCTTAGTGGATAAGTTCCTGCATAGTATATGTGGCACACATGGCATGCGCAGAGTGATTTCGTCCACTAGATAGCTTGCATTGTTGTCCCCGGCATTGGCAGGTGGGAGCTCTGTGGAAGCAACAGTGATTCGACATTCGGAGGACGGGCTAACACCAGCAGAACCACCAACTCTGGCGGTTAAAAGTAGTCCCCACGGCACTGTCTACCCTTGTCTAAGCAATGTCTGTATTTGTCTAGACACTTCATCTGCGATGCTGGCCTTTATCTGCTAAAGCTCTCTTTCCAGATTCTCAACTCTTCTCTCCTGTGCGGTCTTGGTGCGCTTACGACTTTTATAGGTGTCACTATCCACTGAAAATGCAACCTTCCACAGGACCACGCCGACACCTCTAGCTCGTCCAGGATGTTCAGGATTACCCAGAGCCCTAGTTAGCTCATCGTTTTCTCTGTCGGGAACGAATCTCCCATCGGCTCTCTCTTGAAGTGCTACAAGGATACCAGTGGCCGCCTCTTTATCTCATCATTATATATAAGCGACCCATCCTTGAGATCTAGAGTGCCCCCATGAGCGTAATACCAATGCCTTGATCGCTCTGGCCAATTGATTGTCGCCGGCGTGATTCCTCTGGCAAGAAAATCTTCTTCCATCTTGTCCCAGATTGGAATTTTCTTCTTGTAGCCAGTTGTCCAAGTGAGTGGAAGTATTGTTTCTTTGCGGCATTGATCCTTGATTGACGTGATTTCTTTTCACCTAACTCCGACTGCCTATACTGCACGAACGATTCCCAATAATCCTTGAGCTATGGGTAATCGTCGAAGTTGGGTGTCAGGTTCTTCTCGGCATATTTTCTGTACAAGTTCTTCTTGCAAGTTTGAAATGAAGTAGCTTCACGCACTATGAAGTGCTCTTTCAGACTTGCCCATAGCATTTCCTTCTCTGATTGCAGCACGTAAGATGCTTCATTGCTGGATTTCCACCTCTGCAAGCTTGGGCACGTGGTCTCTAACTAGAACACCACACTGATTTACCATCTTAGTAGCAGCTTTCTCTGGCACAACTAGCCAACCAAATTCAGCCACATCTGTGATTATAAGTCTGCCCTCTAACTTTTTGGTCCGGCCACGTTTCGTCCTCTTCGATGATGACGACCCAGAAGGCTGTGAGCTTGAGGGCTACAGGTACAAGAAAATGTATCAATATTGCATGTACACACACACACACACACACACACACACACACACAAAATGCACCTCCTCCACCCAAACATTTTCAGCAGGTTTTTCCATGCCGTCACTTGACATATTCAGGTATTGGCTGCCATCGTCACCACCTGACTCCTCATTGGCGTCAAGGAGATTAGTGGCACGCGCACTGCCTTGTGCAATAGCATCCATCAAAATGATTTCGTTCATTTCGTCTTTCGTCATCATCTTGGCACCTAAAATTGTTTGAAATTACACTAATGATAAGACAAATTCTATGAATTCCTATCAAATTCTATGAATTTGTATCAAATTCTATGAATTTCTATAAATTTATAAAGTATAAACGAAAATGACACTTATGCTACCTCATGTGCTCCACGCCTCCACCCACCTGCCAGATAATAGAGTTAGGATCACTAACTAATAGGATAGTATATAATTCTATGAATTTCTATCAAATTCTATGAAATTCCATGAATTTCTATCAAATTCCCTGAATTTCTATGAATCTCTATCAAATTCTATGAATTTCTATAGTCATAAGACAATTTCTTATAAATATAGTATCATTTACATGATAAAACCTATAATCCATTATATCATTTCATGAATCATTCCTATATCCCTTATAAAGTATACATGAAATAACACTTAACAAGTATACATGAAATAACACTTCATTAAATATAACTTCTATGAATTTCTGTAGTCATAATACAATTTCCCAAAAATTTCATAGAATTAAATATAGTTTCTATGAATTTCCTACAATTTGTGTGAATTTCTAAATGAGCACGAGCAATTCGCATTCGCATATGATATATCGAGCACGAGCACGAGCAATTCGCATTCGCATATGAGCAATATAATCAAAAATTTGCATTCGCATATTCACGCATTCTCACTCACACATTCGTATTCGCACAAGCACATGCACATGCACATATACATAGCGCACAGCACAAAGCACACATGCACATATGTACGGCGCGGCAGGCGTCGTTTGGGGCAAGGCGGCGGATGGCGGGGACGGCGCGGCGCGCGGCGGTCGGGGACAATGTCGGGTGGATGAGCTCGCGGCCGGGGATGGCATCGGGGGCGCGGCGGACGACGGGGATGGCGCGGCGGCGGTCGGGGACGGAGTCGGTGTGGAGGAGGGGAGCTCGCGGTCGGGTCGCGACGCGGCGGCGGTCGGGGAGGGCATGGGGGTGGAGGAGCTTGCGGCCGAGGTCGGCACGGCGTCGGTGGCGGCGGATAGCGGGGGCATCGGCGTGGAGGAGAAGCTCACGTCCGGGGATGGCGTCGGGGGTGGTCAGGACGGCGC
The DNA here is from genome assembly GCA_004135705.1 of Alloteropsis semialata. Classification (NCBI taxonomy): domain Eukaryota; kingdom Viridiplantae; phylum Streptophyta; class Magnoliopsida; order Poales; family Poaceae; genus Alloteropsis; species Alloteropsis semialata. The sequence goes on from CM014274.1 coordinate 62,930,015, forward strand.
GGCGGACGGCGGTCGGGGACGGCGCGGCTGGCGGCGGGCGGCATGTGGAGGCTCAATGACTTGGCGGCGTGGAGACCGGCGACGTGGCGGGGAAGAACTGGCAGGTGGGGGCGGGCGTCGCTATATATCCCGCCCCCTCATCGGTACTGGGTGATGTCATACTAACTGATGATTCTTAAACACCGATTAGCATACATGATCAAATATACCGGTACTGTGTTGCACTGACTAGATTAATGAGTTATCTCTGTTAGAATTATAGGTATCTTTCGATATATTTTATTTCTGAATGTAAACATATAAATGATGATAACGATTAGGGATCCAGTAAGAACATGATATGTGCACGTGTTCAACAAATGAAAGAACCAGACAAGGTTTAGAATGTACCTTTAGACGGGACCGCTGCCGGAGGCATTGGTTCACTACGGGAAACCCGTGGTTTGCCGAGTGCCTAAGGCACTCGGCAAACCCCCAAAAGCACTCGGCAAACCATATGCCGTCGGCCGCCCACGGCATACACCTCTCGGCAGCACTTGAGACGGCAAACCCATGGTTTGCCGAGTGCCATCCGTCGGGCACTCGGCAAACACATATGCCGAGTGCATCTTGACCCTCGGCAAACGATCACACTCGGCAATATAAAGTTCGTAGACGGCGCGGATGAACGGTAACGGAGCAAGCTTTGCCGAGTGCTGCCGGCTGACACTCGGCAAACCCAGCCTGTTTGCCGAGTGCTGAATGCCTGACACTCGGCAAAACCTTCCCTATTTTTTACCACAGCCTCCACGTATGATATCATAAGCTCTAGACAAATCTCATGATTTTCAGACTTTGTTTGCTTTTTCTAGAATTTTAAGACAATACAGACACACGTAAATCGGCATGTTTCATGTCCAAGAAGTTCCAAATTTACTTTTATTACACGTATAAGGCCTCATAATGGACTCAATATCATGAATATTATTTTTGTACTAACTCTGTTGCTCATTTTGAATCACTTGCAGTTCAAATTTGACATAAACCAAACAATTCATTTAAATGAATAAAATTATCAGAATATAGCAAATAGACCAAAAAAATATCAAATTCAGAGATGGAGTAACTCGTATTGTAAGTGGAGAAAAGAAAAAGTTTGACAAGTGTACCATGAAATATTGATTGCTGGTTTGCCGAGTGTCAATAAAAACACTCGGCAAAATGGGCTGGATGCCGAGTGCCTAGGCATAGCACTCGGCAAAATTGCCTATATGCCGAGTGCCTGACGGCGGGCACTCGGCAACTATTGCTGCCGTCCCTCGGCTAACGCCTAGTGTCAGGTGCCAGGTGCCAGGTGGGCAGTTTGCCGAGTGCCCTACTCTATGGCACTCGGCAAACAGGAGTATGCCGAGTGCACCAGAGCGGCACTCGGCAAACAGGTAGTATGCCGAGTGTCTTCCTTCTGGCACTTGACATAGAGCTTTTTTGCCGAGTGCCCTTTTTTTGCCGAGTGTCCTCCTCCAGACACTCGGCATACACCTATTTTGCCGAGTGCCCGACGAAATACACTCGGCAAACCCTCTGGCACTCGGCAATTAAGGGATTTCCGGTAGTGGTTGCGCTGTTATCAACTGGATTAGTCATACTAATTGGTTGACCTTGTTCGATGTAGCTGTATGAAGTTGGTGCAGTACAATCCCTCGAACGACACTAGGAAGTAGTGGAAGCAGTCGTACATGCCACTGGGAAGTAGACGAAGTAGATGAACTCAAGCAGTCGGGTGAAGACGCTCCCCAAAAACCTTATCGCCTGGCTGTCTCGAGCTGGATCTCACGCCAGTCAAGGTTCCGGAGGCTCTGCTCTCACTTGAACTGTGTGCGCAGTGCTAGCGATGGGAGGCAAGCATTGCAAAAGAAATAGTGAGGGAGAAGAGAGAGGTCTCCTAAGCAGGTTGGGTTGGTGTGTCCCTTTGGGTGGGATGCACTTGGACACCTCCGCAGGAAAGGAAAGAATCCCGCGGAGCTAATAAGGCACATCCTGTGGGCGTCCGCACTGCACAACACGTCCACAGCCCCGGCTCGGCAAGCGACCAAGCGTGCGCGTGGCATCCCGGTTACCCTTTGCCATCACATAGGGTGTACCACTTGTACACCTAATAGGTTGGTTGAGATCCTCTCAGCTACCAATATGGTAAATATGGTAGTAACCACTTTTAACTCCCTTGCATTAATCGTGGGCCTTAAATATTTTAGATCTAATTAATTGGAAATGTAAAGGACCGGGCCAAATATATCCAACAATCTCACCGGTTCAATCACCAATCTCACCGGCAAAGGTGCCACGTTGAGCATATTATTCTTGCTGGTTTTGACATTGGCACGGATAAGAATTCGTTCGCATCGGCTTCGTGGCACCTGGCTGATCCCTGCAGGTACGAGGCTTTTCACGCCGGCGTGTTTGAAGGTCCATGATGTAGTGTTTGCAGTTTGTTGATCAGAGGTTTTATACATGTTTGATGTGAATATAGCGACTAAGGCTCCAAACCTTAACACTAGAACTGACCATTGTCAACCAAACTTGACTCGGCCGAAAATATCATCATGACCTTATATTAACTGACTAGTTTATTTAGAACACCCTTTTATTAATCAGCTGAGGATAAAAAATTACATATTCATTTAGGCAGGCAAACTTGCCTACCTAAATTTAAATAGACAGAACTTCGAGCTAAACAGTGAGCGTCCCGTTGGAATCCAACCTGACTAGTGTTTAGAGCGCGGGCTCCAGCTGAGTTTTTTTGGCCTGTTGCATTTTCAAAATTGGGCTCAGTCCATAATTTCAGTCCAAAACCTGAGAAAATCCAAAAATACTCGAACAATACTAAATGCTTGAGTAGATGAAAACTGTTAGTTCTTTTTACGAACTCGAACCCGTCAACCCCTTTAATATATTGAGAGTGGGGAGTTGATGATCCGCTTCTTATTAGTAGTATATATTGACAGCTTACATATACAAGGATTTTAGTCATGTTCTAGATGTGCCAACTTTTCCTTGTGTTGGAAACTTTGTTTTACAGCCGAGTAAAAAGGAACATCCAGTCGCCAATAGGATGCGGACAAATAGTCTTACACGGCGACGATCCTTCAGCAAGTGGCACGGTGGTCGTTTTTGTTTTTCCCGCGAGGAGGTACGTGTTGACTGAAGTGGCCAAGCTATTTCAATCTGGTACCACAATTAGTAATCGATCAATCGGGAAACGTCGTCGCATGCCAAATCCAGACGATCAGTATGGCCTGATTGGTCCTTCGATCTCTATAAAGGCGTCCACTCCATTGCTATCACGTCGAACATCCTAAGCATAGAACTGTCTAATAAGCAACTTGAAGCTCGCTCTTCTCCGGCATGGCAAACTCACCAACGCCGACCATGGTCCTGGCAGTCCTGGCTCTCGGCCTGACACTCCTCTGCGCCGGCAGCCCAGCCGCCGCGCATCACTGCGGCTGCCATCCAGGCTTCTGCTGCAGCAAGTACGGCTACTGCGGCACGACCAGCGCCTACTGTGGCGACGGGTGCATGTCCGGCCCGTGCTGGGGCTCGCCGGGCCGCGGCGGCGGCAGTCCCGGTGCAGGCGCATCTTCCGTGGCGAGCGTCGTCACCAGGTCATTCTTCAACGGCATCAAGTCCCACGCCTGGAGCGGGTGCGAGGGCACGACCTTCTACACGCGGGGCGCCTTCCTCGAGGCCGTCGCCGCGTACCCGAGCTTCGCGCGCGGGCTCGGACGCTGATCGCAAGCGCGAGATCGCCGCCTTCTTCGCGCACGTCACGCACGAGACCGGACGTAAGTTGGCTCATCCTGCAGCCATCGATCGCCGCTAAAAATGCAGAACTCGAATCCAACAGTGGTGTCTATGGTTCGTTACTGCAGATATGTGCTACATCAACGAGGTGGGCGGCGCGAGCTCGAACTACTGCGACGAGAAGAGCGAGGAGGAGTGGCCGTGCTACCCGGGGCAGGGGTACTACGGGCGCGGCCCACTGCAGCTGTCGTGGAACTTCAACTACGGGGCGGCGGGGAGGAGCATCGGCTTCGACGGGCTGAGGGACCCGGACGTGGTGGCGGAGGACCCCGTGGTGTCGTTCAAGTCGGCGCTCTGGTTCTGGATGACCAACGTGCACCGGGTCTTGCCCCAAGGGTTCGGCGCCACCATCGTGGCCATCAACGGCGGCGACGAGTGCCACGGCGGGAAGAACACCGCCGAGATGAGGGCGCGGGTGCGCTTCTACTTGCAGTACTGCAAGCAGTTCGGCGTTGAACCGGGGAGCAACCTCACTTGCTAAGGCGCTCGGCTCATTCAATATGCTTCTCAGTTCATGGTGTTATTTAACAAGGCCGGGAATAAAAGAACAATTAATTGGATGCATTATATTATTGAGCCCTTGAAGGCAATGTAAATAGACTATAGTTATGTTACATTTCCGGAATAAATCAACATATTCTAAAATACAACCGGGACTAAAGGGGCTCCACGCGGCGTGTAGGGCGGAGCCCCTCTAGTCCTAGTTGGTGTTACCACCCGGGACTAAAGGGTTTTTTTCTGTTTTTTTTTCTTTTCTGGTTTCTTTTATATAGAGATACGTATTATATCTGTATAATAATATATGTATATGTCTATATACGTATTAGTTATACGTCAGTACGTCACTAATGCATTAAACTATATATTAATACTGATATTAATATATACACTAATAATATTAAACTTACATATATATTTAATAAAACAAATTTTGAAAGGCGAATATTAATATTTACACCAAGATTTCAAAGGAGCATATATATGTATATTTACAAAATGCCTAATATTTGCTCCTTGTATCCACCTCGTGTCCATTCCACCAGAACGCCCCTGTCTTGCTCACGACCTCATCGATTATAAATCCGCAGAGTGCCTCTTGAATCGCCGCGACTCTTTGGAGCGGTAAGATCTCATCTTTCATATGCATCATCTGAGGATGTGATTAATAGAAAAATATAAATAATATTATTATGACTCACATGCATGCATGCATACATACATACATACATACATACATACATACATACATACATACATACATACATACATACATACATACATACATACATCAATGGAAATGGAACATACCGTCAGTTCCCAATTACTGCTGATCGTCCTATGCCCTACAAGAGTGTGCATGAACTCACAGACATAATATCCACATAAATTGGTGCCTTCATTCTGTCTATAACACTTTATAGGAGAAATGTTCAAGTCATTACATGCATATTCACGATAACGAAACAAACAAAACGAGATGTGTGTCTATGTATAGTAGTATTTACCGGAAAGTCTCCCTTAATACCAAGTTGTTCCTTGAATGGATCTTTGTGCTCTGCACGAAACTTTTTCCAACACCTGCGCACACCGTATGAAATAAATGGAATTCTCGGCTGATCTAAAGAGGAATAATAGTGCTAGGACGGAAATTACTTTTGAAAGATGTCAATCATTGGTTGGTACGCGTCCCGTGATCCCCTAAATGAATCCATGACGGTCAACAAGCTTATGTCCGGTTGTATAACAAATAATATCCAATGGAACCTATTTACATGCAAGTTTTGTACCAAGGGTCACGTCAATTGAAATAAAAATTATGTTAGGAAGAAAACTGAAAGATGCACAAGACAGTAAAAGTACTCACCCAAAGTTGTAAGGAAATAGAATCATTGTCTTGTAATGTTGTACACGTAAGAATTTGTCAATGTTGTTCATTGTGTCTTCATAAAAATTTAGTAACATATGCTGGTTTATAGTTTTTGGGTCGATGAAGCCCAAGTGGAAGTATGAGTTTTTCCTGCACACTTCAATCTCCATTCTACAGGATACAATTTAAAAAAATGTTTAATAATTGGTTGACAATATATAGGAGACGTTAAATATAGAAATAAATGAAGCACTTACAGCACCCAGCAGCTGAGGAGAGACACGTCAAGGGCATCCCTATGGTATATCTGGTAAAATTCTGAGAATTCCAGATACATAACATTATCGCCACGAAAGTAGTCATCATCTCTAATCTTCAATCCCACCATTTTCTGGCCTTGGGCCGACGCTTAAAGGTACCATTCATGTAAGCTGTACATTTTTGTTGACAGCATGTCGTACGTATCGGGATCAACTAGAGGTAAGCCAAGCTGAAATGGCCACCTTGGTATAGCCTTTGGGGTCTCATTCTCATTCAGCATTTGCGAGGGCGTCATTCCTGCCCCTTTGCAAAACTCAAGCAGGTCGACCGGTCCAATTCCATCATTCACTATGAGTGGATCAATTGTTTACCTCTACTGCTCATCGAGCTGAGCAACAACCTTTCCCTTCCTTTGTTGCTTGATGCTCTTGTGGCTCTTGGTAGTCTCTTGGCTCTGTTGACTCTGTTGCTCTTTTTCCTCCCTTTGATTCTTCTCATATGATTTCTTAATAGAGCGGTCATAGTCTGACAACACTTTCTTCTAAGTTTCTTTAGCCATGCCAATAAAGAAAACAGACTTAGCAAAATCAACTACTTCTTTTTTCTCGGGCTCCTTTTTTTGAAGAACTCTTTAACCTTATCCAGACTATGCTGCTTGCACTCCTCATCAGTTTTTTCCATGGTAGCTTGGCAGGTTCCTTGGCTTGCTTTGCTGGCTTCTTTGTAGGTGGCTTTGTTGGTGCCTTGGCTTTCTGTTGCTTAGCTTTCTTTGCCGACGGAGGTGCAGGCGGTGGAGATTGCTTAGCTGGAGGCGACGGAGATTTTTGAGTTGTAGGCGACGGAGACCTTTGTTCAGGGAGAACAGGCGAATATTGCTGCGGCGGGGACTGCGGAGATGGCCTTGAGCTTTGGGGTGACGACGAAGGCCCCTCAGGAGTTAAGATGATGTAACGCTTCTCCCATAGGATAACACCATGAACTGTCTCTTCTAGTGTCGTCTCCCCGTCACCTCCAGGAATGTCAAGCTGGAGTGATTCGTACCCGTCCAAGACCTGCTCCACCCCAACTCTAGCATAGCCAGCAGGTGTTTGCCCTCCATGGTAGAGATCTCCTTCTTGATTCGGCAAAGCACTACCGTACGCCACCTTGAACGTTAAGTTCTTGAATGGACTGTGCAGCTCGCAGGTCGTCCGCCTGGTTATATCGTCCACGGGGTAGCATTGGACTTGAGCATCATTTGGGACGTCAATGGACGCACAACTGCTTCGATGATGCTGGGTAGGGCTAATTGCGTCTACTGGAGCGCCGGCGGATCCACGGCTTTGCTGCTGAGCGCTAAGTGCTATCTCCAGTTGCCGCTGAACCTCCCCTGTTCTTTGTTCGTTCTATAGTATCCTTTCCTCGAGTTATCGCATCTTCTCTAACTCCTCGTTTTTTCTTCTGCTGCGACTTCTGTAAGACTCAATGCAGTCGGCAAACCCGTACTTCCACAGAACCCCTCCTTTGCCTCGCGTCCGTCCAGGATGCTCGGGATTCTGCAGAGCAAACGTGAGCTCATCCTTTTCTCTGTCCGGGTGGAACTCTCCCTTGTCAACTGCATCTATGGCATGCATGTCTCTGTGCTGCTTGTTGTATCTGCTGTCCAAAGATGCATTCCCCTGTATCCACGGCCAATGTTCCGCCATGGGCATAATACCAATTTCGTGCACGCTTAGTCCAAGTTGTTGTCTGTGGTGTGATACCTCTATCACGTAGATCTTGTTCCATCTTTTCCCATTTTGAAATTGCTGCAGCGTAGCCACCTTGGCCGAGACGGTGATGGTATGCTTTCTGGGCGGCATTAGATTTGTTCGTCTCCAT
>CM014274.1:62938839-62958965 GCA_004135705.1 Alloteropsis semialata
CGCTCTATTTTCTGTCCAGCGCGTGATGACCGATCACTTATTGCCTGGAGCCAACCATATAGCTACCATCTCCTCATGCGTGTCTCTATATGAACCTGCTATTCTGTAGCTATAGGCCCTTCGCGTCGCAATTCGAATTTCAATTTTGAAGATGCCGCGCTCTTTTTTTGTCCCGCGCTTCATGACCGATCGCTTATTGCCTGCAGCCAACCATATAGCTATCAGGACCTCCTCATGTGTGACTCTATATGGACCTGCCAGTCTGTAGCTAGAGCCATCGAAGCAAGTCGTGCTATCATTTTCTGGCCACACACACATCTAGACCGCGAGGATGGATACAAGGAGGTATGCACCACATCATACACATTTCATTGTAAGCCTGATAATTGTGGCTAATTTACCCAGCCAAACACCCGATCTATATTACATTTTCTGTGTTGGCAGCGGATCTGTGGTTGATACATTCATGGCGTCCTGGTCTTCACGAGCCAAGAGGTCGATTTGAGATCATGGTTGCAGCAAGGATCCAATGACCGACACATCCCTGCAGCGTCTGTCTTTCGGGCACCCACAACTGGTTGATCAGTTTTGTTCATTAGTAAGCAACCTCTCCCCTTCACAAGTAGCATGCATCAAGGACATGGGTTTCTGGTCTCTTGCTGATGGCCTTAGGGATTATAGATTCGACCAAAAATTTACTGAATGGCTCTTCGCGAAAATCAACCAGCGTAACCAGTTTGCTATAGACAAAACCAACAACTATATCATAGGGCCACAGGAAGTTAGCCTGGTTTTTGGACTGCCATGCACAGGTCTATCTGTTATCCGTGGTGTTAGGGACAAATGTATCCAAACTAAGGAGACGATCAGGTCTAGGTTGAAACCTCAAAGCAGCGATGAACCTTCCTTCTTAGCAGCAGGCAGCATTATTGGGCAGAAAATGGAACATCTGGACGAGGACGATGAGATTTGCTTTAGGACTGCTTTTGCATTTTACACCATCTGCATATTAGTTGGCCCAGAGGATAGTAGCGGGAGAGAGGTGGGGAATTTTTTACCTGCGCTGAAGGACCCGATGAAGACCGGCCATTTTAACTAGTCCGAATTCTTGTTCGACGAGATTATTCTGAGCACTCTAACGGCCCGCTGCGCTTCACGGTCCAGAAAGGAATTCAGGCCAGCCTTTGGCCCCACGATTTTCGCCCATGTGAGTTTCGCAGCACTCATGGTCTAGCGCTCTGCAGCACGTATGTATCGTTGCTGTAATATTTTTGTCACAAATTTAATGCGCTCTTCAGGTTTTTTATCTTGACAACAAGATCTTCCCTGGTGACACGGTCAATGGGTTCGAACTGCCTTGGATCAAACACTTCGATGCGGATAAGATCTCGAGAATGATAATGGCCGACACCGCCGGGCTGTCAGGATCGACACCGTCACGGGTATTTGGTGGGAGCGAAGTAAGCAAAGTAACTAACTCCATGTTCGTTTACTCATTTTGGTTCGTAATTGGTTGCCGATGATTTTCTGTTTCAATTATCACAGATCTGGCCACACAATGTAGTCGTATACAGGCGGCAATTTATTCGTCCAACCGGTAGCGAAGGCACGAACAAGCGTGGTACTTGCACCATTCATGGCAGTCCGTGCACTGTCAGCGGCACTGCGAGGATGGTTTCAGGGCCCACAAACGTAATTACATGCTGAGTTCTTTTTTATAATCGCGAACCGTGCTATTTAGTGCACCCTTCGTTGACATTTCATTGGATTCTTCAGGTGGGCAACAATCTGCCATCTTTGGCCGGCGCCGACGTGGAAGCATCAGTAGCAGTTAAATTCTTCAAGGCAAAGTGCATCAAACACCTCACTCATGCAAGGGCAGCTATCGAAGAGGAAACGGACTTGCTGTTCTCAGAACTGTGGAAGCTAGCAAACATTGTTCCAGGAATTACATGTGCCAAACGTCATGAGGGAGATCAACAAACCCAACATGAAGTCTCAGCTAATGACTTCCCATGTAAGAATTCTCATGAACGATGACTGATCCTCACTTCTTGTTAATTTTTTTGAATCCTTCCAACTATTTAAATGCACGCTTTGTAGCTCCTGCGAAGAAGGGAGCATCGCCCGCTCCCTGGGACTTCTCACCGCCAAGCTTCGACATACTGTCCAACAGCGACAACGATGACTGCATCGATGACGACGTCACAAAGTACAGCCACCAAACGAAGGCAGCTAGGCGCCTCGGCGACTCAGACGTGTCTGCAAGTGCAAAAGAAATGGGAAAATCGGCCAACGTGTTCAGCGGGTCCATAGTAGCAGCAGGCATCAACTTAAATGTCCCTGCACCTGAGGACGGTTTATGTCACTCGCCAATAATTAAGAAGGCACTGCATCCTGGCCCGTTAGCCAAACTTCCATGGGACAGAAACCGTGGACCATGCCGGAGAGACAAGGCCGCCGCCCAAGAAATTCACAAATGGGCCGTCTCCTCGCCAAACTCCAATAGCAGGTTATTTTTCTGCCCTTTTTCGCTCATGCTTTCTCTTGGCACTGATATTTTATTTGTATCCTATTTTCACAGTGTCTGGGTCTCTCACGAGACACCAAAAGCTGTTCAGTTACGAGCCACCGATCTCTGCTCTGAATTTGGCGGCTGCACTGACCTTAATCCATGGACATGTGACGCCTTGCTGCGGGTGTTCGCACAAGATGACGGTGTAGAGCCGAGGAGTAGCACGAATCGGTGGCGGCACTTCTTGGAATCTGATTTCTCGGTAAGGACTCAGGCCCGCTCCATGTAGTACAATCTCGTCGATTAAATTTCATTTCCATTATGTATCTGCCAAAACCGATCTTCGTCGTTGTGATGGCCAGGAATCTGTACTGGCTGATTATGATACTACATCTCTGAGATCGATCAGGAATCAATTTATCGGAGGACACATTAACTACGATATTTCGCGCTGTCAGATGGTTAGATTCCTCATCTGGTACACCTTTAATCTCTAGTTTAGGGGTTTGCTCCGGTGCTCAACCAGCTTCATTTGCTCTGTGCAGATTATTTGCATGACCCACATAAACAATCAATGGGCTGCTTGCGCGTGGGACTTCGTAAGAAAGCAGGTAACCATATTTGGGCCCACGACCACAAGAGGAAAGGAAGCTGACAGGTGGGCGGTACACAAGGAAGTTGCAAAGAGCTTGCACGAGGGACTACAAAAGTGTTGCCGCAGCTTTTTCACCGGCTGGGAAGCTGAGTGGGACAATTGGACTTTCATCTTTCTGCACTGCAGCAAAGATCCTGCTTACCCAAATAAGCCACCGAGGTTACCTCATGGGTTCTCCTTTTTGAATACGTAGTTCACTGTATGGAGTATCTGCGGCTTTTCTAATTGCTAACCCCTTTTAATTTCCAGGTCCATAGATTCCGGTGTCCTGTCATTGCAGTTTTGCCGTTCTTACGACGGCATATACCACGACGTATCCGGCAGCGATTAGTACGTGACCTTGGCAAGGGCTGAACTGCTTTACGACATGTTTCATTTGCACAATAATCACGGGGAGATTCCAAAACAGTTCGTAGAAGAGATATAAGACCGATGCGGTCAGTAGTGTGGAAGGATGGTACCTGTGTTACCAAGGTTTAATTTTAGGTGTAATGTTTCGAGCATGATGAACATGTGATCCTAATGTACTTTCAATGTTTAATGTCTTTCGTGTGCTCCTAGTTTGATCCATATAGTTTCGTGGATTACGGTCGATGTTTCATCTTTTTCGTCTCGCTTTTTGTTGGTCGATTGCAAAAACATTTGACCTCGTTTTTTTTTGGCGGTGAACACCAGAATCGTTGTTTCTTGCATTTTCAAGTACAACTCTGTTGCATTATCAAAATTAGCCTAATCAAGGCGACAGGTGTAGGAGAAATACAGCAATGTTATCATCCCATACTAGGTAACACAGCTCGCAGCTGTCAACATAGATGAACCTAGTACAGCATCGTCATGGCTCCATGACTGCACGAAACTCGCCACCCTATAACCTGGCACAAGCCCGTCTCTCACACCGCTCCGACCCTATTTAAAGCCATGCCATAGTAGCAGAGGTTGACAAGCAGAACACATCCGCCCACACCCTGTCAGCTAGTAGGGAGCGGCGACGAGGTCTGCAAGGAGGACAACGACACCCTTTTTGGGTAATGGAGAACACAGAAAAGAGCATAGTGCCGTTGGCTGAAGGCAACAGCGCAGTCCTGTTGGCAGAAGAAGTGGTTGCAGCACAGGAGCAGGAGGCGAGCCAGCCCCACCTAGTAGACTCAGCGAAATCGGGCTGTGGTGTCGCACCACCCTCGGCAATTGCAGCAGACAAGGTGCAGTTGAGCCCAGTAGCTTTGTCCTACGCGTACGGCTCCGCGAGCTCATCTTTAGTACCATGTTTGACTGAATGATCGTCAATTTTTTTGCAGCAAATCAAAGACGAACGCACCATCATGCCCATCACCTGCAAGCAGCTTATCGAAGCGGCGCACAACAAGCCACAATTTCCACTTGTAGTGAACAACACCGCTCTGTCAACAGTAAGCCAAACCACGGCACCTATATCTCCACTCAGCCTAACCATTTGCAAACGTAACCAAGCTCTATGCCAGGTTAAGATGGTTGGTCGTGTCCTCGGGATTAGCACCATGGAACTGAAGGCCCAGTTCAGAGTAGACGATGGGACCGGTGTAATAAGATGCGTTTACTGGTAATCATCTGCGCTGAACGAGGGTTTTGCCAGTGCGTTAGTATACCATCAACTGTCAGTACAGCAGATATTCTAGCAGCATCTGAATGATACATTTTTTTGTGCATTACAGGTTGTTCGAAAATGACGCCGGAGAGTCGCCTTTTTTGCATGTCAAGTAAGAAGCCGTATCACCGCCTGCAGTTTTTTTTTACATTTATTCCACAAATTGTGTGCAATAGCTTTAGGACAAGGACCCCAAAATATTTTATGAAACGCAGAGAAGGACAGTATGCCATACTTCACGGGAAACCAATATGTACAATAGATGGGTTTTCGCTGCAGATTTTTAGCATAAGGTTGTAAGTAATTACAGCGTTTAAGCCTACTGTTTTTTCCCACGTCCTTTTTAAAATTAAACCTCAATCTGTATGACTGCATGATGCAGGCCGGTCACAAACCACAACGACGTCACTCTGCATTTCCTCTCGGTGATACATGTGTATCTGGAACTGAAGCAGAGCAGGCCTTCCATCGTAGTAGTACAATAGTGGCACAGTTTTCTGATTCAGCCTACTATATTCGACGCGGCATTGACGTCCAGTAATTTTGACCATGCAGGAGCTGCAGGGGGCTGGTACATCAGCCTCGGCATCGAAATCGGCTACAACTGATATCATGGCTATCCTTCTGGACGAGGGCCCCAAGTAATGACTAATTTTCATCCCCAAACACTTAGTAAAAAAAAATTGGCTGTGCTCTCTAAATCACAATTAACCTAGACGAATTTCTGCAATGTTCATTACCAACACAGTTGGGGTCTAGCAGGAGTCAGCGTGCATTACCTAAGCCAAAGGCTTGGTCGGACCGTGCCATCGATCAGGTCTCTATCTACCTGTGACGTTCATTTGTTCACCTCACATCGGTGATCCTCTACCGTATCTTCAATTAGCTGTTCGAATTACTGTAATGTACCTACATTTTCGTTTGCAGACACGAGCTGGAAGGACTAGCCAGCATCGGGGAGGTGTACAGCACGGTGGACGATGACCACTTCAAGGCTACTGGAGCGTCTGTAGTGTGACGGCAACAATAGTGCCTCATCGCTGGCTATGTGGGCATGGATCAATGGATGTAGTAGATGAAAAAAATAAGAGTAAAGAAGGCCGCTGATAGCATGGTAGCCCTTCAGGGCCTAGCCTCTTTGTAACTGTTAGGGGCTATACCGGATTGCCGAATCCTTGTATTGAATGATGCCGAATTTCCTTTAAATGCAGAACCTTGTACTGTTACCACTTATAGTCACTGACCTGCTGCTGCCACAGCATGCAGTGTAGGCTGTGTAGCGTCGAAGCAACCGCGAATCTCGTCCATCGTAGTCGCACAGGAATCCGCCGCTCCACTTTCCAAAGGCGAGAGAGGTCAGCGATACTCTAATTTACATCACCCTACGGTCCCCTATGCATAGTCGACAGTAGTCATATGAAGAAGCTTTGACGCTGGCAGAACCCCATCGAACGCCTCTTCATATGTCGTTCAATTCGTGAAATTTGCCAAAATTTCAACACTTATTTGGAAAAGTGCCATAGTCTACAAAGTGAGCGAATTTGTATTGTTGATTGGGTCATGATGCATGGGCCATGAGGTAATACCTAATTAAATCAAAGGTTGCTTAGTAGCTGAATAAAAATAAGTGCCTCTACTAAGCACTCAGACATGTTTTAATCATCTTGGTTCAAAACTACTCCTTGTTTATTCTACTATTTGGCAACAGAACAAGATGTTTTTTTGCCACCCATAAATGAAAGTTCCAGAAGTTTGGAAACTATTTCGAGAACTTAAACGTAGGTACAAGGAGTAGGACTCATCACCGCTTCTGGAAACTGGGTTAGTACACTGCCCCTCCCTACCTCCGATGGTGCCATTACTCGCAGCATGGTGCACACGCGCGTGGCAGTGTAGCAGGCTGCCTGTGTACGCACAGGCCTGGTTGTATGACCGCGAATGGACCGGAGCAAGTGTACCTGCAGCAGCACCATACCACAACCTGTGCAGAAGCGATCCTGACGCAGAGATGTTTCGTGCTATGATCCACTGGTTTCTTGAATGAGTTCCAACCCAGGCCAGTCACTCAAATTAAGCCGTCACCCGCCGTGGCCGAACAACCTCTGCACACTAGCCACATCTTCCGCCCAGTGGCCGTCGAGCTCCGCCTACCAAGCTCTACACTGTTCTTCACTTAGTGCAGAACCTTGGTTTCAGCAAGTCCTGCCATGGACGGAGAAGAGGTAAGTTCAAACAAGCTAGCTGACCATTACCGGACTCAAATTCTTTTTGCATTGAATAAAGGAGCTTTCGTTAACCAAGTGATGATATTTCTTTCACTCATGTAGGCCGCCGGCAGCTCGAACCCCGACCGCAGCGGCATCACTGACGAACACGACGACATTGAAGCATCGGCAAGCTATGGCATCAATGATGAGATTGGCAACCTTGAAGGTCTACAGCTGGTCATGGGTGATTCCCCTTTCTCCAACTTCGGCTCAGTTCTCTTGGACAATTGGCTGACAAGTGAACCAAGCGATCTTGAGTGTCTCGTCGCCGGCCAAGCTTCGAACCAGGTACTGGCTCTTGACACATGTCATTCTGCGTGCAGCTTCTTTCTCATGAGCAATCCATTTAGTACGAGCATATTCTTTCAGACTGGGCTATCAGCGAGACACCAAGCGCTACATCAGCCAGACAGCCTCAACGAGCAAGTTAGCACCGCGTGTGCATCTTCTCTTTCATTTTTTGCGTCTTTTCCTGTGTATTCACCAACTGTGTTCCTGCAGGTGTTGATGCATCTCGGTCAATCAGCCGCCAGTGCACTTGTTTATGCGCCACCGACACCACCGGGTCGACTGCAGGTTAATCTAATTGCCCCCCTACCAGCATGATCACACAAGCAGGGACAATGGTTAAGGAAATTGGTCGTCTTAGATTGCCTTTTATGACATGCATTCACGTAAACGCATCGCATGCATTCACATACTCGAATATATGCTGCCAATCTAATCATCTGGGTCTACAATTTTGGTGAAGTGAATTTGGGCCATACGACTCCATCTTTAGGCCCACTAATAATGCATTGCGCTGACCCGGTTTTGGTGGAGCCAGAGTTTTTTTTGTTTTTTCCTCTATATATCTTTGCTGGGCCTCCAAAATGGCCTGGTCCAAATAGTACATTTGTCAACCACCAAATCTACCGCGGCAACAGAGGATGCAGTTGTTTTTATTAAATGTGTGAACATGGTTGCATACAAGCCACCAGATGGCCTAGACGTGACAACGGAGTAAACCTGGTAGCTGCTCGGTGCAGAGGCTAGGGGCCCGGCGCTTTAACCGGAGGATACTGGAAGGCAGCTTGTACCCAAGACCGTCTTCAACCTTGCAGACTCCTCAAGCTGTACCACTCTTAGCTTATCCTGGTCTCTTTTGCGAGGTTTCCAGTGTTCCCACTAAAGCATTAGGAGATCTTTCGATTCGTCCGTGAGTAGAATCTTTGCGAGGTTTCCAGTGTTGCCAGTAAAGCATTAAGAGATCTTTCGATTCGTCCGCGAGTGTAAGGGCCTAAAGGAATCAAGCGGGACAAGGGTTGGGGATGGAAGATCCTGCTTGTTTACAAGCCCCGCAAGCCGAAGCGGTCAGTAAAATCCCTCAATGTATGCTCTGTATTAAAGCCTTCCTATTTAGGCAGGATGTGATTAGCTACTCTTGCTAATAGCATCCCCACGCTCATGTCCCATAGACACCTAGCCTTGTGTGACCTTTTTTCTATCCCGATTCATTCTAAGATTGAAGAATTTCGATGCCCCCAGTATGGAAATGATTTTTCTTGATTGCCGTTGTGACCGATTATAACCATGCACCCAGTATAGATTCCATGATTAGTTCGCAGGATTAGCGTTGCATGGCCACAGAGGTAGAATTGTTTTCTAAATGTTTTGGGTGCTTTGTCCTGTGCTACAGCGGAATGGACAAGCCGAGATAGGAAGCCTTAATAGCAGAAAAAGGCTTACAGATGCTCGGTCACTGGCATGCCCAAGGTCCAATAGCCTAACTGGAAGGCGCAGCAGAAAAATTGATGTAGTCATAGAATCATGTAGCGGCCTTTTATTTTTAGAACGGACGACTTGTCATTTAATTCGGTGCATTCCAATGATGATATGGAATGAGCAGATTTTAAGAGCACCTGTCCAAACTCACGGAACGTATGGCCGATATTTACCACGGCTGCACCAGTTATCTGCCAGTTTCAGCGCTAGGAATCAACCTGAGCTGCTCTGCATGGTTAATCTCCATGGATTCCATGTACAGTTGTTCACTTCAGCCGTCTTTCTGCTTCCAATTCAGGCCACACAACAGGAGGTTATTCTGCGAAACAAGCACAGATCTGCGAGCAACGATGGCAGAGGAGAGACGACAGCGTTCACGCAGGTAACAAAACAAGAAACACGGCCCTTCAGAACCTTGATCCATTGTAACAGACAGCAGATGCATTAAAACTAATTTGGCAACGATTATGCGATGCTAGGGAAACGAGGCTGGTGACGGATGTACAGAGAACGACATTCCACAGGCCGATGTTCAGGTGAGGAAAAATTTCTCTCGCATAGTAAACTTTACTAGAACAGATAGGATTATTGTATTTGTCCAAAAACTCAATTCGAACATTCATAGACGGCGCTAATGTCCGACACTTTGCAACAGAACCTAATGACCAACCAGAAATGTGGCAGCAAAAGACAAGTTTCTTGTACAAGCACAGGGATCCAAGAATCAACCGGCCACCTAGCAGCCACTGAATCTAGGCACGACAATTTGGAAGATCCAGAAGACATGGTGCTGCACATCGCAAATCTGTAATTACTTAGCATTGTCCATTGCCTTTTCGCTCGATTCATTAGGGTGTTTTCAGGAAGAAGAAAACTCGAGGAATGTTGATGCTGCACAGCGTTTGCTGGAAGATGAGTGGAACACAATCACAGCATCCCAATCAAGGCTGGTGTCCCTTGCAAAAAAGACATCCAACCCAGGGATGTATGCCAAGAAGTTCAAAAATATCGGCCTTCGTATCTATGGTACGCTTGTTTACTATCGACACCTTTAGTTTTCAAGTTACCCTTGCATGCATAAGAATGATTTACTTCCTAACTGCTGTGTCCATTCAGAAATTGGACGATCACTTCAGGGAGAAGCTAACCTCAGAGATACCGAACAACATTTTCGTGAATCGAACAGAACAAGGTACAAAGTAACTTGTTTATTCTTTCGTCCGTCATGATCCTCTTTGATTGTTTATTGTCTGGTCTGGGACGATCTTCCACCTGTAACAATTTGCATATTTTGCAGTTTTGCAACAAGAAGTTTGGAGGCCCAGCCACATAGTGTGTCATCGGCAATCGACCGACCAGCAGAATACATTTTCGGGATTTGTGCAGCGTCCGACACGATGTTGAATGAGGGAATTGAATTACATGCATTGGAGATTGTGCCTCACGGAATCGGCCTTACCTGTGACAAGTATGTAATTGCATCCGAGCTCGAGGGGGACAAGGGAAACGACATGCCATCGGGCAAGAAGAGAAAGGTGTGCAACAACAAGGAATGTGCGACATGGAGGCATAAACAACCAGTTAAGACGGACGCAAAAAGAGTTTCGAGATGGATCAAGGCTGCGACAGATGAACAGCTGTCTCGGTACACATGTTGCAAACCATTTCCCTTTTCCTGGCTGTGAAATTGTCCTTTTACCAGTTAAATCATTTTGTGTCCTTTAATCTTGGAATTACTGCGGTGTTTGGGTGCAGGTAGAAGGACCATCGGATCTGCAACTGACGGGTCTAGACATTAAACATAACTTGATCCTTCCCTCTACGCTCCGCATTGACATTGCAGATGCAGTGGTCAGGATGTTCAGATCCCTCGAGAGTGAAACATTAGCAAAGCTTACCAAGACCCCTGGGCGGCAGTATATCTCACCGGAGTGGATGGTGAGTTATATTCCCCATGTTCAATTTACCTTCAGCCTTCAACTGCTAGCTATCCATTTGTTGTACTGACTGAATTTCTGTTGAAAGGTTAATGTGCTGAAAGGAAACTCCTGCATGGAGAGCTCATTCGAGGTTTTCAAGTCATAGATGCCAGCTTACGATATCAAGCGCTGCACTACTGTAAGTCGACACTGATTCATGTGAATAGACTTTTTGTTGCCAATTTACCTTGCGCAGCTGAATCGTCTTGATTGTTTATTTGCTAATTGAATTCAGGTGCTGACCCTCGTCAGGATAGACGATCTCTGGGCATGCTATGCATTCGAATTTACATTTACCAAAATAACTGTTATGGATCCTGGTGTCCGCCATCCCATTGAACAGAAAAGATGCCGCAAGCATACAGATATAATCAAGAAAATGCTCCCTCATATGCTCTTCTGCATGCGAAAGGCGACCGGGTATAACAGCCTAGGGGTGGGTGCATGGACACCAACTATAATGCTTCCGAACGGCAACAACAGCTCCAGGTAATGTTGGGTGCCTCTGGTGCTCGAGGTGCAGCACTGTTTAAACTTTTGTTTTTGGTCCTCGATACTTTTCCTATTTTCAACAACACAGCCAGAACTCGGGCATCCAAGCACTCAATTGTATGCGATGGTTCAATGGAACATCAGTCTGCCTTCCTCCAAATGATGTAAGTGCTTTAACTTTGAAATCAATTATCATATTTAACAAAGCATCAAGTTTTGCATTTTCTCTTATACAGAGTGCAGCTCCACAGACACGCAGGGATTTTGTTTACCAGCTTCTCGCCATGCCAGGGAACGTAGCTAGTATCGATGTCATTGCCGAATCTGTGAAGGAACAAAAGCTGCATGCATGTAGGAAAAAGCAGCGGACGGAGACAAACCCAGAAGGGGAAGCCAGCAACAACAATTCATCTTATAGCAACAACGGCTACGAAAGACCAATATCGATGAGTAGCTTTGAAGCCTGATCGCCTCAATCGGTCAAGTCCATTTTTATTTCCGTATGCTAAGGCCAAGAGGATGTCCTACCAACCAGCCACTTTATCCACATGCTGTGAACGATTGGATAACTGGCGTGTATTCCATCTATGTATTGGTCACTCTTTCAGCACCGATAACTTGGCATGGCTCATCTGTATCAATCTATATATAACTCTGTTTGCAACGAACGGTGGTTTTCCACTAAAGCCTGTACCATCATGTGAACATCGTTGCATCCAATTAATTGCCACTGCTGAAGGTGAACCGGAAACTCGAGCGAAACAGAGAAGCAACATCTGCTAACTGGGCCCACATTTTAGATACTGGCCAACCAATCTTGCAGAGTTATACATTGCAGGACGAAATTAATACTAGCACTTGAACAAATGGCAGATAATTAATACAAGCACTTGAACAAATGGCAGATAACAAACCCAGCATCTATATATAACTGGAATATTTAACTACATCCTAAATACAAGGCAGGTCAATATAACTAGCAGGACCAGTGTGACCAGGCGAATCTGATTAATTTTCCTGTCTAGCTCGATCATTCCTTTCTCTAGTGCATTAGTAGGAACATGCTGATCCGTTGGCGCACCTGCCAAATCACGTACTAAACCCTCTCGCCCGTCAATAACCGGGGTAGGCAGTCGGCTGTTTACCTGAGGTAGCAGCGGCAAATTATTGACCCAACTCCAGAACGCACACTGAAATGATCACGAAACAAAACGAATTGCTGTTAGTCGCGACCAAGCATGAATGGATGGGCGGCATTACGAAAGGTAGGTCCAAACTAACCCTGTCCTGCTGGCACTTGACAAACAGCCGACCAGCGTTTTTGGGCGTCCCGGCGATCCACGCCGCGCTCTCGGCACCGCAGTGGCAAAGCTGAGTACAAACGCCGAGGTAGCCACCGCCCCGGCTCGCGGACATGCAAGAAATGGACATGGCAGCCTAGAACATGCACGAAGCGATTTCAGAAGGAGTCTAGGTAACTGGAACAAATACGGCTGAGGGCTTAAATAGGTATACACACCCAGAAACTAGCCGTTGCAGCAGGACAACGGCTACATCCGTTAAGCGGGAGGGGTGTGTGTCGCCTTTCCTCTGACTGGAACTCTCGGGAAGCCTTGTCGGTTGGATAATTTTCTTTTTTTTCAGAGGCTCTAGTCTAGAATACAAGGCTGTAGTATGTGAACTCAGCCGCAAATGTACACCAAACACACTCACTCACAGCACAGTCAACACATCCTACGCTAAGCTAAGATCTAAACCTTGTATTCTAATTTTTGCCTGTCCATGTGCACTGCACGATGGGATTGGGCCACCTGAATTTTTTTTGACGAAATACTGTTGCCCGGTGCGAAAACTAGCATCGGGCGGGGCTCGAACGCTGGCCGGTAGCGCTTCAGTGAGCACACGTACCACCACACTACAAGCGCGTTCGCACGGAAGGACAAGTTTTTGTCGGACGCTTCGCTTTCTCTTCCCTTTGGTTTCTCCATTGGCTTCAGGTGCGCTCCCTCTTGCTTTCCGGCGGTTTCGCCGACCTTCGCCTGGTACTGCCGTGTGCTCCTTCCCTTTCGCTTTCTGTGCTTTCGCAGGCTTACTTCGTGCTGCTGTATGGCCTCCCGGGATTTCTTGTTCCCTGCACGGTTCTTAGTCGTTTCCACGGTCGTATGCTCCATAGATCTGTTCGTTTGTGCCCTGCGACCGTGGTTTTGTTGGATTTGGGCATCGGCGTGCCTTGTGTGATGTTTCTCCGCGGCTCGTTTATGTCGATTTCCTCTTCTTTGGGTGGCTGGGAGGCCGCCCTGGCGTCGCCGTGGGCGATCTATGTTCTCGGGTTGCTCCGCCCTGCTATCTCTCTTGGATCTGTGTTCCTCGATTTGTGTTTGTGCGCTTTACCGGTGTTTTTTTCCTCTGTTCCCCGTTTCTGCCTCCTCTTCCCTCTCTGGCCGCGACCGTTTCTTCGATTTCTCCTCCCTTTGGTTGCTCCGTCGCCTTCAGGTGCGCTAACTGCTGTGTTCTCTGGGCATTGCATGGTGCCCCTGCTGTGTGGTTGATTCCCGCTGCCTCGGCGTAGTACACCCGTGTGGTGCCCTAGTGCCCTTTGGTTGGTCTGTTTCTTATGCCTAGTTGATTCATTGCGCTGGAAAACAAAGGGATTCCCTCCTTGTTCTGCACTTATCGTGTCCTTCAGCGAATTTAGATGATGCTGAGTTCCTTTGTCAGGACTGTCCTACCCTTTCCTTTTTCTCTCCCTTACTTTCTGTGTCTGTTTACATGTGTTCGTGTGGTCTCTTTGTTCTTGTGTGCTTACGTTCTTTGTCTCCTGCAGGTCTAGTGCTCCTTCGCAATTTCCTCGCACCGTGTGCACATCAACACCCACTGATCTTGGACAGGTTTTCTAAGGTTGTCTTTTTTTTTACGTGAGAGTCCATGTTTGTACCGATGAGGTTGCATTGGAACTAGGCTGTGTTTGAACTCTAGTGTGTATCGTCGACAACAGAGCGTCACTGAGTGAATCTAAGAGGCTACTATTTCCCATGGATGAGTGAATCTAAGACGCCTCATATTTTCCATGACAACTAAACTGATAGATTGAGTACTACTTCTTAGTTTATGCTATGTGTGTATATAAGAACTCTATTGGTGATATTAGAATTTTTTTAACCTTCGTTTGGGCAACAATTAGTCTGAGTACAGGATGGTTTCCAAGGATCTTAGCAGATACCTATTTATTTTGTTTGGTTTTCGCATACGGGGCTGGAGTACATTCATAGTACATACGAATGGTTATGCACCTTGTCTAGAAGCAGTGGTACCTAGTGAACACTAGATTTCGTGTGAATACTGATGCACATGATGTAGATGTTGCCTTCCTTTTTGTTCCGGGTTATTTTTTCTTCCTCTTTTCACTGAACCGTTATGAGGTAATCAGTACTGAAGCGATGGGGAAAGGGAGTCGGCAACGATCTGCAGTGTCAGACACCGTAAGCCGCTGTGGTGACTTCCACGACTCGCATGTGAGGTATTCTCCTGTCCCTTGCTGTCGTGATGGATGTCCTGGATTAGGAGACCAGGCGACTCATCCTCGGACAGAGGTCACCAACGGATGTGCCTGCAGGAGGAACGACGCAGGTGACCCGCGAGGTTGTGCCACAGCTAAGATTGGTAAAAGTGGATCTCATGGTATTGGAAGGGGGAACTCTTTCCAGAGAGCGTTGAGGGCGGGGGGCATAATGTCCGAACGTGGTACTAACAAGGTTAGCCAAACTGCATATGTTGCTGAGTAGTTGTCGTGCGTCACCTAAAAGGAATTTTGCATTAACTGAATGTTGCGCTCTCCCTGTTGATACTTTCATGTTATTGATTTGGTGACATCCACTGTGCAAGATGAAGGCTTCGGATCCATGCAGTGCTATTGCGATTGGAGCAATCGTAGCGTTAATGAAGACGACGGAAATCCATGGGTCAATTACCCTGACATTACTCCAGAAGAGGTAATTTTCAATCATCGGCTTATATTTAGGGCTGGCACATGAATGTGGCAGCATAGATGAATGTGATTCACTATGTTCTGTTTGAAATGAGTTGGCACTATGCCGTCTAAGGTTATGCTGCATTTTTTACTCTGTTAAATCAATGTGCTTCGTGCAATGATTTTCCTGGTTCTAATATTGAACGTGTCAGTAATCCATTGTTTCCTCTGTTGTTGAAACCATGTAGTTGTTTACAAGTCTAAGCTTCGAAGTTACACTATGGCATAGGATTGATATCTGTTATATCTTGTGTTGTACAGTTAGGTTTTTTCTGCTGTGAGATAAATTGGGCATGCATAATGATTCGTTGGATTTGATTTCTCCTGTGCAATCATCCTATGCAGACTGCTGATCGGAAGTGTATGTGGAGAATATGGGAGCTGAGAGAAGGTTTGGAGCAGAGCAATGACAAGATCAGTGCTATCGTTGATGACCTTACCAAGGAACAGGCGAAGAAGAAGGATATGGAGGAGGAATTGGAAAAACTGGGGTGGAAGGATATGTAATAGTGAGTAGATGTTCCTTTTGATGCTTTGCCTGTGATCACTGTTGTTGGGCTCCTGCTGCTATGGGCGCCGTGTTGAACCTGGGATGTTATGTTGCTATCATGTCTGTTGCTGACGGTCAGGGCCGCGATAAATCTTGTTGTTGTGTGTCTCATATGGATGTTTTCAGTGTTTTCTATCAATAAAAAGTATTGCTGGCACATCACCTTAATCAATAAAAGTACTGCTGGAATGACATTCTAATCAATTTTGCTTGATTATTTATTGCTTGCCAGCCTATTTTTGTTACTGATGACTGGTTCAGGGGTAAGTACAGTAAAATATCACGTAATCACATTATTAGATCATGTATGTCTTATCCTCTCATAGCCTCATTACCTCATTTAATGTCTGAACCTACTGAACGTGCTTACTAATGACTTAGCCTACTGAATATGCTTTCTTATGGTAAATTACTTGGTTTGTCACATAGTTAACATAGAATAGTTGTTAGTAACAAAGGAACATGGTCGTTCTAAGTCATATTGATTTGATTTCATATTTTTCTCAACATGTATGCTTTGTTTATTCCAACTGGGCTACTTACTTATATTTACCTGTTATAGGACATCAGAAATGGATGATGCTGAATTCTTAAGTACCACTCAGGTGTCAAGTGAGGTGATATTGTTGGCATATGTGCCTATCCATCTGTGGAGAACTCGAGGTCATCTTGAAGCTCCAAACTCTTGAGTGCATCGTTCAGTATTTGTGATGCTACTTTATGATATTTTCCAGAACCAGCAGCTTGAAATTCAGACATGGGTCATGCAACGCCTTTGCACACCGTGGGATTTCACACAAAAAACAAACAAAGATTTCAAATACATACGTGCGTCACAAACATTACGATCGCAGAGGCACATAATTCAAATGGTTGGTGAAAACAAACTTGGCGCTACATGTTGAAGAAGCAAATCTAAGAGCAACTATTACAACATGGGTTCAAGGAACGATGTAACCTGCTGGGGTACAAATAGATGGAACGCTAATATCGGAATGCAATACCACACTGATTATTCGATGCGCAGGTAATGTGATCGGTTAGCAGCATCTACTTTGCCGTGTAGGTGGACTTCCTCCCACATGTGCTCTTGTAATGGCCCTTCTCTCCACAAAGATGGCATGTACGCTTTCCTGAACGCCCACCAGAAACGTCACCCATAATACCCTCCTCATCAACAGCATCCACACTCTTGCCTGACAAGTTGCTATTTTCCTTTGACCTACTGATGATACTTGGTTGTTGACCATCCACGAATGGGTCATCGACTGGATGATGAGCAGCCTTCCTCTTCCTGGCACCCGGGCTCTCTATAGGAGACTTGAACCGACTCTGACGTGGACGGCCACGAGATAGCACACGAGGTGGCGCTTGCATAGCACTTAGTACAGGATCTGTATCAATCTCTCCATCTCCTCGATTCTGATCGTCCTGGACACTTGGAGAATCCGTATTGTCTGTCATGACAGACATAGATGATACTGCTGCCTTACCTTTAGCAACAAAGTTAAGAGCAATCTCGAAAGCCTGCCTGGACGCCCGGCCCATGGAAACAAGTTCCATGGCAGAGTTATAAAGTATGGAATGTAAAGCAGCCATGTCCGGACCTTCACGATGCTGCGCAGCCGGATCCTCTGCGTGCAGGCTTTCCTTCGCTTTCACGGTCCATCTCTTCAGCAGCAAGGACGCCGGCAGCTCTGTGGCACCACAGTGTACCAAGACCTGATACATTTCAAGATTTAAGTGAGACTACCATTAAGGTAAACATGGCGAACCACAATAGAATTTCGCTGGTATTTGTTCAGAGGATAACAGAGGGGTGAAAGAGTAAACACGTCACCTTAATAGTGTGGCAGCAAGGCATCCCAACATGCTCAAACAATTTACACTGGCATGAATAACTAGTTTGGTCCAAAGAAACTGACACCTTGTAATCAAGCTAGGAAGAACTTTGCTCAGCTGACCCAAGTATACGCGAAACAATGAAGGAGCCTTCATCTAGAGGGCCACAAGCAAACGAGCCGGACTTGAAGAGTTCACTAGAAAACTTAGCAAACATATTTCTGGTGTAAATTCTTGCTGCATGTGATTCAATTGGCACTCCGAAACGCATAGCCAGCGTCACCTGAAAAGAAGGGAGTTGGTGTCAACATTCATGGCACGAGAGATCAACGATCTAGTAATGACAAACACGATGGAACCCAGAAAAAAGTAGCCACGTCGCACCTGTATAGAAGCATGGTCCTCTCTCCCCTCATCAGCATCACGGTCGGCAACAAGACGGGCATACTGGCTAACAAACAAATGCATAGGCGCTGCACGGGGTATGTACGTCTTTAACATGTGGTTAGCACTCTCACTCCTCTGAGTGCTAGTCATACCAGCACAAAAGGTGTCAGCAAAATATGGTTTTGCCCACATTCGACGATGCTCGTATGCTCGGCGCATGAACTTATTATCTTGCAGTCCATATTCGCGCACCAGCGAGGACCAACGGTCCTCGAATTCCTGAGGTGAAATCATCTCGTCCAACAACCGATGAAAAATGCGCTTGAATGTTCCACCTTTAGTGTACACAGGTCCCAAAGTCTCTTTGGCTTTCTTCATGACATGCCATTTGCACCATCGGTGCCTAGCACCTGTGAGCTCGATAGCCACAGCATTCTTCATGGCTTGACACTGATCTGTTTTCATAAGCAAGGCAACGACGCAATAAGAAACATGGAAGCATCAGCACGTGCAATTGTTTTTTAAGTGTTCATTGGAGCTGACCCGTCAATATTGTTTTAGGTTCGCCTCCCATGACATCAACAAAGCACCTAAATGCCCACCTAAAAGCTTCAGTCGTCTCCTCTGTCAGGAGCACGGCGGCAAAAACAATGCTCTGGAAGTGATGGTTAACACCAACAAATAGGCCGAAAGGTAGATTGTAAAGGTTAGTTCGGTACGTAGTATCAAAAGTTACCACGTCACCAAAAATCTCATAGTTGGACCTGCTAGTACCGTGCGCCCAAAACAATGAACGGATTCTACCAAGGTCGTCGGAATCTACCTTCACCACAAGGCCAGTATCCGCTGACCTAATTTGCTGAAACAAGGCAACTGTCTTCAATAAGTCTCCACTAATGGACTCCTGAGCTAAACGGCCACACAAAGCTCGCATTGTCTGCCTACTGAAAGGGATGTAGGTAGATGGCCCATGCACCGAACCTAGTACAGAACAAACCCTGCTAATCTGGACATTATTGTTCCTAAGATGCATAACAAGGTCTCTAGACATCTGATCTATCCTGCTATGCGAATTCCACTTACGGCGCTCTCCTGTTGAGCGGGCTAGTGGATGGTTATGCTCGGTTACCAGTCTACTTACAGCCCAAGAATCATCCTCCTGCTGGAGAAGGCGTATCATAGCCTTGCATCCACAACGGACACTGCGACAATGGCCTTCTGAAGGGGCACCCTACATGAATCAGTAATTCGTTGCAATTAGAAACAAACCACTTTGGATATAACAATAAGCGTAAGCTGCTGTCAGTAATGACCTCACAGGCACAAACTATGTCTTGCATGGACCGCCTTCCCTTCTTGTTCTCCCTTGAACGACCAAACCTTATTCCAAAACCAACCTCCCACGAGTACATGTTGTAGAACTCAAACGCCTCTTGCGGGGAATCAAAAAGTTTGCCAATCTCAGGCTCGAAGATGCACCTATCCCCTCGATTTGCAGCGTCGCGCAGAGCACGCTCAACAGCACCGTAATTCCACGCTGCAGGCAGCACCTCAGCACTGGAATTGAACCGGATGCAACAGAATTAGAGGGACATACACACCCATCATGAAACTGGGCGAAGGGATTCACGAAACAGTGTATTAGTTACCTAGCAGCCATAGCTTTGTGCCCCTGAAGTCGCCGATGCTGCAAATGTCACAGATGGCGCTTCCGAGGTCGGCAACGCTTGATCTTGCTCACCGGCACGGGCCAAATCGAATTTGTCCTATCTTTTCGTGTATTGTTTCATACGGCTGCCCGGTGCCCCTTTTATAGGAAGCGCTCGGATAAATTACACAGATGAAGTGGCGGGAAGAAGAGGTGAATTTCGCTGATTTCCTGCGCACCCAATTTTCGATTTTTTTCTGTGGTCAACACGCCATCGAGCCTGACAGAATGCAGTATTAAATTCAGCACTGTACACATACTGTGTTGAGGACTGGGGCAGGACGACACCGGATGGGATCTTTCACTGCGACGGGTCCAG